>MU223264.1:2282613-2327953 GCA_018584345.1 Thuja plicata
CATATATATATATATGTATGTTCTCTAGGTTATTCTCTATAGTATGGTGTCGTATGAAGATTTACAGATTCCTAGAAATCATGTGCACCATAAAAATAGGTAAATTTAGACGTTTGTTCAAATATAATTTTTCTTTGATCATAAGTATTTAATTTATTGTACATGTGTGTATGCATGACACATACACTTCTTTTATTGCACATATAGATCGGGAGGAGGTCGACCATCATCAAGTCATGGATCAGAACATGGTTCTTGTTGAGCACACATGATATTCTATATTTCTCATGTGACATCAATTGTAGACAATTTATATATACATGTTATTTCAGACACATCTATTATAGACATTTCATATACATGTTATTTTAGACATATATGTACATGTTATATGTTGGTGTGTTATTTCATATTTTAGACAATACATATATACATGTTCATTTTAGTCATTTTATATATATGTACATGTTATATGTTGGTGTGTTATTTCATATTTTAGACATTACATATATACATATTCCTTTTAGACATTTCATAAATATGTACAAGTTATATGTTTGTGTGTTATTGCATATTTTAGACATTACATATATACATGTTCATTTTAGTCACTTCATATATGTATGTATGTGTTGGAAAGTTGACTCACAGGGAGAATATGACTTATTTTGTGTTTTCATTATGGAAAAAAAGTCATATGAAGTTTTGACAACAAAATTTGAAGTGGAAATTGACTAAGTATAGAAGACAGGACAAAACAGAGATATACAGATGATCAAAGAACCATCGCATGTGCGTACGACTGATTCAGACTAAGAGCCTTTAGATTTAAGCTCTATGACATGTATTTGTGATTACCCTAGATATGCATTATCACATAAGATATTACGGATAAGTTACAACAAGTTGAAGTACCTCTAGCAGTTTAGGAAACAGAGTACAGAGCCGACCTCAATTTTGGATCAGTGTATAACATTTTGTTTTGTAAAGGCTATGCACCTATTATATTATATTTGTAACCTTCTTTCAATCACTCTTGTAATCATGCCTAAGCCAATTAGTTTGGAAGCATTGTGTATATTGTTTTTGGGCCGACTAAGGTCTTGTTTCTAGTCGCATCCATTCAGCCATGAGAATATATATATGACATGAAAAGTTGTATTAGAGTGTGTCAAAAAAATATGCAGAGTAGAGATATAAAAGAATAGTATAAGATCTCAGAATGAGATAAATATCTTTAAGAGTATAAAAGAATCAATGCATAACTAGAACTAATCCGACAATTGTGTCACATACAACAGTTCACTTTTCGATATAGTGTATATATATTATCAAGGAGGTTGTAGCCTTCATCCTATTGAGAAGTGAGGTTTTTGGACAGTGAGTCCTCACCCCTAAAAGGGTTAATTGTAATAGAATCCTAACAGGTTCAGACCCTTAACCAGGTCATTGTACTTGCATTGTAAAGACTACTCCTAACTGGGCAAAGGAACTTTAAAAGGTTCATCATATTAGTGCAATATTTGTTGGTACTAATTCCCATCGGGGTTTTCCTCTGATCAAGGTTTCCTCGTAATCATATCATGTGTTATGTGTTCTTGTGTTAAGCTTAAAATTGATATATATTTGTTTTAAGTTTAAATTTAATGAAATATACTAAATATACAAACACTAATTCACCCCCCCCCCTCTCAGTGTTTCTAACAATTGGTATCTAAGCGCAGGTCCTCTGAAAAGAATTTTAACCACTTGAGGAGATCATGGACTCAACAGAAGTGAAACATCTGAAAAATAATCTTGAGGAAGCCCTTGAATATCTTGATAGATCTGAAAAAGAAAATGAATAACTTAAACTAAAAGTTGATGGCTCTCAAATGCTTATCAAGAAACTAAGGAAAGATTTGAAATATTTCTCTACCAATGATTTGGGAAAAATGGTCAATAAGCTGAATGAAGAGAACATGTCTTTGAAAGATAAAATTGAAGATCTGAATAAAAAACTTACAGATATCCTAGCAGCCATTGAAGAAAAGACAAAAGAGACTAAACAATTAGATGATGAACCTATGCAAGTAAACTTAAAAATCTTAGAATTAGAAAACATCAAGAAAAAGATAGATTTTGAACTAATAGAAGCAAAAGACAAGATTGATAAACTACACACAAGTTCTGATCTAATTCAATCACAACTGTATTCACAAAAGTTAAAAGGTGAAACCACTGGAATGGGATACAGTGTAGCTCAAATTGAAATCAATTTAATGCAAGAAAGAAAGAAAACACAAGAAGTATATATAGATGCAAAGAAAGAGGAAAGTCTTGTAGAGTCTAAAGTAGAACCACACAAAAATGAAATCAAGCAAGTTAACAGAACTTGTTATGCCTATAATATGCATGGACATTTGGGAAGAGATTGTAAAATAGTAAAACCTATCAATGGATATTTTTATTCATGCAACAAATTTGGTCACAGAGATATTCATTGTAGAACAAGTCAAAAGACTCAATACAATCAGAGAAATCAACCTCAAAGAAACTTGCAGAACATCACATGTCATATATGTAATTACAATGGAAACACAACCAAGCAATGTAGCATGATGAATAATAACATTAGACCTCCTATAATTTTTCACTCATGTGGAAAATCTAGACATATATCAAGGTTTTGTAGGTCAAGGGCACAAAGATAAGAGAATCCTAAAAAGTCTCTATTTGAAGAATCGGGAGAAGTTAAGTTTGTACAAACTAAAGCTGATTTAGATAAAATATGGGTTGAAGTAAAGAAGGATAATGATGAGGATAAGGTATTAGATGCATCTGTAGTGGATGCACCTTCTACTTCTAGTTAGTCAACCATGATGGTCCTAGGGGGGAGCTATTATAGCTCTAAACCCCTGCGTGGTTGGTATACTCACCTCTGAGTATGCACCTATGGATTTACGTCTATGATCATAAATTGAGGAAGTATGCATGCACACATAACCAGTACTTCAACAAGAACTAAGTTCAAAACTCTCAATGGAAACCATGTATAGTAGTAAGCATTAAATATAGTTACCTTTATATAAATCGGTAAACAATCCATTATCTTCACATTTACATTTGAGATCATAAAATTTAGAGAGCACATGAGTATTAAGTATTGAAGCACTGAAGGATAAGTGATTTGTTTGTTAAACACATCAAAGTTGGAATGGAACCCTAGAAGTCATGTCATTTCAGAATTGTGGTGGAACCCTATTTAGTTGATCAACAAGTGAGTATGGAAACTCCTATAGTCTTTGACATTTTTGAAAGGAAGAGATTTGTCTTTAAGAAGCATCCATTCAAGTCTATTCTAGATGATGTAGAAGGGGCATTCTCTAAGACTCCACTATGAGTCATACACGTGGAAGAAATTCATGCTTACATCTACTATAAGAAGGAAACCATTGGGGACAATAGCATAGAAACTCTTATGGCTTCAATGATTAAACCATATTATTCATTCAAGGATGAATGCATGCATCTCACTGATAACCCTATCTTTGAGTATTATAATGCGCATGAGTTCTATGAGCCAGAATGGGTTAAAATCCTACTAAGTAGGATACATGATGACCTTTATTGGATTGGTGAAGTTCATGTCTGCATAACCTCAGACCTAATTCATGAAATGTATGGTCTTCCTAAGACTGGACCAGTTCTTCCCACTGGTAAGGATGTTAAAAAGAATATTGAACATGCATGCTTATCTAGAAGTGATAGGCACAGGATGATTGTTGATCCTATTAAGGAGAATGACATCAAACTCCTCATTATGATACTTGGATAAAATTTCCAGCAGGCAAGTAGACTGAATAGTGTGTCAGCAACAACATTTCTAGCAATAATAAGAATAGTGAGAGATAACACTTAGTACAATCTCTGTGAGATATTGCGCACACAGTTGATTGAGAATATTAGAACTATTAAGCATGACAAGAGAAAGATATTCAGATTCTAATCCTCGATTATCTATCTATACATTCCCATTGTTGGTAAGATTTCTAATCTTTACCTAGATAGGAGTAAACCCACTATGTCACAAATTTCATTAAAAGCTACATCAAAGAGTAGTGCAAAAGATTCTATGGATATGGATATAAAAAATTAAGGATTACAATGAAGAAGAGGTTTAGGATACCTGAGAAGATAGTTGAGAAATACAAAGACACCATATGCTTCATGGTAGAAACTGACTGTATCTGCATGGAGGCAGTTGAGCCTAGAACAAAATTCATTCACCCTCTCGGATATGAAGTTGAAGAACATGTTTTGGAAGGTTATGCATAAGTTCTCCTATCTGCGCCAAAGGATCCCAATAAACCTAGATGGGGTACTTATAGAGAAAAGAAAAATCTAGTTGATTCTATCTTGTATAGTGCAGAAAAATAAAGGAAGGCATCAAGGATTACTTCTAATATCTTAAAAGTTCATGGGGTTATAGAAGAATACCTAGACAGAGCTAGGGAAGCTAAGATTGCTAAAGAACTTGAGAAAGCTCCTACAGAAGTGAAAATGGAAAAGCGTGATGATATGCCTAAGAAGAAGAAGAAATCTAATGAATGTACATATACGCCATAAACTACCATTGATCTAGAATCTTCTCCACCTTCTGTACCCAGAAAGATGACTAGAAGGAAGAAGCAAGTTCCCACAAGTCATCCATTATCAAGGACCACAATGAGCAAGGTAAAGAACACTCAAGCCCCTCCTAAGGTAGGATTTAGACTTAGTCTAACAGTACTAAAGAACATAATTGTTAATGATGGAAGACTAGAATCTATCAAGAATGTCTGTGAAAAATACCAATAGATAGACAAATCAAAAATTCATTCTATGATCATATCTCACATGATTAAGTTAAAGAGGATATTATTGGAACTTAAAAGAGTCATACTAGACAAGGTATGGAACATACTTGATGTACTGAAAAGACAAGAAATTGAAGAGGATATGAGGATAAGAGAAGAAACATTAGACAGTCTTGTCCATGTCTGCTCACATTATGAGAAATCCATCCTGTTGGATTTAGTAAAACCTCATCTCAGAACCAAAACAAGAATTCTCCATATCATGAACAAAGAGTATGAATTGGTTGGGAAAGAGACTGAAAAATAATTTTCCCAAGTGTTTATGGATATACACATGTATCCAACAAGGACACCTACAGTTAAAGTAACTCCAGTCCCTCCAAAATAGGATAAAGCACCAGAGACTTCTAATGCACCTATGATAGGTCCACATGACTCATTGCCTAAAGCTCCATCACCCTTAGTAACAGTAAAAGATTCAGATGAAACAATCACAATCAATGATTTTGAGATATCAATGACAACTTTAGATAGTGACTTGGACAAGTTTAAAGAATCCTTTGTGAATACTGAAGAAACAGAGAAGGTATACACTGACAAAACTTCTTTGCAGCAAGAACAAGTTCCTATAGAAGGAACCATAGATCAAGATGAAGGGAATAAGGATGAACTACCCTCTATGGAGATCCCAGTGAAGATTGAATGCATGGATGTTAATCAAAATAATATATTCACTCCTAGAAAATCAATATCTTCATTGTTGTCAAGTTTAACCCCTGATTCAACAAGCTTAGATGCATGGGGAGAAGAAGATTTGATTAAGATCAGTGTGCTAGCAATGGGGAAAGCCAAAGAAAAATAGGTTATGAGAAAGCCTCTCTTTTTGGAAATAGTAGACATTCTAAATGATCTAGTGCCTACAAATAAGAAAATGGCTAAGATTCAGTCAGTTGATGATGTTGACAGTATCTTGACAAGCTTCAAATCACATTTCACAAGTTTAGTAGACTCTGCTACTAAAATTGTAGAAGATGAGTACAAGAAGGAAAGATTAGATGAATTGACAAATAATTTCTCTTTAGATCTGAAATCATTGAAGATTGGTCAAGAAATCTTGAAAGAACTAGTAGCTTAAGGTAGAAATGTAGTAGCAAACTGCATGGACAAAGTGAAATTCACCTTAGAGCACATCAAAAAGATTGAGGAAGCTGACATTTTGGTTGAATGTGTTAGAAAATCAATTGAAACATCCTTGCAAGATATTAATTTATGCAACAATATCTATTAAGGGTAGTTAGATAAGATTGAAAAGGCTAAGTTGGAGATTAGCAAGATAAGGACAAGGTAGACTCAACTAAGAAATGCACTTGCACCCTCACTAGCTATTCTGAATGAAAACATCAAACAGATTGATGCAACCATTTTCACCTATGATCAAGGTCCCTACATGGATTTGATAAAAATGAAGAATCTCACATATGCTCTATGTGCCCATCTTCAGACTATAGATGCAATGAAGGCATTCTGGCAGCAAGAGATAAAAAAAATCTACAAATTGCTTATCTAGATGTATATTCAGAGTAAGTACTCATGGACCCACAATTTTGACACCTTTGTCATTAATTTCAAAGTGAGAGTAATGTATGGGGAGTAGTGTATATATATACAAAAAAAAAAATATAGTATATAAAGATGATATATAGTTTTTTGGTGTTAGTCAATTTTGAGTAACTTCGCCACATTCCTTTGTTGCCATTAATGAAAAAGGGGGAGATTGTTGGAAAGTTGACTCCTAGGGAGAATATGACTTATTTTGTGTTTTCATTATGGCAACAAAGTCATATGAAGTTTTGACAAAAAACTTTGAAGTGGAAATTAACTAAGTATAGAAGACATGACAAAACAGAGATATACAGATGATCAGAGCACCAGTACACATGTGTACGACCGATTAAGACTAAGCACCTTCAGATTTAAGCTCTATGATATTTTTTTTATTACCCTAGACACGCATGATCAGATAAGATAGTATGGATAAGTTACAGCAAGTTGAAGTACCTCTAGCAGTTCAGGAAATAGAGTAGAGAGCCAACCTCAGTTTTAGATCAGCGTATAACATTTTGTTTTGTAAAGGCTATGAACTTATTATATTATGTTTGTAATCATTTCTCAATCACTCTTGTAATCACGCCTAAGCCAATTAGTTTGGAAGCATTTTGTATATTGTTTTTGGGCCGACTAAGGCCTTGTTTCTATTCACGTCCATTCAGGCATGAAAATATATATATATATATGACATGAAAAGTTGTATTAGAGTGTGTCAAAAAAATATGCAGAGTAGAGATATAAAAGAATAGTATAAGATGTTAGAATGAGATAAAGCTCTTTAAGAGTATAAGAGCATAAACGCATAACTGAAACTAATCTGATAATTATGTCACATACAATAGTTCACTTTTAGATATAGTGTATATCTATTATCAAGGAGGTTGTAGCCTTCATCCTATTGAATAGTGAGCTTTTTGGACAGTGAGTCCTCACCCCTAACAGGGTTAATTGTAAAATAATCCTAACAAGGTCAGACCCTTATCTAGGTCATTGTACTTGCATTGTAAAGACTGCTCCTAACATGGCAAAGGAAATTTTAAAGGTTCATCATATTAGTGCAATATTTCTGGGTACTAATTCCCACTGGGGTTTTCCTCTGATCAAGGCTTCCCCGTAATCATATCATGTGTTATGTGATCCTGTGTTAAGCTTCAAATTGATATCTTTTTTTATTTATGTTTAAAGTTGCTAAAATATAATAAATAGACAAATACTGATTCACCCCCCCTCTTAGTGTTTCTAATAGTATGTTATATTCCAGTGTGTTATTTCATATTTTAGACTTATCTTTATACATGTTATGTATACATTATGTTATGTTATCTACAACCTTAATGTTATAAATCTTCATGTGTTCGTTAAATAGACTAATGTCATGTAAGTAATTTAAGTAATCTAACTAATGTAATTGACAATTAAAATATAATTAACTAATCTAAATAATGTCATGTAAGTAATTTAAAAGGGGGTGTCTTAAGGGTATGTCTTAAGGGGAGGTCATATTAAAAAAATTGAACAATTAAAATACAATTAAGTAATCTATATAATGTCATGTAAGTAATTTAAAATAATTTAAAAGGGGATATATTAAGGGGGTACCTCAAGGGGCGGTCATACATAAAAGCATGCACATAAGATATATATTAAAACTGTTCAAATTATTAAAACACAATTAAAAGTAATCTAAATAATGTCTTGTAAGTAATTTAAAGTAATTTAAAATGGGTTGTCTTAAGGGGATGTATTAAGAGGAGGTCATACATCAAAGCATACACATAACAACATACATAACAAATCATGGACATATTAACATACATAAAATCATACATCAAAGTATACATAGCTATATATTAAAATCGTTGAACCATCTTGAAGCACATGTACATATAACAACATACATATAAAAGTTATAACAACATACATAAAAGCTATATATTAAAACCATTGAACCATCAAAATATACATTATAAAATAATACATAATTTACCAAGCATGCATAACTATAGAGTTCAAACTGTAGATTTCAATAACATATATCCAATATCTAATACATTAAATAAGAGTTCAAACTGTAGAGTTCAAATATGAAAGTATGAGAGCTACAAAAATAAGTTTATCATAAAGCTTCGGATACATATAGTTTGGATCCTCTCTATCTTTTATTATCTCCAAAAAAAATATCATGTTCTTCAATAGGAAACTGCCACTTTTGAATGCCATGTCCTCTTTTTTGTAATGTCTCAAATTGCAACTTTGATTCTATAACCAAGTGACTGTAATGTAGAATTTTTTTGCCAGACATATATTCAATAAATTGAACACCATTTTTTTCTATCTTTATTTTCTGATAATAGGTTACTTCAATAACAACTGAACCAATTGGATATGACTGTCCATCACAATCTACCATTTCTTTTGGCAACTTGTATATTTCTTTTGTGCATCTTTGTAGATAATAATCTGCACTTTTTGCATTGTCAAGGTTTGCAACCACAGAAAAATATCACCTATTAAAATCTAGAATCTATTAAATTCAAATCAAAAGTTTAAGATAAAATTTGAACATCACTTGCACGATAAATTAAATTTTAATAAAAGAACATGTAAGTGCACGCACCTGTAACAACTAAATCAGAAACACACTCATAATCAGTTGAATATTGGGATCATGAATATTTATATCAATTTCATCATCTTCATCAGGAGGCATTCTTTTTAATTCCTTCATATCCCATCATGAAACATATCCATTTGCAATATTCTCACATTGACTCATTGGCTTGTCCGCAACGCAGTCAACATAGAAACATGATTTTTCTCTTACTTGAATAAATTGAGGCTTTTGTTGCCTTGTACTCATCAATTAATGTAAACTTCTAATACCAATAGTTATTTTAAAATTGTAAGGATTACACTAGCCTATATCTGTTACAAATATGAAATGAAAGTTGCACATTCCTTCTTCTATCCCACAATAATGACTCCCTAAGACCTATAATAACCTTCCTAAAATTTCTCCAACTGATTAAGATCAGTTAGAAACTTTAACATAACCTTCTAGTTGAGTTATGGAGTTTATCTCCATTCTTTCAATTGATCATTATAATTCAAATGCTTTCAATTTGCAAAACTTATCACAAAGGACTCTTAACAACATTAAACTTTTGAGTTTGTCCTTCTAGGACTAAAGTACCATTTTCAACCTCCTAGAAACATTAAAGGCCTAATCCCAATCCTTCAAACCTCTACATTTATCCTTTTTGGCTATATTTTTCAATCTTGAGACTTGGTTCAAAACATTAACAAAATTGCTTTATTAGCCCCTTACAACACCAATATTATCTTATTGATCATGTTGACATTATGAAAAGAAACCTTAGAAATCCCATTTTCTTTGATCTCCTTTTGGTCTTTGTGAGGATCTCATGGTCAACAATGTGATCCCCTTGTCTTCATGAGGTGATTTTCACCATACTCCTGGGGTGGAAAAGAATTCAAGTCCCCTGGATTCGGTGACCTTTTTTCTTGTTTTCCAATTCATGAGGACTGAGTTTTTATGACCTACAACAAAAACATATTGTCTCTCTTGGACCTCCGTGTACCTGCAACCAAAAATATGGTACTTGTGCTAAGCACTCCACCATGCATCATACATCACTATGCGGGTACCTTGTTCAACCATAGGCCCATCGACGTGAGACCCCTACAATCATGCAACAAAAGAGTTATAAAATAAGCAGGTCATCACTTCTTCAGGCACCAAAACATAAGTTTGGTTTAACACTCTCTCCTTTGTAAGAACCATCAATGGGTACACCACTTTTTCATGGGAGATTCCTTGTTTTTTTGAATCCTCTATAAGACATATGTCTGTCCCAAATTGAGTCCCCTTTTAAGTCTCATGACACATAGCCCTCCTACTTGCAACAACATCCTCTGCAAACTTCTCACCATCTTCATGACCCCTTGCACCATGAGATTCATCCACTACCATTTTATACTTAGTCTTTGGTGTAAGAGCTGATTTATCCTCTTGTCATTCCAATGGACAACTATACACTTTGTCTTCAGCTAGGGCCTCTAACTGATCCTCATCTTCACCTACCTCTTTAAGATACTTCTGCTCCAAAGCTTCTCCATGTATCATATCTGATTCACCACTAAGAACCTCGGCAACTTCTGGAATCTTCTCCTCAATAGGTGCTTTGTCATCTTGTTGTTGTTTGTTCAAGAACTCATCTCTCTATTCTTGTTCTTGGAGTTCTTCCATCATCTTCTTAGTTTCTTGTATCCAAGATTTATTTTCTTCTATCATTTTCCTTAGGTTTCTCATCTGTTCTAGTATTTGGTTTCTTTCTTCCTCTTTCTTTCTTTCTTCTTCTTTATTTCTTCCTTCTTTCTAATTTTTATCTGCTTCTTCTCTTTGCTTTCTTTCTGAATCTTTAAAGGCTTTGTATGCCTCATAGATTACCCTTTCTTTTGATGTCAAATACGTCTTGACTATCTTTTCTAACTGCAAGGATCTACTTCATTGCTCTGATACCACTTGATGCGGAGTGATGCAGAGCCAAGTGGATTTTCTTGTGAAGGCACTTATCTAGTCCTCCAACCTAGGATCATACTCAAGACCCCACCCATGCTCAAGACCTATCAATGGTCAATCAATCTTCAAGACTGATATCTCTTCCACTAGGCTCCAGATACTAAACACACTCTTTAACTCAACCACCTATTCACAATTGGTTTGATATTTTGACTTTCCTCAAATTTGTTCACTTTCTTCAATAATATATCAACTAGGATCATATTCTCTAGATAAACCACTCCACTATAATAAAGAGGAACTCCTAAAAATCCCCTACAACACTTAATCCACACTTAGACTTGAAACCATACCACTTTTTCCCTCTAAACCTTAAGGGAACAACTCTGCTCTTGTAGGACAACCATGCAAAGCATCCTCTGACTATGTATCTATCCAATCTTCACCATTGAAAAAAAAAAAAAAGGAACCTTATTATTCTCCTAAACTCTCCTCAGGATATCTAGACCTTCTCCAAACATATCAAGTTTCCATTTATCCACTAAACACAATAAACAAATACTTAAAAAAAAAACACCTTCTTGTTGTCTCTTGATAAATGTGCACTTAGAGAGGTATGAATTTTGAAGTATATTAACACTCCTCGATCGCTCTGGTGATGATGGGGGAAATTAGGTCTATCAAAGCATATTGAAATATCATCAAAATCCAATGGTTGGTTGGAAAGGTATGGCCCCTGCATTGAGGGTCTTTGTTTCTGAGACAAAATTCTTTTCTTTTCAATGCAAACACTCACCGTTTTGAGTGAATAATAATCTTATGGATCCATCTCTGCATAAATATTATTAAAAGAAATTGAATAAAAAAAATCTACCTCAATATACTAATCATAATGAAATAATATGGTATTAGAACCTCTAAACCTTGTTTGACTGAGATTCCAGTGCCTTAAAGCTCACTGTCATGGCATAGTCGGCCTTAACACAACATGGAAGATTAAAAACTAATGCATAGCACTGTAGAACAAAGGAAATGAAAAATACTTAATCATGCATGAGTACTACTACTCAGGAGAATCATAAAAACACCATAATGTATCAAACCTTACTCAATATTTACAAACTTTGATCTATCTGGACAATGCTGAATTCTCACATTACATTCTTTCTTCTCTCCTGCAATAAATAATCCCTAATACCAAAAATAACCTTCCTAAACTTTCTCCAACTGATCAAGATCAGTTAGAAACCTTAACATAACCTTCTAGTTTAGTTATGATGTTTCTCTCAATTCTTGCAATTGATCATTACAATTCAAATGTTTTAAATTTGTAAAACGTATCACAAAGGACACTTAACAACTTTAAAATTTTGAGTTTGTCCTTCTATGACATCAATACCATTTCCAACCTGATCAAAACATTAAAGATATAATCCTAATCCTTCAAACCTCTACATTTAGCATTTTTTGGCTATATTTTTCAATCTTGACACTTTGGTCAAAACACTAACAAAATGGCTTTATTAGCCCCTTACAACACCATTATGATCTTATTAATCATGTTGAAATTATGAAAATAAACCTTAGAAATCCCATTTTCTTTGATCTCCTTGTGATCTTCATGAGGATCTCATGGTCAATGGAGCGATCCCCTTGTCTTCATGAGGTGCTCTGCACCATTTGATGTGTCTCAAACTTATTTTGTCTTGAGTATTAATATAACTCAATGTTTTGTTATCTGTAAAGACAACAAACTCTTTAGGCAATAGATAATGCCTCCTTTTCTTCAGGGCTTGCACAAGAGAATATAGCTCCAAGTCATAGGAAGAGTACATAGACTTTTCCTCATTTAATCTCTAACTGAAAAATGCTATTGGCTTGCCTTCTTGGCTTAAGACAACCCCCACTACTATGTTCCTTGCATCACTCTCCACTATGAATGGTTTGTCAAAACTTGGTAAAACCAGTATAGGTTGGGTGGCTACTTCTTTCTTCAACCTTTCAAACCCTTCATTAGCTTCCTTGGTCCATAGAAATTTCATTTTAAACCATCCTTTAATGGTTTCGAGGAATGAAGCACAAATTCCACTGAATCTTCTAATAAAATTCCTATAGAATTGGGCTAACCCATGGAAGCTCCTAACTTCAGTCACTATCTTAGGAGTAGGCTAGCTCAATATGGCTTCTACTTTGTCCTTATCCATCTTCAAGTCACCTTCAGAGACTACAAATCCTAGCTAGACTAATTCTTCCTTCATAAACTCACTCTTTTCAAGATTTATGGTGAGATTTTCTTCCTGCAACCTCTTCAACACTAACTCCAAGTGTTTGATATGCTCCTCCTTTGTTTTACTAAAGATGAGGATTTTATCTAGGTAGACAACCACAAAAAACACTTATGTAATCCTTCAAGACTTCATTCATCACGCTCATAAAGGTACTAGGTGCATTGGTTAGCCCAAAGGGCATAACTAACCATTCATATAACCCCTGTGTAGTCTTAAAGGCTGACTTCCACTCATCACCTTCTTTCATTCTAATTTGATAATAACCACTTTTCAAATCAATTTTAGAGAAGTACTTAGCACCCCCCAAAAATTCCATTAAATCCTCTATCCTAGGAAATCTATATCTAATATTTATCCTACTAATTTCTCTAGAATCAATACACATTCTCCACTTACCTCCTTTCTTAGGAGCTAACACCATTGGGACAACACATGGGATTATGCTCTTTCTAATTAACCCTTGGGCCAAAAGTTCTTGTACTTTCCTAGCTATCTCCTTGTTTTTCTCTGGTGACATTTTATATGCACCCTTGTTTGGAAAAGAAGCTCCTGGCACAAAGTCAATCAGATGACTTATCTCCCTCTTTGGTGGCAGTGTAGCTGGTGTACCCTCACATATTATGTCTTTAAACTGATCCAACAATTATTTCACTTCTTCAGGCATAGGTGCTTTCTTCTGTGTCTCCTCCTCCTTTGGCTTCTACATGATTGCAAAGCCACCTCCTTCCTCCTTCATGTCCTTTAGAAATTCCTTCCCACTCATCAATAGTACACTAGATTTTGTCTTTTCCACTATGTCTTCCTCTATCAAAGACTGAATTTTGAAAGTTACCCCATTCTTCTTGAATGAGTACTTATTCTCCTTCCCATGATGGATTGATTCCCTTCCATACTGCCATGGTTTTCTAAGCAATAGATGGCATGCATCCATTAGCAACACATCACAAAGTATCCTATCTTGATACTTTCCAATAGTGAATTCTACCCACACTTGCTCATTTACCAAGATGTTTTTCCCCTTTTTTAGCAAGATAACTTTATAGGGACACACATGTGGAATATTGGTAAGTTTCAACTTCTCTACTATCTCCTCAAATATTACATTATCTATGGACCCTGAATCAATTATAACTTTGCACACTTTTCCCAATATCTTGTATTTGAATCTAAAAAGAGCCCTTCTCTAC
Organism: Thuja plicata; assembly: GCA_018584345.1. Taxonomy (NCBI): domain Eukaryota; kingdom Viridiplantae; phylum Streptophyta; class Pinopsida; order Cupressales; family Cupressaceae; genus Thuja; species Thuja plicata. Next base: position 2,297,078 of record MU223264.1, read on the forward strand.
TTATGTTCATCTCTACTGGGTGTCTTGATCAAGATTCTTCTCAAAATGAAATTCTCTCCCTTCTCTAAATCTAGGCTCACCTCTGATTGTTTAGAGCAGTCCTCTTCTTGGACATAGGAAATCTTTTTCTCTCCTTGTGAAGTTGACGGTTTGTCAGGGCATCTATAGGTAGGGTGCCCCAATTGTCCATAGTTGTAGCATTTCATGGAATAAAAATTATAATTTCTTCCAAAACCCCCTAATCTTCCTCTTCCACTATTATAAGAACCCCCTACCTCTGCTATATCCACCTCTATTATTTGACTCATGTCCTTGTTCTACATATTTGGGCTCACCTTGGCTCCTACTGTCATGGCCTCTGCCACTTGAGCAACCCCTATGCCCACCTCTATTATCTCTATCTCTTCCTCTTCCTCTAGTGTTAGAGTCTTGTTTCTTTCTAAGTTTCTCTTCCACTTTTAGAGCCATTTAGAAGAAACTATGAATGGAAGTTAGGGTAAAGAGGCTGAGCTCTTCTTGTATATTCCACCTTAATCCATTAAGGTACTGAGCTACCTTGATGCTCTCTGTCTCCTATATTCTATATCTAAGACAAAGCTTTTGGAATTATTCTATATATGATGGCACATCTAGGTCCTTTTATCTAATGTTTTTCCTCTTCTTATGTAGTTGAATGTCATAGTCTTCTAGAAGGTAGTTCTCCTTCTCCTTTTCCACCATAGAGTTCTAATTTTCTTGGGGTTCTTCCCTTCTTTCTCCCTTTCTTCTTGTAGAAAATTCCACCATGTGAGTTCTTGTCCTCTTATCCTTGACTTGGCTATCTTTACCTTATGTGCCTTTGTGATTCCATCACATTCGAAGTGGTTCTCCATGTATTCAATCCACTCAATCACCATCTCTGCATCTATCTTACCAATGAACACTAGAATGCCTTCTATGGACTTTCCACTCAATGCTTTGAGGGCCTTGAGAAATGGTTCCTCAGGTAGAGGATGGTCAGGCTCTGGTTCTATCTCCTCCTCTGTTGGTTTCTTCCCTTTATCTTTATCTTCACTCATTTGTTCTTTCATGTTTTTGGTTGTCTCTACAACCTCTTCCATCTTCAACTTCATTTCTTCCATAGCTTCTTCAATAATCCTATTTTTCTCTTGCTTCTCTGTCAAGTCCCTTTCCAATTCAGAATTGATCACCATGATGCTTTCTCCTATGGATTCACTCCTCTTTGACCTACACTAATCACCTCCCAAGCCTTTCAATGGCTGAGATACCAATTTTATGGGGAGATCACCCTCAAGAGCACTCTTTCTCCAACACTAAGACCTCTGTCTCTTAGGGATTCTTTAGGGTATCCTTCACTACCCTAACTAGAGGATAACTCCAAGATCCTCCTCCTTGTCAACTCTCCACCGATTTCAAACTCCCACTTTTTCCATCTCCATTCTACCATGCACCCAAACTCCTTAACTGTCAGTTTCTCTCCAAACTACCCTTTCCTCAAGACTTTAGGGTTCCTGACCATTCCTATATCACTTCCTACTTATTTTGATCCTTCTTGATGGATTCCAATTCCTAGTTCCAATTAGGTCCTCAATTTTCAAGTTTTAGGCCTACTAGCTCTTGTAGCCTTTTTAGGCCTACTAGCTCTTGTAGCCTTTTTAGGCCTAATTAGCCCTACTATATTCCAAAAATGTAGATTTCACCCAAAATTCCTTAACACCCCTATGTATTAACTATAGATTCTTTGTGAGGTCATCCTAGGCTCTAGAATTTTCAAAGATTTGGACCCTCACCCTGTCTGTAGATATGATTTCCAAGAAACCCCTATTTTCATGGGTTTTGGGGAACATGTACACAGTCTGGTTTCTTGGTTCATTTTGAATGTCTTACAAAACTCCAATGAACTTCTCCTTGCATCCAACTAACAAGGTCTCACATCTCTACATGCCCCCATGATTGATTGGGTTCAAGCAATCCACTGAGCAAGCTTTCTTGCTATTGTTCCATTCAAGCTCCTAACTAGAATGCACCAACACTCGCCTAGGGATTGATGCTAAAATTTCTTCCCCTAAAAAAAAAAATCCAAAAGCTATATAAACAATGTACATGGATTCCCCTACTTGAATCCAAGAGGCTATAGGAATCTGACCACGAGAATTCAAGAGGAGGGCATATTAACATAGTTGCCTCAAAACCAGACATCGAACCAAAAGAAATGAAAGAATTTGCAAAACCTTAACCAATAACACAAAATTATCACAAAAGTGCCACAAAAAGTAAATAAATTCCAAAACAAAAGTTCTCAATGAATTAACTTATCACTTTCAATCCATTAAACAACTGGATCAAAGCTCTATTGTGAAAATACAGTCTAATTCATTCCTTCTTCACACACAGTCCATACAGAATGAAAACTAACACTTGGATTAGGGTTTTACCAACCTTATATACCTTATTACCACATTTCTACACCCTAATTTTTGGATTTGGGCATGATTAAATTCATTTCCTAGTTTTTAGGAAATGTTGTCATGACAACTTTGCAAAATTGTAAAAGTTGTCATGACAACTTTTACATCTTTTGTTCAAATGACAAATTGTCACTTCCAATTCCCTAATTTTGTCCTAAGACTTATTAAATGACCTTTAAAAACTAAAAAACATGAAAATAATGAATGGTACTCCATTTTGGAGTTTTAGTCAACGCTTTGACCTTTTGGTTCATGTTTAAGGACATACACCACTAGACACAACTTGAACTCATTAATTACTAAACCCTAATACCTACTAAATCTAAACATACTTGGGACCTTATATATTAGTCATTATTAACTAGTGGTTGGCCAAAAAAACCTACAAGCCAAAATGTGCTAAAGATATATCAAAAACCTTGAGGCGTTGCTGCACCATGTCACTTTTGGAGTTGAATTCTCTATCAAAACTCAACTTTATTTAAAATATAAAAATAGTCTTTTGTAGAGATCAAAGTCAAAATTACATTCATATAATTTTTATAGTGTTTTGATTACATGAAATATATTGTAAGTTGAAAAAACTACAAGTAGGTATTTTAACATTTAAGAATACACTCATTGAAAAAAAGAAACAAAAAATAGCAAATCACGTCGGAAAAATATAAACCTTATATTTAACACTAGAGGAGAGAGTCATCTTCAATAATGTACAATTTTTTCTAAATGGTGTAGATTTTCTAGGGAAAATTAGGCGGGAGACAAAAACTATTAATTTTGGGTAACTCCGACTATGATAGTTATAATAGACAAAATATATACCGAAAACCAATTTTTCTTTTCTTTGCACTAGCTATACATGTCATTTAAAACATATTCTGAAATAAGAGGAAAACAATATTATTTGCATATATTTTTTGGGTGGGAACTAGACCCTATATTTTCAACATTTTTCAACAATTGAAAAATGGACTTCAAAAATTTTAAAACTATGTCAATTCTTGTTCATTTTTTTTAAAATGAATTATAGGCATAAACTTCAACCAACTTTACACATTCATTAGTTTACATCATTTTCAAATTCTAAACACAAATGCCACTTTAATGTCGTTAAATTTTAATATTTTGCATTTTTTTGACCCTTTTCCTTTATAAAAGTGTGACATGGGTTTGTACTTTTACCCCAATAAATGAACCATAATATGTAGTTTTTCATGGAAGAAACATCTATAGGACAAAATGAATTAGAATGCATAATATCCAACACACCATAAGATTTATAAGAAATTAGGTAAAATTGAATATAGTTTTTCTTTTAATAAAAGTAATGTAAAGAAAAATAATTCAAAATTACAATTATTTAATCCTTCCAAAAATTTCAATTTTTTTAGGTCCTTAAACCCTTTTCTTGAATGTGGCCAATTATCTAGTGCCATAACATATTCTTAGCTATACATTTAATTTTAATTTATAATAAAAAGTACCCTTAAGTAACTAAAGTACATGGCCATCTGCTAATGATGAAACCCTCACCTCTTCCAATGGCATATCCATAGATTTTGATTTCAAAGAAGTACTACTACACGCGACATTGTATACATCAATATTATATAATGTTTCATATTTGGTACCTCTTGCAATCACCATAGAAACTCTCACCATTTTTCATCATTCATTAGAGAAATACTACCTACATACTCACATCTTTTAGTTTTCTCACATATAATTTTTTTTATTATAGTAAAGCAATATGCAACACACCATTAATCGTCCTTACTTTACAATCATGAAACATTATTATTAGTTTACCATGACTAATTATGTCTAAAATGTAATCATCACTCAATTTTATCTTACCTCCATAAAAACATTTCACATTTACAAGATCAATCTCTATTAAAGGATATGAAAACATGCACTTGGGTCAATTAAACCTATATCAATGTCTGCAAGAGTAGCTAAAGTTTCAAAAAATGCATCAAAATCTACCTTGTCAAACTCAAAATCATGATCATTTTTCTTCTTTTTCTTCTTTTAAATTCTCACAATTGTGTCCATACATAACATAATCACAATAGATACATTTGAATTTTCTAAGAGATTTGTATCCCTCCACGTATTCAATTTATTATGCTTCTCATTCTTCTTGTCTTTATCCTTAGGTCTTCCAAAAATACTTAAGGACTCCTTGACATTTATGTATATCTTCATTCTCATCTCTTCAAAAATAGATGAACCCACAGTTATAATAAAGGTATCACACACTATTGAGATGGGGTGGGGGGGGTGGGTGGTGAATCAGTTGTGCCAAAAAACTCAAGAGATTTAATCAAATTACCAACTTAATCTCTGATCTAAAAGATAAACATGAACAAAGCAACATAACATAGTAATAAACACATAGCACAATAATTTGTGAGGTGGAAATCGTTTAAGGGGAGAAACCATGTTGCAGATCAAACCCACAAGATGAATGTAGTCTATTAAAAGCACTATACCTTGTTAGGAGTATTACAAAGGGAATGCACATGCATTTAGCACACTGCCTAGAGCTCACTACTCAAATACAAAAAGGATCTCAATCCTAAGATAGGATCACTACCTTACAACAATCTTTTCTCTCAATTCATAAAGGACATGTTCTCCAATCTCATCAGCTGACAAACAACATCTCAGATATGTGAAAATAGTTCCAATGAAGTACAAAAATTGTTTTCTTTAATTGAAAATTCCACTTATACCTCTTCTCATACATCCCCACACTCACACACATTCACAATCACAAATGATTACATATTTATATACATTACACCAATTCATCTTGACTAGGATGGTCGGGGATCTATTTACAAAATATTAACTTAATACAACCCAATACTCAATGCAATCCATTAAATTTATGCTAAGACATAACAATAATCCATAATAAAATCTTCAAACACACTCCATATCCATAAATCACTCCATGATCTATCACAACATGTTTTACCACATCGTTGGTTATGATCAACAAGACCACCAACACATTTCATGAAAAAATATTTAGTTATGATCACATAATCCAATTCAACCCACCAACATGAATAAGAAATTATCAAGAAACATGAAATACCATGACATCAATAGGAACATCTTTGTCTCATAAATTATATTCATCCTAGCACTGTTCGTCAAGAACACTAATCAAAAATCATTGTCATAAGAAAATTAGCTTTCTAGCATCCAAATTTTAACCACTCTAACTAAGGACACACAATCAAGTCCTTAACTCACCACCAGGTTAGAAATAAAGAATATTGCATAACTAATATTCACTGATCCAATAACTCAAATATTATCTCACAAAGAAAAACCAAAATAAAACTCTCTAATAAATCCTTCACAACTCACTCAAATCAATATGTGAACCTCTTCCACTTGAGAAGAATCAAGTACATACATGCCCCAACACATTACTATCTTTATAGCGGGTATGTGTAGGATCATGGTATGCCAAACTAGGCCTTAAGTGACAATGAAAATTTTGAAAATTGGGGTTAGGAAAGTTGACGTAAAAATTTGGACAAGTTATCAATCTTATATAAAAAATATGTAAGAAGAGAATTTGTAGAAAATTGAATCTAGTCTCTAAGATACTATACTCTCTTTAAAAAAAATATTCTATATGGTGAAATTTCAAATTTCAATGCAGTAGTATGAAAATTTCAGGAAAAAGATAAGAAGAACGTGTATGTCTGATCACCTTAAAAAAAATCATATGATAATATTTTTTTACAAGATTCTAGATATAAGTAGTAGACTCATGTTCAGATATGAAGCATATTTTTTTGTAATTTTGTTGCAAGTATATAATTAATTATGATTTTTCTACTACAACTTTTCCAGAATATTAAAAATCTCATTTCTGACCACCTTAACTTAGTCTAAAATTTATCAAATTGATTTTTTTTAATTTTATAATTGTAGTAGGAAAAGAATAGAATGCAACTCGTGTTAAATTAGATTTCAAAAATGTTATACCATTTGAAAGTTATAGTTATTTTTCAATTAGTTTATCGATGAGTTCTAAAAAGATAAGAAGTAGGCGTATGTATGACCACCTTAAACACAATCAAATGATAATATTTTTTTACTAGATTATAGATATAAATAGTAGATTAATGTCCGTATTTGATGCATATTTTTTTAAATTTGTTTCCAAGTAAATAGTTAACTATGATTGTTCTTCTACAAGTTTTCTAGAACATAAAAATTCTCGTGTCTAACCACTTTAACTTAGTCTAAACTTCATCAAATTGAATTTTTTTTGTTTTTTTTCTTGTAGTAGGTGAAGCATAGAATGTGACACATGTTTCAGATTTAAAGAATGATATACCATTTGAAATTTATAGCTATTTTTCAATCTTTCTACCAATCATGACTTCTCTTTCACATCACCACTTTTTGGCATGACATGATCATGCACATACCCTAGCATCTAATATTCAATATGGTAGTCATACAAAATAAATCATCTTACTGAACATCTCAGGAACAATGTCACCAATAATAAGAATATGTTCACATCAATAAAAAAATATTAATGTCATTATATATGCAGAATCTGAATAATATGTCAACAATCTCTCCCTTCAGCATTGATGTCAACATATGATGTGAAAAAACAAATTAGTTTAGAAATAAACAATATTAACAGTACTACCAACAATATCAACAATATATATCTTTCAAAGTCTCTCTAAAAAACCTTTCAAACATGAAACAATCTCCCCCCAACATACTAGATAATTTTTTCCCTATAGTCTCATAATTTTTTTTCATATGAATCTCCCCCCTTCAACATCAAGGACAAGGGTATGTGCAGGATCATGGTATGCCAAACTAGGCCTTAAGTGACAATGAAAATTCAGAAAATCAGGGTTAGGAAAGTTGATGTAAAAATTTGGACAAGTTATCAATATTATATAAAAAATGTGTAAGAAGAGGATCTGTATCAAATTGAATCTAGTTTCTAAGATACTATCCCTTCTTTAAAAAAAAATATTCTATATGGTGAAATTTGAAATTTCAATGCAATAGTATGAAAGTTTTAGGAAAAAGATAAGAAGAAGGTGTATGTCTGACCACCTTAAACAAAATCAAATGATAATATTTTTTTACAAGACTCTAGATATACGTAGTATACTCATGTTCGCATGTGACACATATGGTTTTTGTAAATTTTTTCCAAGTAAATAATTAATTATGATTTTTCTACTACAACTTTTCCAGAATATAAAAAATCTCGTGTCTGACCGCGTTGACTTAGTCTAAAATTCATCACTTGAAATTTTTTTTAGTTTTTAATTGTATTAGTAAAATTGTAGAATGTGATTCATGTTTTGGATTTCAAAAATGTTATACCATTTGAAATTTATAGCTATTTTTCAATCAGTCTATCAATCAGGACTAAAAAGATAAGAAGTAGGTGTATGTCTGACCACCTTAAACACAATCAAATGATAATATTTTTTTTCTAGATTATAGATATAAGTAATAGATTAATGTTTGGATGTGACGCATATTTATTTGTAATGTTTTTCCAAGTAAATAATTAATAATGATTTTTCTTCTACAACTTTTCCCGAATATAAAAAATCTCGTGTTTGACCACCTTAACTTAGTCTAAACTTCATCAAATTGAATTTTTTTTGGTTTTTTTTATTGCAGTAGGTGAAGCATAGAATGTGACACATGTTTCAAATTTAAAAAATTATATACCATTTGAAAGTTATAGCTATTTTTCAATCAGTCCACCAATCAGGAATTCTTTTTCACATCACCAGTTTTTGGCATACCATGATCCTGCACATACCCACAAAGTCACATGTATAAAATAATTCATTGAGGCAAAAAATATGAACACATAACTCTCAACCACTAACCACTACTCCTCCTAAGGAGTAGCCAATAAGAACATCAATCTAGAAGAATTACAATCTATAAGCACACTAAACTGATGCATGCCAATGAATCTCTAGCTCTTATTAGGAGGGTCATTCACCCCTATATTACCTTAGAGATACTCAAAAATATCCTAAATCAAGGGCTTCATTAAAATATTTGTAATGTTCTCTTTTTTGGATACATACTCCAATCCAACTTCTTTCTGACTTACTTTGCCTCTCAAGAAATGATATTTAATAGAAATATTCTTTATCATAGAATGTAACAAAGGATTATTTGAAATAATAATAGCACTTGAATTGTCACAATGCATAGTAATAGGCTCGTCAATAGTAATTTTGAAATCTTTCAACATTTTCTTCATCTAGACATTACTTGTGTACAATTAATAACAACAACAACATATTCAGCTTCAACAGTAAATTATGAAATACAATTTTATATCTTACTTGCCCATGGAACTAATATCTTAGCCAAAAATAATTCTCCACTACAAGTTCTTTTTCTGTCACCCACATTACCTACCTAATCTGCATCAAAATGCACTTAATGTAAAATCATCATCCTTTCCATAACATAAGTCATAATCAACTGTCACTTTTAGGTATTTGAATATCCTCTTAACAACAACAACAACATGTAATTTCTTCAGTTCTACTTTAAATCTACAAATAATACAAAAAAAATTCATAATATCTAGTCTAGTTTACATGTCAAGCTTAGTAAGCCACCGATCATAGATCTGTATCTTGTTTGATTAGCATCAGGTATATCATCAGTCTTTGTAAAATTACAACAAGTAATCATAAGATTACCAACAGGTTTTGAATCATTCATACTAAATATTTTTCAACAATTCTTTCACATACTTAGACTAAGAAATTAAAATACCTTTATCAGTTGGTGTAATCTGAAACCCAAGGAAAACTTTCATCTCACCTATCATGGACATCTCAAATTAATTCTACATCTCATCATAAAATTCCTTACCTAACTTTTCATTTCCATTATAGATAATATTATCCACAAATACTTCAACGATTAAGATGCTATCATGATCAATTTTTAAGTATAAATTACTATTAGTAGTAGCTTTACTAAAACCAAGTGTTAGTAAATACTTATCTAATCTCACATACTAGGCTCTAAGTACTTGTTTCAATCCATAAATTTCTTTCCTCAATATACAACCATGTCATTCTCATTGGTCAAAGAAAAATCATTTTGTTTCTCAATGTAGACTTCCTCTTCCGATTCTCCATTCAAGAATGCAAACTTAATAGCCACCTAATATACCTTGAAATATATATAAGTAGCATATGCAAAAAACATCCAAATAGTTTCAATACTAGAAACGGGAGAAAAGTTCTCCTCAAATTAAATAACTTCCATCTATGAGTATCCCTTGAAAAAAAATTTGGCTTAAAATTCCAAACCACTTCGCCTTCTTAAATTCAATTTTTTCTGAATAACCATTTCGTATTGATCATATTCTTGTCTTTAGGCCTAGGAACAAGAACCCATGTCTTATTCTTCTCAATCTATTTTAGATCTTCTTCCACCACTTTAACCCAAATTTTATCTTTACATGCTTCATCAACATCTTTATGCTCAATCTAAGAAATAAAAAATATTTCATTTCTATAATTCATCCTATTATATAAACACTTTGATTCCTATCATGAATAGTTTTTATTTTTGAATGATTTAACTTTACATAGCTGGGAGTCTTCTGATTTTATTTTGTAGAAGACTCTTTTGTTTTCACTTCTTCATCATTTACATCTTCTTGATTTTTCTCTACCAATCCAAACTGATTCTAATTCTATACTTGCACAACCTGACTTTCTTCTTCATTATCTCATTCAAATATGCAAGATCTGACCTACTTCTAATTTTTTTTCCACTTTCACATTTGCAATTTTAGTTAATTTATTCAATATAACATTTATATTCTTCTTTTTTTTTGTATAATAACCAATAAATATTCCCTCATCACATCTAGGATCATATTTCCCTAGGTATTCATCTTTTCTGATATAGCATTTACTTCTAAAAATTCTAAAATATTTCAAAGTACAAACATGACCATACCAAAGTTCATAAGGTGTCTTACTAGTTCGTTACTTAATTTGTACTAAATTCAATGTGTAAATTGTTGTGCTAACAAATTCTTTCCAATAGGTTTGTGGAACATTTCCTTCAATCATCATGGTTCTAGCAGTCTCTAGAATAGTTCTATTTCTTCTCTATGCAATGACATTCTATTGTGGGGTTCACGGAGAGGACATTTATCTCTTTATCTATTCTCTTAACAAAAAGTATTAAACCCAATAAAATTAAATTGTCCACCTCTATCTAATCTCAAACTTTTCAACATCAATCTTGTTTATGTCTCAACCATAGCTTTGAAAATTTTGAATTAATTAAAATATTTAGACTTCTCTTTCAAAAATGTATCCCTCATCATTATAGAATAATAATCAATGAATAAAATGAGATACATTTCCCCATAATAGCTTATTTTTGTTGCAGGTGTTGGACTTAATGGGAATTAGTACTGAGAGGGGAGGGGTGAATCAGTACCTCTAAAACTTTTAACACTTTACTCAATTCATCATTAATGATCATTCAATTCTGATTTACCAACCATTACTGTTATTCTTTCTTATGCATATATTGTTTGTTCACAATCTTTAATAGTTTTCAATCATTAATAGAAACATTCATGAAATTGACAAACACATAACACAAGATATGGTATCACAGAAAACTCCTGTTAGGAAGTAAAAACTATGGTGGGGATGGCACCCACAAAACTTCACTATCTGCAAAATTGAAGGGAGTCGGTTAAGGCTTACAATTTGATCACTTCTGATGATCTAACCTATTAAGAGTATTAAGGTTGAGACCTATTAAGATCTACTCTGTTAAGAGCTTTAGCAACACTGATTTAAGTGTGCACTTAGTTATAAGATTTGCAATAGGATGGTTAATCCCACCTTTCTTGAAAGGATTTCATTAGTGTACTACACTTGTTAGAATGACTAAAAATGTTGACTTGACTATATGAAATCTACTATTTCTTATTTACAGATCCATTAAAACCTTTACAATGATAATATCACCTTTAAGTGATTGATGAATACCTTTTCTCTCCTTGTCGGTAGCTTTTTTTCTATTCTTGAAAACTAATTTGAATCTGTTTGTGTTTTACTGCATGAATTCTCTGTCTAGTCTTTAGTCGCTCTGCGTGGATACTATCCTCATTGAACAAATCTTATTCTCAATGGATTCAACACCTATTTATACAAGTATTTTTACCTATCTTGAATTCACTATTTACAATGTTAATTCTCAGATCTAAGGTTGACAACTTGACCTTGATTTTTAGTTTGCATGTTTTAAAATAGTAAAATGAATTAAAAAAATAAGGATTACATTGCTTCCTCTGCACATAATGGATTTAAAAGCAAATCAAGAAGTTATAAATACAACTTCAGTGATTTATTTGACGTGGAAAGTTAGATCCACTTTTTGCTGGATGTAACTGAATGTTGGTTCTTGGTTGTCAGTTTGAGCTTGCAGTCTGTCAACATTCCTTGATTGAACTAATCCTTGGCCTCCCTATATCTATCAGGTCCCTCTCTTTGTTGTACTGTCTAGTGGCACTATTGTTACTCATCAGGTATCGTTTATCTTTTTGTCATCGGGTAACACTTAATAGTGTTTGTCGGGTAACATTGGTATTAGATAGTGTTATGCCCTATCTATCAGTGTAGGGTAAATTGATGGTGCAGGTCATGTTTTTCTCTAAGTATACTAATGGAAAAATATAATGCCTTCAATCCCCCCCTTTGACATTAGTATCAAAAACTGATATGTGCATAATAATGAAATATTTACACCATGTTTATATCCTTGTGATAATATGACTCCCCCTTACTATGTGCATCAGAGTAGTGTATGTATATGTACATGTATACTATCTATTCTCTGAGTGTACATTATTTCCCCTTTCTTTCACTATACATATGATTTCCTCCTTTAACTGAGGTGAGATACATATCAAATTCCCCCTTTCTTTGATACTGATGACATAAATGTACAACTTACAATATGCCAAAATTGTGACAAAAATGTGTAACTTATAATGTGTCAAAGACATTAGAATGGGTAAATTTGATATCTTCCATTAGTTTCTCCCAATGTTCTTTCAACTTTTCTAGGGCCATGTGTTGTATGTCTAGTCTGGCGCGCATATCACAAATGTTGTCTAGGATAGACATTTCAGGGGTGACAATTAGAGCACTTGCCTGTGTCATATTTTGGTGTAGGAGTGTAAGTGTTGGTAATAGCTTAACTTGTAGCTCATTGACCTCATCTCTATATTTTATCTCCACAAACTTAATTTCTTGTCTTTGTTTCCTATCCTGTATAATCTATTGATTATGCAATTTAAGTGCTTCTTTAGTGGTGGCTAGATTTTGTGCACTGGACTAAAGATCAACATCTATTTTTGCTATCTTGTCGGTATACTCCTTAGTGAGTTGATCTAAAGTGTACAATTTCTTGATTAAGGCAATAGCTTTTGATAAAATTGGATCAATTGTATTTATCAATTCAGATAGCTCGACCTTTTTCAGTGCAACTTCTTGGCTTATCTTCTCTGCGAGCTTGAATTCATACTTTTTTTCAAGTCTTTCTTCCATTGTTTTCTCAACATCTATATTCTGAGATGTTATTGCATCTGTGAGTGTGACCAGTTGATTAATAATTGGATTTTGTTGGTCAATGTTTATGTCTTGTACAAGTTCTTGAAGTATATTTTCTGCTACTTCTAGTACCTTGGCCTCTTTTGCCGCTCTTTTTAGCTTGTCTTCAATGGCCTTTCCCTCACATAGCTTTGCATACTTTGTTAGTGTTGTCGGATCCAATGTTGTTGGATCATAGATTGGAATCTCAATGATTTCATCCAGAGTTACTGGATTCTTATTCTTTCCTTTCTTCCTTTTTGAGATTTGAGGGGATGCAAATGTATGAACTACCATAGCTAGTTCATGTGTTCGCTCTGCATTGCTTGGGGAAGATTTTGTTGATGAAGCATCTTGTGTTTTCTTCTCTATGGGTACCTTTCAGTTATGTGAAGATGTCTCTTCATTAACCTTGGGCGTCTCTACAGAATGTGTTTTGGTTTTCTTTTCATTCTCATTCTTCTATTCTTCTTCACCTTTCTCTGAAGGCTTGTCCCCTGTTTCCTTTTGAGTGTTTTCCTTATTTTGATCAGTAGAAGAATTTTTTTGATCATCGTTGTAGCTTTCTCTGGAGTATTATCTGTTTTCCCTTTGTCTCCTTCATCACCCTTGTCTTTGGGTGTGCTTGTATCTTTCTCATTTGATCCTTCATTTCCCTCTAGTATGTTTGTTGCCTTCATTAGGACATGCATGTTACTTTGAGTTGCTGCTTGGAATTTGTCAACATTGATGTCTTGCTCATTGATTAGTGCCTTGTCAGCAGTGACATCCTCATCCTTTTGTATATTTTGTGTAGGGTATTGCACAAGTGGATGCAAGATTGATTTGTCCTGCATTTTCTCATCAGCAATATCAACTATCTTGTCATCTGATGTCTTCAGGACTTGATGGCTTTGTTGATCCTTGAGTGTGATATATATCGCATCATCTTTCTTCTTTGGATCATTTTCAGAATCATAATGAGTGATATCTATGATATTATCATCCAGGCATGTATCTAAGTTGATAGGCTCATCATCACTTTCTTGATTGTCCAGAGAAATATGCTGAGGACTTGCATTATCTGTCTCCTCCTCTTTGTGAGGTGTGTTTGTGAGAAGTAATTGCTTCTCAACACTTGTTTACTCTGCCGGTAGATCCAAGACATATCTCCATTAGGTCTCTATCATTGAATCCAATTCTATGAACTTGATCTCTAGTACTTTGTAAGCCCTTATTTTGGTTACAAATTTTCTTTAGTGCTTCTTTAATACCTCTTGTATTTCTTCAAACTTGGATTCATGTGGCATCATCCTCACAAGAATTATTTCTCTTGCTTCTCTTTCTATTTTCAAGGCATATGACCATTGTTGGTATATCCTTTTACCTATATTTTTAGGTATTTGATTCACAAATTCAACATGGGCATACTTGTTTTTAATCATTGACTTTATGACTGCTTCATGTATCTTATTTTGATCCTCTGGATTCAGTGTATCCCACTGCCTAATCTTTTTGTCAGTCATTGTGCCATGGGTAGCAATTAATTTGGCAGCTTCATCCACCATTGGGTTCCTAAAATTCTTCTTTACTACATCTGGTTCATCTTCTTTGGTGTCGTCCAAGTCAGCCTTTGTCCTGACAAACCTTCTTCTCTTCTTTGGTGATTAGTTGTCTTGGAGATAGGTCTTCCTTGTAATTGGGATTTCCTTATTTCGATTGGGTTGTGATAACCTTAAACCATTCATTTGAACACTTGTGATAGGTGTTCTTGCACATTGACATAGAGAAGACACTTTTGTTGTTCATTCCTTCAGTGAAGAGGATTTGGGGAACCCTTGTTTAGGCCCACGCCATCTTCCAATGCATCAAGTGGTATCAGATCTATGGCTCTTGCTGAAGATAAAGAGGCAAATTTTGTTTTGCAAGTCATCATGGTTACATTTCCAAGAGGAAAACATGAAGAACATCCTTTTTTATTTTCTTGGGTTAGTCTAGCCATAGTTTGTTTTCATGCATCCTTCTCAAGACAATATTAATCCATTCTCTCTTGAATTCCCTTTGAAAATATAGGGCATTAGTTAACACTTTAACCTCAAAGTGTTTTTGTTCTTCTTTTAGATTTCCCTCGGCATCACATAGCTTCTTATAAGCTTCATCCATTTTTAAATCACCTATTTTAGCAATCTTGCAGTGAATAGAAGACCTAACATCTTCTATTAGCAAAACCCTAGGTGGGATTTTTGAAAAGGCGCCAGCTTCAATGGGTTTCGATGCAATCTCTAGATAGATCTTGTATTCAGGTTCTATACATGTGTTGTTCTTGATTAGTTTCACCACATTCTTCTTTTCATTCTTCAACTTAGCAGTTCTTGATGTAGTTCCCACAGTTTTCAAGCACTTAGAGTTTTCTTGAATTTAGGGCTTTTCTTGACAAAACAGTAACAAAAATCTTTCAGTGTCATTGGTACTTACTTTGATTTGCAATGGTGATGAGGAATATGTTCTTTGTATGTTGAATCAATTTGTAGATGTTTCTACTTTCTGTTCTTGAATCACTTTGATGTCGCTCTACTTTCTCTTCAAATTGCAGATGAAAAATGAAGTTGTCCCATTGACTATTTATAGGCTTTTTGACCCAAGTCTTTGCAATAAATTCTCAACAACTCATTGAGACGTGAAGATAGGTTTTGTCAGGAGGATATTTCAAATCATCGTCAACAAAGACATGTTGCTTTGGTCTGCTATTAACTTTTTGATTTTACCGATGGATATTGGTATTCTGTTACGACCACTTCTTAACTTTGCTTCCTTACTGACGGTTGTCGGGTTATACTGGCAGTTTGCCATTTTTACTAGTTGACTGACAATTTTTGGTAAGTGTGAATAACTCATTCTTGTTTTCACCAATGATTTTAGGTAAGTGTTTACCGACGGTGTTGCTTTCTTAGAGTAGTAACAAGTAAAGTAGTATGCATCTTTGATTCATGCACATTTTGACTATCTATCAATTTATATAATGGAACTGATGCAAAATATAACCTGGCATAGTGCAATTCCATACTTACTTGTTCAACTTAAGTGGGGTTGGTGGTGTCACCGGATCCATTGGATGGGGTGTCACTATTTTCATTGCTTGGTCTAGCTTCATCATTGCTTGAAACTTTTATCCACATTTTGTCTCTCGCCCTCTGGATATCTTCAATGGTATTACCATTGGGATATGTGCTTGTTTCTGTCAATCTATCTTTACAATGTTTCTTGAGATGACCAAATTTATGATAGTGTAAGCATGTCATTCTGGGGTTTGACCAGCCTCTAGACCTTTTTGTCCATGCTCTCATGTATTTTGCAGCAATGTGACCATATCTACCACATGTTGTACAGTTTGTCCAAGTATTGTAATCCCATACATATTGATTACCAATTCTCTTTGGCTGATAAGGAACTTCTTTACCTTTTGGCTTCCATGCTTTCATTTTATTTTTCCAACATTCTTCAGATGTGTTCCCATTCATCTTGCATGTAGGACAGTATTTGTCCATGTAGGTTTCCTTCTTTGGCTTTTCTATCTTGCTCTTGCATTCATAAGCCTTGTGTCCTTTCTTGTTACATTTATGACAGAATCCTATGAATGAAGATGTAGATGTAGATTTAGGAGTACCTTTCATTTTACCTATGTATGTATTTGATGTGTGCCCTTGTTTTCAATAGTGCTTGCATGTTTTCTTCCTTGGTCTTGGATTTTCGTAGACATTCTTTGGATTCGATGATTCTCCATTTTCAATAAAGCCTATACCATTGTTGTTGATGAATCTTCGTTGTCATTCAAGAAAGTCATCCATTCTTTTATTGCTTTCTTCAGCCTTTCTAATAATCTCATTATGTTGTTGCTGAATTCTAACCTCATGCTTTAGCTTTTCATTTTCTTCTCTTAGTTCACGAATAATCTGTATTCTCTCAGTGAGTTCCACATTTATTCTGTTTGCTTCTTGACTCATAAGAATAATCTAATTTGTGAGATCATGGTGATGCTCAGCATGTCTTTGAATTTCTATTTCCTTTTCATGTAATTTCTCTAAAATCTTCCTTCTATCATCAATAGTAAGTGTTCTTTCTATTTCAGCTTGTCTGGTAGAACTCATCACATCAATCACTCTTACCATCTGGGTCTCTTGACCGATTTGTAGCATCATTATTTTCTCTATGAGATGTAGGTTTATCTCCTTTAGATTTGTGATTTTCTCTTCTAATGTATCTGATACATTACTTGGATTTGATCCTGAAGATTTAAAAAAATCTGGAATCTCTTCTTCCTGATAGTCTTTTTCATTGTTCTTGGTAGCCATACCTTTTCTTTCATCCAACAGCTCTCTCATTTTTATTCTTGCTTCTTTTTACTGCTCATAGAACATCTGTATCTCAATCTTTTTGTTCTTAATATTCTTATCAAGTTTTTACTTCTCCATTGTATGATATTTTCTCTTAAGCCTTTAAGATTTTCAAGAAGATACTCAGCTCTGATACCAATTATTGGACTTAATGGGAAGTAGTACTAAGAGGGGAGGGGTGAATCAGTACCTCTAAAATATTTAACACTTTACTCAATTCATCATTAATGATCATTCAATTCTGATTTACCAACCATTACTGTTATTCTTTCTTATGCATATATTGTTAGTTCACAATCTTTAATAGTTTTCAATCATTCATAGAAACATTCATGAAATTGACAAACATATAACACAAGATATGGTATCACAAAAAACTCTTGTTAGGAAGTAAAAATTGTGGTGGGGATGGCACCCACAAAACTTCACTATCTACAGAATGGAAGGGAGCCGGTTAAGGCTTACAATTTGATCACTTCTGATGATCTACCTTGTTAAGAGTATTAAGGTGGAGACCTGTTAAGATCTTCTTTGTTAAGAGCTTTAGCAACATTGATTTAAGTGTGCACTCGGTTATGAGATTTACAATAGGATGATTAAGCCCACATTTCTTGAAAGGATTTCATTAGCATACTACACTTTTTAGAATGAGTACAAATGTTGACCTGACTGTATACAATCTACTATTTCTGATTTACAGATCCATTAAAACCTTTACAATGATAATATCACCTTTAAGTGATTTATGAATACCTTTTCTCTACTTTTTGGTAGCCTCTGTTCTATTTTTGAAAACTAATTTGAATCTGTTTGTGTTTTACTGCATGAATTCTCTATCTGGTCTTTAGTTTCTCTGTGTGGCTACTATCCTCATTGAAAAACTCTTATTCTCAATGGATTGAGAACCTATTTATACAATTATTTTAACCTATCTTGAACTCATAATTTACAATGTTAACTCTCAGATCTAAGGTTTACAACTTGACCTTGATCTTTAGTTTGCATGTTTTAAAATAGTAAAAAGAATTAAAATAATAAAGATTACATTGCTTCCTCCACACATAATGGATTTAAAAGAAAATCAAGAAGTTATAAATACAACTTCAGTGATTTATCTGACATGGAAAGTCAGATCCACTTTTTGCGGGATGTAACTGACTGTCGGTTCTTGGTTGTCAGTTTGAGCTTGTAGTCTATCGGTTGTTCCTTATATTGAACTCATCGTTGGGTTCCCTATATCTGTCGAGTTCCTCTCTTTGTTGTACTTTCAGGTAGCACTATTGTTACTCGTTGGGTATCATTTATGTTTTTGTCATCGGGTAACACTTAACAATGTTTTTTAGATAACATTGGCATCGGATAGTGTTGCGCCCTGTCTATTGGTGTAGGGTAAACCAATGGTGCAGATCAAGTTTCTCTCTAAGTATACTAATGGAAAAATATAATGCCTTCAGCAGGACCATATAGATCAATATGTGCCCAATCTAGAATTCCATTTGAAGAATAATTCTCCCTCTTAAAAGTAGACTTAGTCAGCTTACCCAACTGACATTTTGTACACATCACATTTAGAGGCTTCAATAGTTTAGGAAGATCTCTAAAAATTGTTTTAGTACTTATCTTCACAATGTTATCAAAGTTCACATGACAAAATATCTTGTACCACAACCAAATTTCATCAATCATATCAATCAAGAACCTACTCTCAGAATTGTTTAAATGAAATACATTACCTTTAGTGTTTATCCATGTAGAAATCTCAATTGCAGAGCTTCCAATAATATTTCACATTCCATCCTTGAATTATAGGTTGTATCCTTTATCAAATAGCTGACCAACACTCAAAATATTATATTTGAAACCTTCAACACATAGAACGTCATCAATATTATGCTTACCATCAAGAGTAATATAACCTTTTCCTTTGATCAGGCAAGAAGGTTCATCACCAAATATGACAACACCACCATCCTGCTTTCCAATTTGATAAATATTTTTGTCTCCAATCATGTGCTATGAACATCCACTGTCAATAACACATTAATCCTTCTTATCCACATGCAAAACCAAGTGTTTCTCTTCATTCAAAAAAATGGGATCTTCATCAATGATAGCAATAAACATAATATCATCTTCACTCTTTTAAGATTCATCATCAATCACACCTTCATTGGTAGCATATTATGACTTCTTCTCATATTTAGACTTGAATTTCTTAGGCTTGTACTTATGTTCTCTATCAGGACATCTAAAAGAAATATGACCAATCTTATTACATGTACAACATTCCAAAGGCAACTTTCCTTAATACTTACAAGATCCCTTATGTAATATATTTGCAATTAGGGCTTCAAGCTCATCAAGATTTTTTCTTCTTCTTCAATCGTTGCCCATTCCTTACCATATCTAGATTCATACTTAGATGACCTTTATCCACAATAAAATATTTTATTATCTTTATAAATAGTATCTTTAAATGTATTTTCAAATTGAGGAACAAAAATCACCAAATTATCTCATTTTAAAAGATGATAACTTACCAATTAATTAATCTCTTGTCACAGGTACCACCATTATAATTTCTTCAATAGTAGAAACTTTGTCATTATAAATAGGAGGCAAGGATCTTAGGATCTTAGAAATTTTTTTTCTCTTATCGAAGATTCTACTAGTGCATCTGATTGTAAAAAAAAATTTGGCGACCTTATTCACATAAGAAGAAATGTTCTCATCTTCGCTCATCTTCAATGAGTCATATTTTTCTTCCAAACTTTACAACTTGGATTTCTTCACAAATTCATCTCCTTCATATAGTGTCTCCAACTTTTTAAATAATTCATGTGAAGTATCTAATCCTATAATGTTTGTGTATTCAACATATGATAATGAACTACAAAGGCTTCTTTTGCTTTCAGATTGTTATCAAATTCCCTCTACTCATCTGCAGTCACACTAGAAAGATCTACTGGAGGATTGTAATATTTCTTTGTAACAACCCAATGCTCTTCAATAATACATCTCTAGTGTGTAATAATATAGTACCTCCATAAATCATGCAGCAAGTTCCATTAAAACTTGGACTCTCCTTCAAAGTTGACACCCCAAATATCCTCAAGTGGTTAATCTTCACCAAGAGGACACTAGCTCTGATACCAATTATTAGCATAAATGCAATACACAATTGTGATGGGGGGGCGGGGGGTGATTCAATTTGGCCCAAAAACTTAATACCTTTAACCAAATTACCAACTTAATCTCTTATCCAAAAGATAAACATGAATGCAAGAACATAACATAGTAATCAAAGAATAACACCAATATTTTTTACATGGAAACCTCATTAGGGGAAAGAACAATGTGGGGATCAAACCTACAAGATGAATGTACTTTGTTAAAATAATTATGGGTAAAATCACAATAATTTGTCACCCTTGTACAAATGAAAATGTTAACAACACAGAAATTGTAAAACTTCAAGGGCATAAAATTCACATTTCTGTTGAGAATTTGAAGATGATGTAAACTGATGAAATGTGTGAAATAGGCTGAATTATATGCCTCTAATTTAAAAAAAATAAAAATTGAACCAAAATTAATAATTTTTTTTGAAATTTTTAGCTTTATTTTTTATTTCATGAAAAATACTGTAAATTAGGGAGTTTACTTCCTGCCAAATCATTATAAGTAAAGCATTGTTTTTTCCTCCAATTTTAGGATATATTTTAGACGACATGTATAGATAGTGAATAACAAAAGAAAGAAGTGTTTTTGATGTATAGTTTTCCCGTTATAAGTATTCAAAGTTGAAATTACTTGAAATCAATAGTTTTTGTCTCCCGCCATTTTCCCCTATTAAAACTATACCAAAAACCAAATAAATTACATATTATTAAAGATGACTCTCTTCTCTAGTGTTATCTATTGTTTTAAAAAAGATCTCAATTGATTTAGAATTTTTTATATTATCTGAATCAATGACTTCTAAAAGATTTAATAACCTACATGCAGATTTTAACAAATTTGTTCAATGTTTCGTAGTCGAAACAATATAAAATTTATATGTCAAAAATCATAGTTCTGAGATCTAGAAAAGGGTAATTTTAGTTTTTTGACATTGTTTAGATTGAGCAGAGAAAAAACCAGCATAAGTGCCAACTTGTTGATTTGGTATGTTTTTGGAGGTTTGGTTGCCAACATGGCATACCACCTAGGAAGACTCGGCCGAGTAAGACTAGGCGGAGTAGGACTCGACTGAGTCATACTCGGCCAAGTCTACCTAGGTGGTCGGCCACCCGTGAATGGTCGCATGGGTGACCCACCCTTTCAATTTGAAAGGTATATATAAAAGTTATTTTAAAAAAAAAAAATATCAATTGCAAAGTTAAATCCTTATTTCATAATATATAAGGTTTTTAAGAAAGTGACAAAGGCATTTTGTGACTGGAGGAGTGTGAATTTGCAAGTTTTTTAATCAAGAAGGATTCTAAAAGAAAAATAATTTTTTTTCTTCTATTTGAGCAATGCAAAATAAAAGGACTACAACAAAGAAATATTATCGTAAAAGGGGTGACCAAATGAAAGATCATACAAAACTTATCGAAGAGCAATTGGTCATTGTTGAAGAAGAACCTATCGATGTTGAAGAAGAACCTATCGATGTTGAAGAAGGTGCAACTCAACTAGGGGAGGATATTGGCAGTAGTCGAGGTATACATATTTATCCTACAATGCAGAATTTGATGGAGATGAATGAGCAATAACTTGTTAGTCAAATGGCACCAGAGCACCTAATACCTGAAAGAACTATTAAATTGCATGTCAAAAACATGTGGAAGGAATATTTTGGGAATTAAAATTTGGTGGGAAAGTACAATTATTTGCAAAGTTATTCCGTAAAATAGAAATGACTCCGGTTTTGGAGTTATTGAGTGTTGATAATAGGAAAATTGTACAAGGAGGTCAAGTAAAAGAAATAATAATTGAAAATTTGCAAGATGCATTGAACGTTGTTAACAAGATAGGTCATGGAGGATCTGATTCAAATGTTGCTAGAAGAGCGTTGATGAATATGATTACCAGTAAGAGATTGACACACATAAATCAAGTTTGAGCAGTTTCTGATTTAATACTCAAGGTATCTCAAAGAACTATTCACATATATATTAGGAAGAGAAATGTGTTGGATATGAACATTGAAAAGAATTGGGTACAGATTTGTAGATATATATATATCAAAATAAAACATGCATGTAACAATGTACAAATGTCTAGATATTGATCAACATATAAAACATAAATATCAATGCAAATATCTCTAGAGATATATCAACATAACAATCAATGTATCAACATAAAAAATACATGTACATATCAATGTAAATGTCTAGATGTCAACATAAAACATATATATCAATGTAAATATCTAGATAGATCAACAAAACAATGTAAATGGACCTATAAATATCAATGTATCAACGTACAAAACACATGTACATATCAATGTGTAACAACCCAAAATTGGCATCTTGCAACCCTAAGAAATTTTGTTGCATTTTTCATTCTTCTAAATCATCAAAGTCCTATTGTACTAGGAAATTCTGAGTTTTAACTGACTCTACTCGACCTAAGTGTTAAATGCAGAAAACCTAAATCTGCATTAATCATACATTATGTTTAATTCCTAAATATCTATTGGCTAAACAATTCTTATGATTGAATTAATTTAATTATAAACACCTAGCACTTTAATTAAATTGAATTCACCCTCTTTAGCTAAGACACATAAAAAGGGAATTAAATGATATTTAATTATTAAATAAATATCCCCATTTTTAGAATATGTTTTAGATGACATGTATAGCTATTGGACGCTTGTGCAGTCAACTTTCTAACATTTCTTTCTTGTCAGAATCATATCTAATCAACATTTTCTCAAATCTTTGCTTTTTCATCAAAAATTCAACTCTGCTTAAGTCTAGTCAAACTTGGTCAACTAGACCTCGCAATCACTCAAAATTGGTTGTGAATCTTCCAATTCTTTCATAAATTTGTTTTGAGTTCTTCTTTATCTATCTATCTATCTATCTGCGATTTCTCGCTCTCAATCATCATTTATGACGTGTCATATTTCTATTTTGCTCCCGAGGGGGTAGGATGATTACATCATTAAATCGATTTGATTAGATTTTTAAAAGTCCTCATTGCTAGGGGCATCTCATCACTTGGGGCATGTTCAGTTTTTCATACCTAACAGTCAAAATTGGATACTCCACAATCAATAGGGACATCTCTATTCCCTAAATCTCATCATCTTTTAAGTATATGAGCAATCTAACTCAGATTCTTGAGGATCAAGCTTCATTCTGGAGATGATTCTCAAAAACTCATCTATTGGGAATTGGGGCATTCTAACCCTAACTCCTGAATCAAGCTCCATTCTGTAGATAATTCTAAACCTCTATTTACTATTCTTTGAGACAGGTATCAGGGCAATCTAACCCTAAATCCTAAAGGTTAAGCCTCGTTCTTGGGATAGCCTTGTGAAAGATGTCAATCTAACCAGTGTCCTAGCAATCTAACCTAGATATTGGGGGACTAAGATTCATTCTTGAGATAGTCCTAAAATCTCTATTGATTATCTTGTTGGACAGGTATCAGGGCAATCTAACCCTGACTCCTAAAGGTCAAGCCTCGTTCTGGGGACAACCTTGTGAAAGATATCAAATCTATTAGGTATCAGGGCATTCTAACCCAGATCCCTGAGGATGAAGCTTTGTTCGAAAGATGATTCTCAAAATCTTAATCTGTTAGGTATCAAGGAATTCTAACTTGGATCCTTGGGGATCAAGCTTCTATCTGAAGATGAGCCTCAAAAACTCTACTTGACTGGCATCTTGGCAACCTAACCTAGATTTCAGAGAGTCAAGCTCTGTTCTGGAGATAGCTCTGAAATATTTGCATCATCAATTTTCAAATCTATTCTTTTGTGCTTCAGGCATCAGACTAATCTTTGAATCAATGCGCTACTCGCACATCAATTCAAAGAGGTGCAAAATGTAACACCCCAAAATTGGCATCTTGCAACCCTAACCAATTTTTTTGCATTTGTCATTCTTCTGAATCATCAGAGTCCTATCGTACTAGGCAATTATGAGTTTTAACTGTCTCTACTCAACCTAAGTGTCAAATGTAGAAAACCTAAATCTACATTAATCATACATTATGTTTAATTCCTGAATATCTATTGGCTAAACAAACCTTATGATTGAATTAATTTAATTATAAAGTCCTAGCACTTTAATTAAATTGAATTCACCCTCTTTAGCTAAGACACATAAAAAGGGAATTAAATGATATTTAATTATTAAATAAATATCCTCATTTTCAATAATTGAATTTAATTATTCAGATAATTGAGAAAAAGCACATTTATGAGGTCATATTTATTTAATTAATTAAATATTCTCTCAAAAATCTTCTCTCCTGTTCAGAAATAGAAGTTTTGAATTAACTGTGCTTTAAAGAGAAATAAAACAGATAAAGAAAATAAAATAGTTAAATCAAAAGAGAAATGAATTAAATCAAAGAAAGAAAACAGTTAAAGCAAAGGGAAAATGATTTATTGATTTCTTTTAAAGAAAGCTTTCTATCTTAAACTGGCTTTTCTATCTGTTATATTTCAAAGAGGAAAGTTTCTATTCTGAACAACCTCTGAGTCTATAAAAGAACTCTCATTCTCTCATTCAAACCCCCACTTACTTTCATACATTGTTAGAATACTAAATTATTGCTACATTCTTAGTTGATAATCTCATATAGAATAATCTCATTTTTCAATAGATTAATTTCAATTTCTAGAATAATTGCTTTAAAATGGTGTCTTAGATTAATCTTACATCTTTCAATTCTTAGAATAACTTTGCATTGCATTGTATTCATGGAGAAAAATATTTCATTCCTAGATTGGTCTATGGTTGTGAGACTCTCATTCTAAGAGCTATTTCGAAAACCCCGTCTGGATAGAAGGCAACATGTCAAATCACGTAGATAGACAGGATAAATAATCTCATATTCATCCTTGTGTGTATCTGTTGAAGAAGGACTATGTTGAAGTGTATGGTGAGTTAACAAGGCCAAATTTACCACACACACAATGTATATGTTTAGATATAAACATAACAAAAATAAAATTAGGGTCTGGTGGAATATTAATGTTGAAGGAACAACTATGTTCAAAGCGGTGAAGAAATTTGCCAATGTGAAAGAAAATCTTAAAATTTTGAATAAAAACATCTATGGAGACATCTTCCAAGACAAAAATAAAATCCAATTGGATCTGAAAGATATCCAGGATTAAATTCAAAGGAATAGATTATCTGAAAATATGAGAATTCAGAAGAATACTGCTCTTGCTAACTTTCATAATATCATAGCTAAAGAGGAGACCTTTTGGAGACAGAGATCCAAATCTCTTTAGTTAAAAGCTGGAGATAAGAATACTAGATTCTTCCATCTCATGGCTCTTAAACATAAGGATATAAAGAGAATCCACTCCTTGTCTGATACTAATGGGAAAATTACCAAAGAAGAAGAAATAAGGGAAGAAATGTTGGGGTATTATGCGTCCTTATTATCTAAAGAGAAGAATCTCAACTTGGAAGAGCAAAGGAAATTACTTGTATCCATTCCTTTAAAATTGGACAATGTTGATAGTGCTATCCTAAAATCCATCCCCTCAGAAAGTGAAATTAAGAAGGTTGTCTTCTCCATTGAATGAGAGAAATCTCCAGGCCTAGATGGTTTTCAAATGTTTTTTTCCAGTATTTCTGGAACATTACTAGGAAAAATGTTTGTGACATAGTAAAAGAATTCTTTGGAACAAAATCAATCCTTGAGGAACTTAATTCTACTTTTATAGCTCTCATTCCTAAAAATCCTAGAGAGGATATGGTGATGGTTTTAGACCTATTAGTCTTTGCAATTCCCTTTATAAAATCATCTCAAAGGTCTTGACTTCAAGAATTCTACCTAATCTCATTTCTGCTCAACAAAATGGATTTGTTCTTGAAAGACAAATTTTGGAATCTATAAAGGTGGTGGATGAGAATATTCACTCCCTTCATGATTCAAAGCATCAGGGATTCCTGATGAAACTTGACCTATCTAAAGCATATGACAGAGTGGACTGGTCTTTCTTGTCTAAAATCCTCTCTTCTTTTGTCTTTGATAAAGATGTGATAAGAATTATTATGCAATTGGTGTCTACGGTGTCTTCTTTGGTTCTTATTAATGGGGGCTCTTACATCTTCTTCCATCCTACTAGAGGTCTTAGACAAGGTGACCCTATCTCCCCCATTCTCTTTTGCATAATGGCAGAAAGCCGTGGTAGATTTATCAATAGTCTGGTGATGTCTGGTCATATTTCTGGTCTTCAACCTTCCTCAGCCTTGCATAAGTGCTCCCATGAACAATTTGTGGATGACACCATAATGATGGGGAAATCCTCTATTAAGGAAGAAAGGAATATGAAAAAGGCCTTGAACACTTACGCTAATGCCTCATATCAATCCATTAACTGGGAGAAGAGTTCTCTCTTTTTCTACAACACTCCTGAAGAAAGACAAAGGAAGATCTCCACTATCCTAGGTTACAAGATAGGGAATTTATCCTCTACCTACATGGGTCTTCCTCTCTACCACAAGCCAGATGATTGCTTTTGGAATGGAACCCTTGACCATTTCCACAACAAGCTGGCAGGTTAGAAAGGAGCTACTCTTAGTCGGGATGGAAAAGTTCAGCTATTGAAATCTACTCCAAAATCTTTCGTTTTATGTGCATAGCCTCTTTAAAATACCTCAGAAGTATGTAGACCTGATTGAAAAAATTTAGAAAAGATTCCTTTGGTCAGGAGTGGGAGAGAAGAAGAGGTTAATTCTTCTAGACTAGGAGGTGGTGTGTAAAGCTAACAAATTGGGAGGGCTAGGCATTAGAAGTATTAAATATACTAATAAGGCCTTGCTGGAAAAATAGTGCTAGAGAATATTTGAAGAGGAGAAGGAATGGAATGCCATCATCAAGAGAAATTATCATTTAAATTATTTGTAGAAAGTGTTAAGGAACCCTTTGGAAATTAAAGGTTCCTTCATTTGGAATAGTATTAGGAAAGGAAGGGATTTGATCAGAAAAGGGATAAGATGGAAGCTAGGAAATGGCAGGAAGATAAAATTCTGGACTGATAGATGGTTGAAGGAGGAAGCTTTGAGTGAGAAACAAGATTGGATGCCTGTTATCTTGAACTATAATGAAATTTTTGGAGATAAGGTTTCTGACTACTGGATCAATGATAATTGGGTGGACCTCAACACCTTTGATGGTTCCCTCAGAATGGTCTATAAGTATCTGACACCCTGGTTTGTTAGAGATAATTAACATAACACTTTAATATGGAGTCCAAAAGCTAATAGAAAATTTTATGTTTCCTCTGCCTCTGCCCTTCTCTTTCCGAACGAAGATCACTCTTTGAGCAGTCAGGTGTGGAACAACAAACTTATCCCTAAAATAAATATGTTCTTTTGGCTCCTTGTCCAGAATAAAATCCTTACTGCGGACAATCTTTGTAAAAGAGGTTTTAGCATGCCTAAAAAATGTATTCTATGCTTCTCTAAAGCTTAAAATAGTAACCATCTTATGATTCATTGTACTTATACTAGTCAAGTGTGGAATTCTATGTTCAGTTTCTTCAATCTGGATTGGGTAAAACCTAATAATTTATAAGATATGATAAAACAATGGCATTGCCCCCTTAATGGAAAAGAAGTCAAAGACCTTTGGAGGATGGTTCTACCCCACTTCACATGGAGAATTTGGAAGGAAAGAAATAATAAATTTTTAGTGAAAAAATCTCTTCCTTTCAAATTGTGGCTAAAAGTATTTGCAGAAGCTTGGTGGAAAATTTTAATAGTCAGATTCCTAATGACTCCCCTTGTAAGAATATTCAAAGCATTAGTGAGATTCTAAAAATGACTAATCAAATGAAAAAAAATAGTGATCTTAATTTCAGAGAGAATACAAAATGGATTGCTCCTCCGATTGGTTGGGTCAAAGGTAATTTTGCTGGTGCGGCCAAAGTGAACTCGGGTAAAGAAAAAGTGGGAGGTATCATTACAGACTCTACTGGTAATTGTCTGGGAGTTGTTGCTTCCCCTCTGGGAGTTCAAACAAATCATGTAACTGAGGCCATGGAATCCCTTCACATCGTCATGATGGCTAAAGACATGGGTTTAGCTAAATTATGGTTGGAGGGAGACTCTCTTAACATAATTAACTATATTAAAGGAAATCATGAAGCCTCATGGACCATTAGCCACATAATTAAAAAAATCAAATCTATTATGCTCCTTTTTAATGATTATCACATAACCCATGTTTTTAGGGAAGGTAATAAATCGGTGGATGGACTAGCTAATGTGGGAGTGCAAACTGAAGTCATCCAATCTTAAAGAGGGGAAGCGGATCTCAATATGGAGATTGTTTATCTTATCAGGTATGATAAGATTAACCATATTGAAGGCATGATTAATAAAAATGATTAATTATGAAGCCTTTACTAATGATGAAGTGTCATGTTAGCTGTCAGTTGAGGGCTGTGAGTTTATTGAAGTTTCTGAGTCCGCATAGATTATGTGTTTTAATGAGCATTTTGAAACTGAATAATCACAACAGAAGCATTTTCCAGTTGATCGTGTTTCAGATTCCTAATTTTTTGTAGTTACAGAACTCTTCAAGCTTAATGGGGGGAGCTCTGAAGAGAGAGGAGCCGATGGATTGCACTAAGTGGAAGCAGAAGAAGAAAGTGTGGAAGAGACTGAAGAAGGGTGGTGTTACAAAGTATATGGAGAAGCTTCATGGATGGGATAAGGAGATAACAAAAAAATTTCCAGAGGGATGGAAAAATGGGAAAGTAAATATGTGGGGTAAGTCCTTTACCTTAACTATGAGTGTTATCTCTAATATTATGGGCCTTTCCTATGAGGGCATGAAATTTTATAGGGACGACAAGAGCGTGGGTACTCAAGCCTTCAAAATCTTCCCAAAAATAGAAAAAGAAGAAGCCCTTTTGAGAAAAGAGATGGGGGATTATGTGAACTTTAAAAAAATTAAGTCTCACTCAGCTGATATTCTCACAATGATGATTGAGTATTTGATGCTAGATGGAAAATACTCCAAGATTTACAATCTCCATTTTGTCCTAGAAAATCACTTTAGGCACAATAAAAAGGTTTCATTTCCTTTTTTATTTTGATTTTGTTGCACAATAGTATGATGGAGCATAGGAAAAAAGTGAGTAATCTGGTCCTCCATGTGGGGCTTATCCTGTTAATATTTGATTATCATCGAGACCATATTTTGGAGCCTATACCCAAAAGGGTAAAAGGGAATGCTAGGAAGGCTAAGATAATAAACAAAAAATAGAATGTGAAGAAAATAGAGAGAAATAAAAAGAAGGCTGGATAGGCAGGAGGAGAATATGGACCACCAAACCCTTGATTTCTATGGTAATGATGATGATACCCAGATAGAGAAAAATCAATAAATGCCTGTGATGGATGAGGAGACTCATGATAATGATGAGACTCTCATCAGGGACAAAGATGATCAGCTGAGTAAAGAGGAATCCCAAAGTAATGAGGAGGAAATACCTAAGACTGATGAAGATGAGAGCAGGGGTAATGATGATGGTAATAAATAAATGGAGATTGAGGGCGATGAAAAAGAGGAGAATAAGAATGATGAATAGGGAGAAGAGAACCAAACAGAGAAATGGACTTTGAAGATAGAAAATAGGAAAAAAAAGAAACAAAGTATGGATTCTGAAGTGGTAGGGTTTGAAATTTATGATAGAATGCCTAAAAGCAAAGAGGATCACAGGGAAAGTATGGAAAATTGGATCACAGGGAAAGACATCTGTTTGCATGTAAAGAAGTTGTGACAATCTTGCTGAATTGAGAAGTAAATTTTGAAAGCAGCTTGGCACTTGAGTATACTTGAACAATTCTTGGTTCAATTCAAGAAGCCCATCTTCAATGATACGATAAACATTGTCCAAAGCTGCTTCTTCTGAGGTCCCAAGATTGTCCTTCATATAACAATCTATTGCAGAAGCCATCTCGCCACATTCTCTTTTAGCCTTTTATTAACAATCATTAAAAAACAATTCTTAAGCATACTTTATCCATCTCAATAACACTGAAAATACTTTATTGAATATGAAACAATAAACATTATCTTGTTCAACAAAGGAGGTTATTGCATTTACCTTAAATGTTTTGGTATCATTGA
>MU223264.1:2328796-2346184 GCA_018584345.1 Thuja plicata
CAACTAGTAAAATCGAGTTGTTGGAAATGACAAAGAAATTGGTAGTATCCCATGGCCTCCTAGAACCGAACACAGGGCAGGGGTGAATTTTCCCATTACCATTGGTCGGTATGTGTGTTATTGCCTTTATTGTGCAAAAGCATCAGAGACAAAATTACAGCTGCACAAATTGCAATTTTACAACGATGCCAAACCAGGAAATGATACATATGGGAGGATGGAAAAATATGTTGTCTCTTCCATGGAATATGTGCCACATTAAGATTTTTTGGGGCTGACTGTCTGGATGACCATGATGTAAGGAAAAGGTCACACCAAAGGCTCCCAGTGAAACAGATGAAAACTATAGGAACTCATACAGTACCACAATAGGTGAAAGAGGATGAAAACACCTTGCAACAAAGTTATGAAATGAACCGGGTCTACAATAAACCTGTATTGGACCCAGTGCAAGAAAGAAGTTTCCTCAATCAAAGAACTGACACGGCATATTCTGTATATTAGTTCTTCTTGGCTAAATCATCACATCCAGGTCTTGAAGGCAAGTGGAGCAGCATAACATGTAGCCAAGACAATGACAAGAAAAGAAAAGGAAAATCCAACAAAAATGATGATTTTCATGATTTCTTAATTAAGAAAAGAAGAGTTCAATAAACCAGGGTAGCATAGCCTGATGAGGGATCCAGTGGGGAAGTTCCTTTGATTAGGGGAGTGACTATAGTGAACATCTTTGCACCTACAGCCTCAATTTCCACCCAAAAATTAAATGTCATACCAATTGTTTCTTCATTAACACAAAAAAATAGGTCCACCTCGCTTCCACAAGTAGAAGTTACAGTCCCAACAATGACTCAAACGGTTCAAGGGTCACCAAAAGGGAGAATGGTACAGGAAGGGATTTCTAAGGACAGTCAACCAATAACAATAACTCTCGCTACTTCTCCAGTCAGAACAATGTTCTTGTCATCTCCATCAATGTCTAACAATTAGGATTGCAAAAGAATTCTAGAACCGAAGCCCTAGCATACACTGTAAAAGCATTTGAAACAAGCCATTCACCCTCATACAACAGGTATTCCCGAGAAATGCATAAAATTCCACAAACGGCACTGAAAGCATTTGAAATAACCCATTCACCCTCATACAACAGACATTCGCATAAAATAAAATGGAGAGAAGACCAACCTCTGGTTAACGACTGCAAACAGTGATTTGCAAGCACGACGATCTCACACACGCGGATCTCACGAAAACCTCTATCTCATTAAAAAACCCTATTTACAAATGCGCGGACCTGATGACATATAAATTGCCATCTAATTTTGAATTTGAGAATAGAGTTATTCTAGAATAAAATTAATTCCAAGTTTTTTTGGAATTAATTTATTCATGCATAAGCCTCGAAACGGGAATTAAATTTCCTATTCAAGAATTAGAAAAACTGAACCAAACAAAGAATTATTTTATTCAGGCATTATTGGCTGCCTATTCAAGGTTAATTCCAGGCGCCAAACGGGCCCTTATTGTCTTGTCAGACCATTTGACATGATGCCTCATAGTAGGGCACACATTAAATGGATATTTTGAACGGCCTTTAGAAACTTAAAAAACATTGCGTTTGATTACTGTGCTATTTTGAAGTCCGATTTACCAAACGATGAAAAAAATAGAAGTGCTATTGGACTTCCCAATCGCATTCATTTTCGTGGAAACCCAAAATGAAATAAAACTAAGAAAAATCTACGCTCACTTCTCCTTTATAAAGAAAGTGTACCCGTGATTATGTGGGGGTTGAAATCGGATAGGGGTTCCTGGAATAGTGTGTGAGGGGTGTTGTCCACACCCATTTACCCTTCTCCACCTCCATCTACTTACAACCCCCTATATATGCTTTACCCTGCATATATTCTGATCTTCCGTTTAGTCAAGGAGTGAACGACATAGACATTAGGAAAGGCAAAGGATTTTATTAGTGTGGCCGCATCAGGGACAGCCCACGTGCATGCTATTACTTAAAGCACAAGATTTTTTTTTGGATAACGTGATTTGGTGAGAGAGATTTCAGGAGATAAAAGCTATCATAGATTATAAAGCACAAGAAATTACAATGTTTGGAATTGTAATGATTAGTTTGGAATTCTAATGATCTTTGTAATGCTCAAATATAATCACTACACACCCCGCGTGCATGCTATTACTTAAAGCACAAGATTTTTTTGGATAATGTGATTTGGTGAGAGAGATTTCAGGAGATAAAAGCTATCATAGATTATAAAGCACAAGAAATTACAACGTTTGGAATTGTAATGATTAGTTTGGAATTCTAATGATCTCTGTAATGCTCAAATATAATCACTACACACCAAAAACACAGTAAACTGATAAATAATTAGAAGATATAATAGTATTTAAAATATTTATCTAAACATTGAAACCATGTGAAACATTGTACTTACTTTTCTGACTCTTTGGATCTCACACGTAAAATTATAAACCAAAAACCATGTAAACTATAAAGCTAATTAGCCTATGCCACAAAATGCAAATCTAAATTGTTGTTGTTTCTCTTTTATTTTAGATTTGCCAAGCCAGAATACTCCTCCACTCCCCACACAGTATATAATACACAGTATTCCTCCACTCCCCACACAGTATATAATACAGTGAAAATAAATGAGTTTCAATACATTAGTCAAAATTAGACCTATAAGTACTAAATGTATCAAATTCAAACATAAATATTTTTTGTTATAGATTATCTAATAGTAGGAAATATTTTTAAATTTTTTTAAAAATGTTTAAACATTTTTAAAAAATATTTAATGATGTACAATTATTTCAAATTATAAAAATATATTATTATTTTTTAATATAATATTTAAATATTTTGATACAATATATAATTATAAAAATATGATTGTAATAGTAAATATTATTTGAGAGAGAGAGAGAGAGAGAGAGAGAGTTTTCTCATTTTTAATGGTGTGATTTATTTCATTTCAAAAGTTGAAAGCATATATACCCAACAATTGAAACAAATTATACTTTGAGATTAGTTTATAACATAATTGAGCTTAGCATAATTGTCCAAATAAAATGTAATAATTTTGTATCTATGGAACAATAACGTTGAAATTATTCTAACTAATATTTTGTTGTGTAACAAAAATGTTATGATCACAGTTTCCATATCACCATTACAATCACATTATTTAATACATATAATACTATCAGTGTACCCATTGCACCCCTCAAAGGTGCAATTGCTAGCACTATCTGCTGCCTGATTGGATGCATTTTTTTTCTTGATAGTCTTTTCCATTTTCTCATCTGGGAAATTTAAGGAAAATAGGGCTATAGAGATGAAAAGGTGGAAATTTGCAAGTGTGATAGACATGTCATTCACCAGAGGATTCCTGTTGCATTTTGTATTTAAGCTTGGTCTCAAGTCTATCACTTTGTTTTTCCCTATTCATCTATTAATATAAGCCCTTCATTCTCTTTCATAGATGAAAATGTGATTGCTTCTCTCTTTTTCTTGCTAAATATTTTCATTCAAACAACTTGAACAAGTTAGACATTTTCTTCTATGATTTTTGGAGGATATATTCGAGTACCTCTCTTCCAGGTGAGAGATTTTAGTGAGGATATGCCTTACAACATCATTTTTCATTTCTTTGAGATATTTTGTAAATATTTCCAGTGCCTTGTTTATGCTTCCTCTGACTTTTCCCCTTTATACAAATTCATTTTGATATTTCATAAAGTACTTTCTAAGGATTTTCTCTTCTACTACCCTTTTTACATCTACATCATTAGCTCTTTTTGTCCAAAAAAAGGATTGACTTTATTGCATTTTTATTGTATTAGGTATAGGCTCTTCTATCTTGGATTCATGTTTTATTTTTATTTGATTCCAACAAAAAATTAAATCACTGCTCTTAAAACCATTTTAGATTTTAAGGCATATTAGGCATCATAGCATTCATTTTTTGTGAAATATGCAATACATTCCTCTTATCCTATGGTCAATGCGACATTTCTAATTAAAATGAATTTCCAAAATTTAATTTTTGTTTTCTAGTTGGTCGTCATCTTTTTATCTTGATAGTTTTATAGATTTATTACTCGGTAAATTGGAGATAAATAAATGTTTGTAGGGAGGCCTAACATTCTTCAGCAACGTGTGTGTTCTCAGGTTTGTAGTGGCACTTCCATTATATGAAATCGCTAGTGGTTCAACCAATTTTGCCAAGGAAAAAATTAGGGAATTTACGACATTCTTCCCAAAGTTTGTTTCCTTTCACACATCGCGCACATGTTGAATATAGGGTAGAATTTGTAGCAAGTAGGTGTCTAGGAATGGGTCTACTCTTTGCATTATTTGGAGGCGCTACTAAAATTTTAGGCTTCCCATTGACTGAAGGTACCATTCATTTCCACCAACATATTTCAGAGTGTATCATTTTCCTTTTCAACCATATTTACAATGAATATTTCATCTATTTTCACGCACTATTGCTCATATTTTCCTTCAACACTTACCTCTTGTGAGATATGTATTAAATAAATTATTGGATGGTTTTCCCATGTTTCCTTATCACACATTCTTGTTATTAGGGGTATGCAATAAATCCCATATAATGGGTTTCCTTTTAACATTTGTCGTTAACATTAGTGTTTTACTAGTCTATTACTTTTTTGTATACCATGATTGCCTATATGATAGTTTTGATTTCATATCTTTAACTACAAGTATGATAGATGATTTTGGTTTTTTTCCTTCCTCTCATCGCCACAACCTCTATAGCTAGGGTTTTGTAATGTTTTTCCTATAAGCTCTGCCCATTTTCCCCTACACATTTTTTTCTTTGTTAGAGTTCTATAACATTTTCATTGAAAACTCTACCCATTTTTAGTGTCACTAGCATTGTTTTTAGAATCAAACAATTTGTTCATTGTTTTTAGAATCCAACCATTAGTGGTCAACATTGTTCAAAGACACCAATGAGAATGTTCAATCATGTCACATATGTGAAATAAGTGCAACCTAAGAAAGACATCACATGATTCCTTTACAACCTATATATCAGGTACGCCATTTCATCCACTAGGGTTTGTATTTCATTGGCATGATTAAGCCACCATCTTAAATATGTCATAGGTATATTTTGATATAAACAAATTATTGTACACACTATACTGAAGCTCAAGCTTACAAAAATTGCACCATGAAATTTGTTACTAGGTTCTTGGAAGATTTAATCATTACTAGGTTTGGAATGCCCTTATATTTTGTATGTGATTACAATCCTTCTTTTTCATCATGTTCACTTACGCAATGGGAATTCAAAAATAAAGAATTCCTCAAGTTTTCATCCAATTATTATTCACAAGGGAACGATGTAGGAGAATCTACAAACTAAAACTTGATTCCTATAATTAGACATCTTGTTGATAAGAACCTGAAAGCTTGGCATTCAAAGCTTAAATATGTTAGAGTATCTATTTATCTTCACTTATTAAGTAGATCATGTTGATTTAATTATTAAGTTGTCTATGTACTCTATTTTCACTTAAGTTGTCTCTTAGGTGCATATAATTAATTTTTTATATTAATTATATTGCGCAACCTAGCTTTTACCTTTTTAGGGTTTCATTCACCTTTAAGGTTGAACTTTTGTAATTATTGTTCCATTACTTTGGAATATAATTTTCTCTCACTCCGCTGAGATTTTCCAAACCTATCCTTCTATCTCTTTGGTTTCCTTTCAGCAACAGGTTATTTGCATGTGGGTGTTCTTAGCGATCTGTGAATTTGGATTTCTCAAATTCTACATGGTATCAGAGCTTCCCTACTGCTACCTAGTCTGAGGGTTTTTGAAGCCGTGAGTCGCAGATGAAAGCCACAGCTTCTCTGGGGTTTTTTCTTTATTTTGGACAAGGTGCTATTTTCTGGAGCACTTTGAGACAAAATGGACTCCACTATTGCATTTAGAAGGCCCGAGAGAGTCGAAATACATATAAATTTTGCTGGTTTTGGTCACAGTGACCCTAGAGGAAAATTTTCTCCCTCCTAGGCCGTACGACATGAATTTTGAGAAAAAAATAAAAATAAAAATAAAATAAATGATTTTTTTATGCCTTTTTAAACCCACGCAGTGCAGTCGGAGTGCAATCAGAGCGCGCCACCCCGGCGCCACCTTGGTCCACCCCGGCAGAGCAGCCAGCAGCGATGCTGCTGCCCGGGAACCGCCCGGGACCAGCCCAGCCGCCACCGCCGCTGGCACTAGCAGCCGACCCACCATCGTCGGACCACCTGCCAATGACAAGTGATGTCAGTAGTGATGTCACTTGTCAATTTTTTTTTCGGCAGGTTTTTCAAAATTTTCTGGCAATTTTTTATTTTTTCGGCAACCAGTAAAATTTTTTGGCCAACAATCCTCTGATGGCCATACGACCATCAAATATTTTTCTGCAGACAGGCGATGGCCATTTGACTGCCAAAATTTTTCTCGTGTCTGATTTTTTCCAGAGAGTTGTTTTTCGGAGGCATCATTGGTTTTTTGGCCATAACTTGAGCATACGGTGTCCATTTTTGAAAAACAAAACATCGTCGGAAAGGTGTTTCCAAGCTAGACGTAATGGTGCTGGTATTTATTTCTGATTCGGCCATTTGATCCCTCTTTTTTGATGTTGAAGTAGAGGATTCCATTTCCTCCCTGTCTGCATCTGGCATCCAGGTTTTCTTCTCATTTTTGTGCTTTCAGTAATTATTTCTTTGCTATACAGGGGATATAATTATACATTATGGGGGGGGTACTTTTTCTTTCTGTCATTTAAATTTAGAAATGACCCTTCTACTTACGTCTTCTTCTTCTCTCAATGTCAAACCCCTATGTGGCCCAACTGACACCGCACAATTACCACACTTGGAAAGCACACATGACCAGGCTACTCATGTCATGTGGCTTATGGTCATGTCTAGATGAAAACCAACCTGTCGTGCAGTGTCCTTTTGAGGTTTTTCAGTAGAGGAATAAAATGGATGAAGCCACGGGCTTGATTTCACTGAACATCTCCGACAGTCTCCTTTTTTCACCTGGATGGTTTGACAACTCCTAGGGCCATTTGGGGCAAGTTTTCAGATTTGTTTGGCACAGTGAATGAGTTATGGGCACTACAACTTGATGTAGAGCTAACCACTTTGACTCCTACCATCTTTCCCACTATGGAGGACTTCTTGATGAAGTTCAAATCTCTACGCTCAGTTTTGTAGGGATGTGGGAGAAACAAGACAGATGATGAGTGTATCTTCCTAATACTCTCAAAGTTGAGAGGACAGTATAAGATATTTTCTTCTACTTTCTACTCCACCATGGATGCTTTGGGTATTAGACACACCATGCCTTCATTTGAGACATTCTGTGATCAGTTGACACGGGAACATGCAAAGATCCAACAAATGGATGCTTCTGGCTCTTCTAGCCAAGCATTGGTTGCTCAGTCTTCACAGGGGAAACCAAAATAGAAAGCCAAACTAAAGAAGGATTCAGCAGACAATGAGTATTCCTCCAAACCTATACAGAAAACTAATTTCAAACCTCCATCTAACCCTTCCAAGGGTAAATCTTCTTCAAAGTCTATTGAGTCTACCTCCAAGACTAAGAAGAAATTAGTTGAGACCTGCAGGTTTTGTGTAAAGGATGGACATCCTATTTCTAGGTGCTAGAAATGTTTGGAGGCTTTAGAGGAAGCCATGAAAGAGCATCACATTTTAGCTCCTCATACCACATCCTCCCCTCCAGGGAAAGGTCATGCTCTTATTGCACAAGCAATGACTTCTGGGCCTACCTAGATTCTTGATTCTGGTGCCTCTCACCACATGACTCACACTCAGTAGTTTGTCACCTCACTTGCTCCTTGTGCTACTTCATAGATTACTATTGGGAACTCATCTCATCTTTCAGTTTTGGGTTATGGTTATGTTTCTTTAGCTGGGGGTTCTCTTCAAGATGTTCTTTTTGTCCCTGACATTTTGACAAACCTATTGTCTATCTATAGGATTTGCCACTCTGGCTCTGGTAAGACATTTGAGTTCTCACCACATGATGTGTTTATTCAGGACTTACATGATTTTGATATCATTGTGGCTACTAGGAGTGTTGACACTGCATCCCGCCTATACAGATTTGATGGATTTGAGTCTTCTGCTGGCACAGGTTCCTGTCTTATAGCACATGCAGATTCAGTGAGAAAACTTTGGCATGAGTGTTTGGGCCATGTCAATTACAGATATCTTTAGTAGACGAGCGCACAGGCACTTGTTCTTGGGCTTCTACAGATTAATTACACTGATGGGGTTTGTCAAGGTTGTGTTCTTGGCAAACAACATAGGGAACCTTTTCCTCATGGACAAGCTACTCGTGCTTTGGCACCATTGGAGTTGATTCATAGTGAGCTCATGTCATTTCCTACTCCTTTTTATGGTGCCAGATATGTGCTTACTTTCATTGATGACTTCTCCAGGCGCACATAGGTGTACTTTTTGAAGTACAAGTCTAATGTCATTGACTCATTTCAAGTCTTTAAGACATTTGTGGAGAAGAAATCTGGTCTTTCTATTCGCCGAACACACACAGATAATGGGGGGAGTATGTGAACCAAGATTTTAGGGATTTTTTCTCTGAACATGGTCTTCAGTATTAGTTTTTAGTGCCTACACCCTCACCAGAATGGTGTGGCTGAGAGAAAGAACATAATACTTTGGGAGATGTCTAATTGTATGATACAGTCAAGGTCCATGGATTCATCTTTTTAGGCAGAGGCAGTCAATTGTGCCAACTATATTCAAAATCTGATGCTTCACAAGGCAATTTGATATATGACTCCTGAGGAGGCTTGGTCTCATGTCAAGCCTGATGTATCTTCATTTCAAGTTTTTGGTAGTGAAGCATGGGCATTTGTGCCTGAGCTCAGAGGAGAGAAATGGAGTGGAAGAGCTGACACCTCATTTTTATTGGCTAGTGCGAGGATGTTAAGGCATACAAGTTGTTTGACCCTAATTCCAGAGAGGTCCTATTTTGATAGGATGTCTAGTTTGATGAGCACCTTCCTGCAGTATATACCCCATTTCCAGAGTCTACTTCACTTACCACTACTCCCTCATCTCTTCCAATTTCTTTTCAGGATGATGAGGATGATTATCTTGGTGATCCCCATTTACCTCCACCACAGGATCCTCCACTGATGCCTAGATGGGCTCGTGTTATAGTTGATGCTATAGGATCTCTAGCTGGTGACCCTTCCACTTCCCGTCACACCCGATCTCCTATTGCGGGTTCTATTCTTTTGAGTCATGCTATTTGTGGTGATCCTCAGACTTTTGCAGCAACGACAAGACATACTAAGTGGGATAGTGCTATGGAGGAGGAGTATTCTTCTTTGATGAAGAATCATACTTGGGATCTTTTTTCTCTTCCTAAGGGAAGAAAGTTAGTGTGATGCAAGTGGTTGTATTGTACTAAGTTCACTACTGATGGTTCTATTGATAAGCACAAGGCACATCTTGTTGTAAAAGGTTTTTCATAGGTTGAGGGTATTGATTACATTGAGACATTTTCCCCTGTCACCAAGATGAACTCTATTTGCATTGTCTTATCCCTCGCAGCTTCTCAGGGATGGCCAATTTTTTAGATGGATGTGAAGAGTGCATTCTTGCATGGTGATCTTAATGAGGATATTTACATGGAACAACCTTGAGGATTTGTTCAGGATTCCTCCTTGGTTTGTAGACTTTGGTATTCTTTGTATGGTCTCAAACAGGCCCCTTGGGCTTGGTATGAGAAGATGGACTCCTTTCTACTTTCTACAGGATTCACACGCTGTCATTCCAATCCTACAGTCTACATTCAGCATCTTGAGGATGAGGTTTTGATCCTTGTGCTATATGTTGATGATCTTCTCATCACAGGTAGCTCATCTTCTATGATTCATGATGTTCAACACGTATTGATGTAGTATTTTGAGATGACTGACCTTGGTTTATTATACCTCTTTCTAGGTCTACAGATTGTTTAGTCCCCTGCTGGGATCTTTGTTTACGAGTAGAAGTATGCTCTTGACATGCTTTGGCACTTTGATATGATTGATTGCAAGCTAGCTCCCACACCTTTTGAGTTGTGTGTTACTTTGTCTACCTCTTGCACTTCACCTTCAGTGGATCCTACATTTTATTGGCAGTTGGTTGGTAGTTTGTTATACCTGACACACATTCACCCTGATCTCTCCTTTGTAGTTGGTCTAGTCTCTCGGTTCTCACATGAGTCTCATGAGAGTCATTGGCAAGCTTCCAAGCGTATTTTGAGATACATTTAGGGAACACTTATGTATGACATTCATTACACATCAGGGGTTCCTCCAATTGTTGGCTTCATTGACTTAGATTGGGCTGGTGATGTTGATGATAAAAAGTCTACTTCTGGCTTTGTTTTTTTGTCTTGGCTCTTGTCCTATCACATGGTTGTGAAAGAAGAAGAATGCTCATGCACTTTCATCCATAGAGGTTGAGTATAGAGCGGCAGTGCATTCTAGTCAGGAGATTGTATGGCTTTGACAGTTGATGACTGAGTTTGGCTTTCCCCCTGATCGTCCCACTATTCTGTGGTGAGATAATCATAGTGTTATTCACATTTCCTGCAACCTGGTGGAGCATCAGCGCACTAAACACATTGAGATTCATATGCATTTCATCTGTTAGCAAATTCAAGATGGTATTCTCACTTTGGAGTACATTACCACTGATACGCAGGTTGCTGACATCTTCACCAAACCTTTTGCATCTCCGCGCTATCTTCAGTTGCGTTCTATGCTTGGGGTGACGAAAGTTGTCCTTGGGGGGTCTTGTTGAGGCCTTCCTTCCTTCATTTTTTTTTTAGCATGTTTTTTTTATCTCTATTTGGAGAGGGGTTTTTCCCACTGGGTTTTCTCCTTTATCTCTGGTTCATAGAGATTTCCTTGTATTGGGTACCTGATCAGGCCTTGTTGCTAGGACCCTCTTTTCTTGCTTTCATAACTGTGCTAGGTTAGCTTACCTCCTGAGCTTTGCTTCAGGGGGGGTGTTAGAGTATCTATTTATCTTCACTTATTAATTAGATAATGTTGATTTAATTATTAAGTTGTCTATGTACTCTATTTTCACTTAAGCTATCTCTTAAGTGCATATAATTAATATTTTATATTAATTATATTGCGCAACCTAGCTTTTACCTTTTTAGGGTTTTGTTCACCTTTAAGGTTGACCTTTTGTAATTATTGTTTCATTACTTTGGAATACAATTTTCTCTCACTCCGCTGAGATTTTCCAAACCTGTTCTTCTGTATCTTTTTTTTTTCCTTTCAGCAAAAGGTTATTTGCATGCAGGTGTTCTTGGCGATTTGTGAAGTTGGATTTCTCAAATTCTACAAAAGATGCATTATGGACTGATAAAATGTGTCAAAAATTCCTTTGGAACATCACCATACCAGCTAGTATTAGGTTAGAACATGTCTTCCCTATGAGCCTTGAAATCCTAGTGCCTAAACTCATGAATTGATACATTGAGGGTGAGGATAGGGTTTTGACTAGACTCATGAATCTTTGAGATTTAGAGGAGAAACAAATGAAATCCTTAGAGTAGGTGTGAAAAAATCAAGCCATTCTCAATTGTTTGTTTGACAAGAGATTCGTGCAGTCAAATCCTACAAAATATATAATCATGTCTGCATGTGGGACAAGGCTAAAGAAAATCCAAGTAAGCACACAAAATTCAAAAGATTGTGGATTAGATTGTACCAAATTATAGATATTTTTGGGGTAAATACTTTTAGGATCATTTCCCTAAATGGGGAGTTGGTTTCATCCTCTGTCAAGTGTCACTTCCTAAAACATTACTTTGGATCCTAAGAGTCAAGTGGAGTTCACCTGTTTAGTATAGACATTTGGATTGTAGTGTTTCCTTTTATTTCCTTTTGGTTTTGGTTTTGATTTCAATTTTGTTGTTTTATTTTCTGTATCCAGAGGTCAGGCTTCTTTCTCAGTTGTTACCAACTAGTGGTGTACTCCAACTAGTTTGTAGACAAAAGGTAGAGGTATTTCTTAGTCAAAAATTAAAGAATGTGCTCTTGCTAAGGGTTATAACTAGAAATTGGAATTGGGAATACTTTTTCACCAGTATGTAAAGATGATCTGATGCTAGAAATCAAACATCATAATATATACATATTTAAAAATGGATATGAAGTGAATGGTCCCTTGGTTGGATGTAGGTCAGAGTCATTATAAGCTACTGTTTGAGGGGATGACCACATGATTTTAGAACCCTATGTTCTAACAATGTAAAAAAAAAGTAAGATAGAGAAGGTTACAAATTAATCTTTAAATCATCAAGAGAAGCTACGAAGAAAGGAATAAAAAATATTTAAGTGACTCCTAAAAAAAAGATAAAATACAACAAAGGGGTTACTAAGTGTCCTATAATTATTAAAGAATAAATCAAATACATGAAGACTACAATGGTTACTAGAATGAGCTTGCAACTTTAAGAGAAAAATTTGTCTAAAAAAAAGGCTTGGTCAAAACAAAGGGTGGTTCTAGCAACTTCTACTTGGGTATGGATGCCTATCTGGAAGTAGAGAAAGACTAGACAAGGACATACACATAACTCTTCTGTGGCTATGGATGGCAGACTGGTAACCAAGCAATCTCTAGGAAATATTTTGTCAACATTATCAAATTTTGTATCTTCTCTACATCTTTCTAGGGGATCCTCGTAGAAGTATCCGCTTGGAATCAATACACTAGAGCACACACAAGAAATATTATGCAAATATATTTTTCAAAACTCTTGAAATGGTATTCTCTTTCTCTGATGACTAAGTGTTGTTTTTAGTGCTAAGTTAGTTTTAAGGTGGTTTATTGATGAAGAAATGCCTTGGTCATTTCTCCCTTTTATTAGGGATATTGGTTGTGCTTCCACAACTCACACTCCATTTTGGGTGCTTGGCCAAATGGTGACCCTCTCTCCTTATTATTTTTCTTTTTCCTTGTTTTCATATTCTTAGGTTTAGGTTTGTCACAGTTTTCTTTCTTGAAAGAGTTGCTAGACTTAGTGTATTGATTATGGAATTGAGTGCAAATCATTTATGTGCTCAGATAATAATATGAACTTTTTCTTGTTGAGTTTTAGAATTACCACCCCAACTCAGGCATTGGGGCTTTGACATTATTCTATCCTAATAATGGAAACCTTCTCTA
This sequence comes from Thuja plicata, assembly GCA_018584345.1. Classification (NCBI taxonomy): domain Eukaryota; kingdom Viridiplantae; phylum Streptophyta; class Pinopsida; order Cupressales; family Cupressaceae; genus Thuja; species Thuja plicata. Next base: position 2,342,091 of record MU223264.1, read on the forward strand.
GCTATGGGTAGACTATGATTGAGAAGGAGTCTCTGAATTCTAGGCTGGTTCCTATTTGATATGGAATATCACCTCCTGATTGGTAACTTAATGGGAAAAGGGAAAAGGAAGCTTTTGAAAACAAAAATTGGAATTAAAAGTGGGGTGATACACCAAAATTGGGTTCAAACTTTGTTTTGGACAATAATGCAGAAACCCTAACTTATATGCCTAAGCTTGATACTTTGAATCTCTGATCAACATTTAGGCTAACAAATCTTACTATTAGGGTTGAACCACAAATAGCTTGACTAATTAACAAACATACAGATTGTATGCACCCTAAAATAGTCGCCTAGACTATGGGCCCATTTATCATTTTATCAATTTATCAAATTCCTGAATAAATGCTTTATAACATTTTAATTCAAATCAATTTCTTTGGTCAAATTGTAACTAATTCAATTATTTCAATATTTCCTAATGTTTGATCATATTTATTTAATTAAAAGATTTAATCTCACTTTTAATTAAATAAAATTCATCTTATTTAATTAAATTAAATTTCTCCCTTTTAATTAAATAAAATTCATCTTATTTAATTAAATTAAATTCCTCCCATTTAATTAAATAAAATTATTATATTTTATTTAATTAAAAGAAAACCCCTCTTTTAATTAAATAAATAAAAATCCCTACTTAAAGCACTTTATTTGATGAAAAAGGAAATAAATTAAATAAAATCATTTTTTCTTCACATCTTCTCAAGTGGTGGGATTTTTGCCTCTTAATCATAGCCTTTGATTTTTGCCTCTTAATCTCAACTATTCACTTTCCTTTAAAAGGAGACCTTTCCTTCCATTTCTCATATCATCTTTTTCATAGTATTGTTATGCTGTAGGTTTCGACAACAATTTTGGAGGAGAATTTGAGCACTTTGGCTTAGATATTGCAACTTTTCTCTTCTTGTCTTCTTCTTGTTGCATCCATGACTATTCATGTAGATTAGATACATATTACATTAGCTTGCATATTTCCTTTCATAGATTAACCATTCATTGTTATCATTTAGATTAATTTCCTTTTATGCATTGCAATCATATAGAATAGATTTCATTTTCATGCAATGAATCTCTCATTTCATGGTGTACTTGCATGGGCACAACTAGGTCAATCTGAGGGTCTTCATCACAAACCTTTGCACTCCATGACTAGAGAGTTATGAGTTGATATTTGAGGCCTCATTCTTGAGCAACCTTGGATGGAATGACTCATAGAATTGTGTCAACATTTTAACACACATTTTTGGCACCCACCGTGGGGCAGAAGATTCATTTTCTGTCACTTTAGCTATTTTTTGACAATTATTTTTTGGATTTTCGTATTTTCTATCTTTTTTGTACTTGCTATTTTTTCAGCAGAAAAATTCCGCATGACATTTTGCAGGTTCCCAGGTGAGACTTTTCTGGTTTCTATGTTTTCTCATGCGGCACTGTGAGAATCTTTGAGCGGCACTATACCGATTCTCACGCGAGATCCGACACAAGGCTATGATCTGATCTGTTCTCTATTTTTGTACCTTTTTTATACTTCTTTGCGTGAGCCTATGTACTTTCTCACATGGCCAAGCACTTCCTCGCACGCCCCTGTGTACTTCCTCGCCTGAGATCGTGCACCAGAGATTTGTTTTTACTTGCTATATTTTATATCTCTAATTTTTTGTGCTAACCACTAATGTTTACTATTTTTGGTGGTTTGTGATTTACTATTTCTGATTTGGACTTGCTTGGATAAATAACAAAATGATTTGCGTTACATTGGATTTGAGATATTATGTTGATCTCTATAACATTTGGATTTTGGAAATAAAATGAACATCTCATGTGTTTAGCTTGAGTGTTTTCTTACTTTCATAGATCACATTTCCAATTGGTGCTCCAAAAATGGACCTAGATTTTCTTTCTTGCATATATGTTTCACATAGTAATTAGGCCCTATGAACACTATTTGTGGTGATCTTGAGAGAGTGGGCTTCATTCGCTTGTCTTACATGTCAATCTCTTCTTGACGATAAATCCCCTTGTAGGTAGGGAAGGATTTTTTTTTATCTCATTTGTTAACTTGGTTTGGGCTTCAACTTTTGGAAATACTTTCTCTCTTTGGGAGATTGGTGTCATTTGTTGTTGTGTGAATCTTGAATGAGGTGATTTCAAATTAGTGGGTCAATTAATCATGTTTGTTATGTTTGGGTGAGGTGAAGAGGCTAGAGGATTATGCTCTTTTCCCTTTTGGGAGAATCAGAAAGTTGGAACCCTTGAATCCAAACCAAGTCCCCATGTGGTTCATATTGTGAGTCTTCCTTGTTAGAGAGGATTAACCGTAGTGGACATTCCCTTTATTGGGTAAACCACATGGATGGAACCTCAAGTGGTAATAGCCATTTTATCCATGGTAGCAACAACCACTATATAAATGTCCTTGTGGTAGAAATCTCCATGGGTGTAGTTTCTTGTGGGTTGTCAGATCTCCTCAGCAACTCCTGATTGATTAAATTCTCAGATTGTGTCAAAACCTCGGTGCACCAGGATTGGATTTCACCCACTTGAGATTGCAAAAGTTGAAAAATCAAACCATTACTAAGAACCATAGTGCAACCAACTTTTTTCTTTTCTAGGACTATGTATGTTATTGGAAAACATTTGAGAACATACACAAGTAGCATTATTGTGGCGTAGAAATACTATGACACTATCCATGTTCATGTACAAGGTTGCTTGTTTCATGCTCATTGTTTGAAGACATTGATTTCTTGAATTCCCTGATTACTATATTGCATGCCTGATTCATGATAAAATCTATTAATGCACCTAGTTTTTTACTTAAAACAATCAAAATATGAGTTATGTGTCCTTTCCTCGTGCGAGAAAATAGTTTCTTCACATCATTCACTGTGTTTCCTCCTGCGGCTATCTGGGAATCCTCACGCAATATTTTGCAAACCTGTTGTTAGTTTGTTGTGTCCTATTACACCATTCTATTGTCTCCTCATGCGGCTCAGTGAATTTCTTTGCGCGAGCCCACATTTATTCGCGCAAGTTTGAATTTCATCAAGTGAAGCTGCTCGCTAGTGAGTTGTTTGCTATCATTTTTGAGCCTATTTAACTTGATGTCCTATCATTTTTAGTTTTATGGGTTGATCTAGGTCAGATTGGATTACTTACCCCGCTATTAGAAGCTTTTTTAGCTTTGGATTCTTGCGTTTTGACCTCTTGGATTAGCAATCTTTGATTTCACAAGTGACCTTGCTTGGCACTTGGTGAGCTAGAAACTATCCTTATTGAAAAGATAAACCTTTAGATTCTTTGATAACACACTTGGAGAGTTTTGGTAGTCTCTTGTCCATCCACTTTCATACAATTTCAATTTCAATCTCAATTAATTTCGGTAAGACCATCCTCCTGATCCATAACATGCTAGGGTATTCACTCAAATTTATTGGGCACCTCTGTAGCAGTGTCGGATTACACCTCTTTGCAATATTCTATCTTATCACCTCCTTTTGGAAAAGTTAATGCCTTTACTATCCTAGTTTGGTACCAACATTTTTTAGGGTAATCCTATAAACTAGTACCTTTTCTTTCATGTTAGTTACAACAAGATATCAATTAAATCAAGGAAAATGACCTCAAGTGGTTTTTAACCAATTACACCTAGTTCAAACTCGCCAAAGACATAAGCGAAAAGAACCCATATTTGATCAATCACCTAGGAATAATTCAGAAGTGTGGTTTGATTCCAAGAGTCATCTTAGTGAGTTGGGTATCCCCTTAACATCTTCTCATTCTTCTATGGATATGAGTCACATAATGATTCAGAGGGAGAGGGAAGCCATAGATAAATGTTATGAGGATATGTTTGCAAAGAATAGAGATGTGATTTCATTCAGTGGTTCCTCTCACAGTAGTAGACCGTCCTCACCCCTTATTTTAAAAAGATATCTAGATGCGCACCAAAGGGCTGAGAGAGAGAGAGAGAGAGAGAGAGAGAGAGAGAGAGAGAGAGAGAGAGAGAGAGAGAGAGAGAGAGAGAGAGAGAGAGAGAGAGAGAGAGAGAGA
>MU223264.1:2369569-2380845 GCA_018584345.1 Thuja plicata
TGGCAATTGGAATCAGATTTGTTAGATGGTGGATAGTAGCATTTACGTTCACTCTGAATAGTCATGTACACCTGTTCACCTATATTTCTCTGCAATAACTGTCTCTCTTGTCAGTGAACAGTGCATATCCAAGTGTTCATCTTATCATCGCCCAGGACTTCTTCTCCTTCCTTGTGGCACTTCTAGAAATTCAGCCATAACTCTGTTCTGCTCTGCAACACGTTGAAACTTCTCCTTTTCACCGATATTGAAACAAATCTATCCAAATCTCCACTGACTGATCTATGCATGACTTTCTGCAATTGGAAACCCTCTGATCAATTCTGGAAATCCCTCTACAACTGGGGAAAACATCCTTGAGTTTTGACGACCTCATCTGCATCATAATCGCACAGTCGCAAGCCATGTTTTCTTCCCTCTAAATTCTGGGCGAGTATGTGACGAGCTGATCTACTCCTTTGGTCGCTCGGTCGCGAGCTCTTTTTACTTTATCTAAACTGCTCGGTGACTGGGCGACTGGCCCACTTTCTTCCATCAATTGCTTCATGCGCGAGTGCATGATGAGTCCCTTTATCCATTTGGTCAGGCACTCATGAGCCGCATCTTTATAACACTTTTCTTTCAGCAACTGAGCGCCAATGTTCTTTCTTTTTTATTTATCCCTGCGTCGCACAGTCGCCCAGGCCTTACTTTGTTTCCATCTTTATGCGTGAGTGCACGATGATAGCCTCATCTTTCTGAATCGCTCAGTCGCAGCCTAATCTTTCATTAATCTCATTACCCGGCGACTGCGTGATGGGACCCATTTTCTGCTCATCGCAAGATCGTGAGCTCTTTCTCTTTATTCTTACTTCATGTGTGAGTAGGCGATAGCATCCATTCTCCCTTCAGTCGCGCACTCATGAGCCACTTTCCTTTTATCTTTTAGGCTCGGCGACTGCGCGATGGGACCCGTTTTCTCTACTCGTCGCATACCCGCGAGCTGCTTTCTATTTACCTTGATGCATTGGCGAGTGCACGACGACTTCCATTTTTCCTCAGCGCATAGTCGCGAGCTGAAAACCCTTTAACTTTATGGAACGGCAACTGAGCGACGAGCAATCATTTTACTTCATCGCACACTCGCGGGCTGCTATTCTCTCACGCCTTTTGATCGGCGAGTGCGCGATAAATTCTTCTTCCAGCTCGTCGCAGACCCGCAGACTTTTTTCCTTTTATGTTCATTGCTCGGTGAGTGAGTGACGAGCTCTTGTTTTTCTTCTTGTCGCGCACTCGTGAGCCAATTTCCTTTTATCTTTTTTGATCAGCGACTGCGCGATTAGATCATCTGTTCCTTTGGTCGCGCACCCGCGAGCAGTTCCTGCTTTGTCCTTATGGCTCAGTGACTGCGCGATGAGACCACTTAAACAACTTGTCGCCAACTCGCACATTGGGGAAGCTGAGTCATCATCTGTTCTGGTGACAAGGCGACCAAGAGCAAATTTACTAACATCAAAGAGCTAGTCGCGGGGTCGGGAGTGTTATCTCTTAACTGCCATTTTATCACGAGACCACGTGACTGAAAAGAAAGCTTAACTGTTTGTCACGGCTGGATCTGGTGATCATGCGACATGAAGTAGATCACGAAGTCAGAAGACTTTTCTTTGACTGTTGAATTCTTCTCGCGATCTCCCGACTGAAGTGGGTCCCGTTCATTTCAAAGCTTATAATGTGGATCTAGCGATCATGCGACTGAAGAGAGGAGCTAAGTCGGAAGACACAAGGGGAATATTCCAAATGGTCATGAGACTACGTGACTCAAGGAAGACGCAGAGTCGGGAGAAGAAAAGGAATATTCACCCAGGCTGAAGCGATCAAGCGACTGAGAAATAAAGCACATGCTCAAGTGACTTAAAAAAGTAATGATGAAATATAACATGCCAAAGCCTAAGGGTTTATTACTTCTTTTTCATGAAAGACTGAGGGTTTAAGGGTTCAAGCAGAGCCAAGACCAGGGAACTATGACAGAGAATTGCCAGACAGGGCAGACTAGGCCAATTTGCACAGAATGGAAAATTCGGGCAACAGTTACAAGATTATTTGTGTTCTTTAGATGATGAACACACTATTTTGATTGCTTATAATGTAGTTTTTTTCTGTGAATATTCTTCTCCATGAAAGCATATAAACATACTATTGCTTCAATTCTTGCTCATTGATTTTTACTTTCAGCTCATATGTACATTGTTTGTTCTGTTATGTATCTTCCATTCTTTATAGATCTTAATGTTTTATTAGTATAAATAGGAACATCTCATAACATAGAAAACATGATGATAATGAGGCATGCATTTTCCCAATATTGAATTTCAAAATGAACTATTATGCCTTTTCTGTATTTGTATATTCACTATAACAACATTATATTCATTTCTCATTAGCATGATAATAGTGAACATCTTATCCTTCATTCCTGCATAATCTAGTTAATTAAGAACCCTTCCTTGCTCATGTGTCTCTTGCAACATCCCGGATCCTTTTCTACATTTGCATCATCTCCCTCTTCATTAATATGAAATGTAATGTCTTGAGATGTTAACAACCTTTCATGCATGTAATGGCTTATGTGAAGTTTGAGCATGGGCTCGTGACACTCACTACATTCAGTTACATGATCACCTATTGCACACATACCACCAATCAATCTATTAGATCAACAGATAAAATGAATCAATCAATGTTTGTGAGTGAGTGTCATCTAGGATAGCATTCATTCATGAATGTTGGTTGGTTCATTTGTGTTTATTGAACTAGCAGGTTGACCTAATTCTAAAAAACATTTCTCAGATAGAAAAATGAAGTCCCTTTCATTCATATATATGGTTATGAAAACAAGAAAAACATACAACAGAGTAATCATTGATAGAAAAAGGTTTCATGTTTAGAACAATTCCCTTTAATACTATTTTTCAGTTAATGTGGATGCTCATTTCTTTGTTACATTGATCTCATTAGATTGATATGCAGCTTTAGAAGACTTGATTATATGATTTTTGTGCTCTGTGTATTGTTTAGATCCGACTGGATCTAACACCCCCTTTTCTCTCTCATGATGCAGGTGAAACCCTAAAGACCTAAATGAAGATGAAGACCTCAAATTGGAGACCTAGGACCTAATAGACAATGAGAAAGAATTCAACAAACCACAAGGTAATTCATGGGACCCCTACTCCATACTTCTATCATGCTTAGACTCTTCAAATGTGCTCTTTTTCTTGACATGAAAAGTTAACTATGAAAAGACACTTGTATATTACACTTAGTTTGAATGCACAATGTAATTGATTAGTTATAAGTTTTGAAATTTTGGAATGTGATCATTACTCAGTGTACAAAGATGATATTTGACAATGAATGTAACAATGAAATGTTAATCAATAATATATGAAGGATAGTATTAATTAGACTCCTCTAAAAATTCAAATTTTTTCCTATTTGTTGTTTTGTTGTATGCTACAATTTAGGGTAAAATTTCTCTCACCAAAGTCTTGCATGTCCTAGATTTGGCAAAAAATATTTTATTTGTCCATCAACTTTATAATCATAAAATTAAGGTGCAATTTTAGATCAAATATGGTATCAAATATTGCCTCATTTCTCAAGATGGAATGGTTATTTCTAGAAGTTTAAGAATGGTCATTTATTTTCCCTTGCTATTATTTTCTCCTCAAGAATTTCTCTTTGTGCTTATACAAAAGAATACACTTCTTTTTGTAATTAAAAATATGACATTATAAAGAATGTAAGATGTCTTTTCCATCTTACTCCTTGGCCTATATGTTTTGAATATCTTTTAATAAAATAACATCAGTATCCTTTAAATCCTATCACCTATTATTGAACATAGTGTGCTACTGAGAGAGAGGGTTAATAAGGATAATTGCACCAAGATGGTGTGCAAAAATGTGGTCACCCACACAAAAAATATCAAAACACCCCTAACATGATTGGGTTACTTAAAATTCAAATAACTCACTTGTGCTTAGATTTTGTAAATTTCTAATCCAAGAAAAAATGATAGTTAATAGGATTGGATAGCAAGGTTAGGGCTTGGGAGCTTCATTTCCCTCCTTTTTCATGTGTTTCCTTCTTCTAAACATATTTCTCCACTTCCTTGTCATCAGGTTTACACATCATCAACTGGGTATTTCTAAAATTGCCACTGTAATTTTGCACATCTTCTAAGCTTTCTATCCATATAATGTTTTATATGTTTGAACAACATTATCATATTAAACTTTATTCTTTTTACCAATGTCTTCATAGTTCTCAAAGACATACATGTACCAGTTTATTAATAACTTTAGATCAATTTGACCAATTTTTTTGTAAAAATAGAATACATATTATTGTTATACAGTTAATTCTATACCGTTTAAAAAAATTGCAGTTTTTATAATTTTGATGCAAGTTATATCTAGCACATAAATACACACCTAATATTAAGAATGTGCCCAATTCAAAAAATCTTTAAAAAATTTACTTAACACAAACATACAAAAAAATAAAAAACTTCTAGTTGTCACTCTCATCTATGCTTACTTGAGGTTTTAAATCAAGTGTAATTTATCAGACTAAAAATTACTTTAAAATAAAATATCTTGAGCAATATTTTTTGGTGCCTTTATGAAGTGTACAAGGTAAAGGGCTTCCTTACTGAGATTCACTATATTCAACAAATTTTCTAATTCTTTTCATCCAAACATTTGAAAACTCTATGGAACCATTGCCTATTTTTTTGTTCATTGTTGTTTCTTATTATTTAGCTTTTAAAGCTTATTGAACTAAAAATATATTTAAACTTATGAATGCTCTTTATTATTTTGAAATGATTTGATGCTTATTTTTATCTCTCCATTAGTTTGAATTGTAGACATGTGACTGCATTTAACTGGTTATTAATAATTATTTTCTAGTAGATCAGATAGAAAAAAATTCTATTTAAAAACTATTAATGTTAATTAAAATATAGATACATATATTTTAACAAAACATGTTTTAAAATTTATTAGTTTTCAATTTTATTGTGCTAAAATTTTTAAATAATAGGGGTTATTATTGCACTTGAATCTACCATAGAATCCATAGAAAACATAATAATGGATATTGTACTGCTTTGTAAATCACCATAGGCTACAAGAGAGTAAGCATCACTTGTCTAAAGAAAAAACAGATCTCTACGACAAATATCATCTTTTTTACATTTCAAATAGCATATGTACAACAAATACGTACAAGAACATCATAGAAAATAGCAGAACAAACATGTAATATAGACCCCAAGTAAGGTTCTAAATACCAAATAACCTCCTAAGTATTTGATTACCTAGCATTTCCTATTGGTTTCTAAATGGCTTCATATAGTTTCAATGACATTAAAACATGAAATTCAATCGAGCATATAAAATATCAATTAGTAACATTAACAATTTTTTGGGCAGCATTTTTTAACATTGGTTATTTCTTTATTTCTAATCAAATTCTTCATCATGTCCTTCTCTTCGTCATTACATTTATTCTCTTTTGTGTTTCTCGCCATTTTTCCCTCTTCTCCTCCAACATCCATTTATAAGGATGGAGTTGTTTTTCTTCCAATATTTGTGGTGTTGTCACAACTTTGGTAGTTTGTAAGGTTTCACTCATCTCCTTTATAACGGTCCTATCTTCGAAAAAATCTAGAACTTTTTCTACAACTTAAACTATATTTGTAGCCCTCTTTTTAGTTTCCAAAATGGTATAATTTACTTCTCACAAATATAGGACACACCATTCAATGATTTTCTTTCCTTGGTGTGTGCTTCTTCATATTTAACATTTATTTTAGTTTTCTACCTCATGGTTAATCCTCCACAACCTATTCAAATTCTTGATATTTCAAGTACTACATTAGAGATTACTGCTTGACTTACATCTACTGGGTTAAATGTGTTTGGGAACTTGAATGTGTTTCATGAAATTGAAATCCAGAATCTTCCAAACTCTATTTCACTTAGTTATAGTTAGAATATTGAACAATTAAAAGTGACAAGTGCGTGTACATGTGATGTTAAAGATTTTGAAATCATGGCAATGGAAGAATCTTTGCATGAACATCATGCAAACTATGCAATTTTTTTTGGCTTTTGTACTTACCTTAGGGAGATGTATGGTTATGAGTATTATGGAGAAGGAAATGTTCCTATTATTCGTCACTCAATCCAAGCCTGTCTGAATTGTACATAATACATGCTCTACTTGTGTGGTCCCTTGTTGTTATTTATCAATGGCTTCTATTATACTAATCTTGCAAAAATAGAGTTTTTTGAAGTTTTGGGTCTCTTGTAAGTTTATGGTGCACCTTAATTGATGATACAAGTTTAGTTTGTACAAAATTAGTTCTATTTTAAAAATAATGTGCATCATCTATATTTTCAACAATTTTGCATTTCTCTTCTCACTGCACCCTGATATTTATTTGTTTTGCTTCTAAAATAGGGTGGTTTAAAGTAGACACACATTATATGCTCCACTTCACTTGAACTGTATGTTCAGTGAAGGTTTTTTAATCATAAAAGAAATTCCATATTTTTTCATAGAATCATTTTACACTGCACTTTTCGTTCCAACACTTTCTTATATCGCCCTCTACTTGACATTTAAGTTGTTTGTACAATATGTTTTGATACATGTATTAACACATTATTGTTTTTAATTCTCAAACTTGAGTTAAAAAAATGCCTATTAGTTTGCTTTATAGTTTTCTATAATAGAATCAATGGCGAATATGCCTACCATAGTATTGAAACCACCTTTAATCATATTTTTAATTTTGTTCCCTTCTTTTCTCACAATTTTTTAAAACTTTTACCCTCTTGCAGGAACACACTTGCCTCTGCCAAACACGTTCTGCGATGAAATCATTTCTGATAGCTATGTGTCGGTATGCCTTCTTATCTTTACACCTTTCTCTCAATATTACCTTTCCTTAGTCCAACTACTTTTTCTATCTAGAATCAAGTACAAAAAATATGTTTAGTTACAAGTGTAACCCATTTTTCTTACATGATAAACAAGAATTTCCTTCGCTTCCCATTCTACCATAGTCTTACATATGCCTTTCATCTTCTACATGTTGCCACTTTCCAATCACAAACATGATACAAAGAACAATTATATTTACATATATAACTATTTTTTTTTAATCTTTCCATGTATTTCAATGCCAGGGTTCACTTATGATGTCATACATAAACTACAATATCACACTACTTTAATTTTAGTTCCTCCATAAATTCTATACTACTATGTACATGACACACTTCTCCAATTCAAAATGTTCATACAATGTCACTTTTATATGCTTCCTTCTATTATATAAATCTTCATTTATGATTTTGAATCAAAAACCTATCGGTGTATGCCTTGCACCTACTTTGGATGCAAGTGCTAGTTTATACTTCTATATTTGATTTGATTTGATGAGAAGCTCCTCCATTTTACTCACTTTTACTAGGGAAGGCACTAATTTGTTAAAACTCTATCTCCATTTCTTATAATAATAATAATAATAATAATAATAATCCTAGAAGTATGTGAAGATGAAAAATAGCAAGTGAAAAAATGCAGACTTTATAAATGAAGACGTCGTGTCTTTGGAAGGGTGAAATATCCCTAATCCCTGTATAGGTTCGGATCATGGTTTGCAGTCAAAGAAGAAACCTGCAGATTACCCTAAGGGCAAGAGCCTCCCTCCATATTGCTTTAACTGCTAGCTTTATGGGCACAAGGAGGTAGATTGCCAGAAAACAAATGTTGTCCATAATAACTACGACCACTTGGAGTCCTTCATCGCAGAGCAGAAGACAAAGAGTCAGGAAGTGGCTAGGACAGTTGTGCTAGTCTAGGAGCATTGCAGAAACAAAAGCCCCAAGGTGTCACCCATTGGTAACACCCTAGGTGACCTACGGAACAAGTTTCTTCCAAAGCGGTACACAAGACTCCCCACATCTGTAAGAAATCAGGAGCCTCCCGGTCATGTGCAGAACACAGACAAAGATCGACTAGCAAAAAGGAGAGACCATTGCTGGAATCACTAGGTCTGGATTTACAAGGAACCAACTCCAAAATCCCCAATTGTTTATCAGCATACAGGAAAGACTAGATACAGAAATAAGATTATTCATGTTCCCTCAAATCTGCATCAACATGCCTCATTATGGGATCTAATGTACAAAAAAAGATCAGAACTGGGGCATGGCTCTAGAAAAAAACTGACAAAGAATGTTGGTAAATCATGGATAGAAACAGATGGAGGATTTAAGAAGAAAGCCCAGGTAGGGAATTTTGAAATTTCTAACATAGAATTATTAAATCCCTTTCTCCCTTTAGAAAATGCTGAAGTGTTGGACAAGGAAAGAGATGGGGTTGAGATCAAAGAGGACAATTCAAACCTTGCTATGAATAGTAACACTGCAGAGAGGAAAGAGATTAATAATCAGTGCTCAGTTATATTTACCACAGAGATATTAGACCAGCAATTTAAAGTTTTCAACCTTACAAAATATGCAAAGCAAGGAGCCCAAAATTGTTCCAGATCCAATGGGGCCGAACCATCTAATAAAAACAATGGCTTGATTCCTCCAATCCATAATCAGTCCCCGGTGTATATTCCTCCACACCGACGGAGAGAGAAACCATGACACAAAAAGACTCATACAAGCCCTAATAAAGTTATTGCACCTAAAAATGAGGATAATGTGGTCATTATCAGTAACCCTTTCAGTGAAAATAGATGGAAAGAATGCCAAGATCTTGGCATCTATGCTTACTGGAACGGGCCTAAGGAAGACTTCCCCAATCTCATTACCTAGCTTAAAGACTTCTGCATCGATCCGGTAAGTATATCTCACTTTTCTAACAGATTACTTTATATGCACTATGGTAGTCCTCTGATTAAGAAGGAATTCCTGCATTTGTCTGAATCTTTCTTTAAAGGTTATGTTATCAAATTTTTTGAATGGATCCCTGACTGCAAGGAGGAAAATCTATATTTCTATATCCCCACATGGATCACCTTGCAGTCAATTCCACCTGAACTTATGCATCTAGAAATCCTTAAAAAATTAGGTTCCTCTCTGGGAGACCTAATTAGTATCGATGCAATTCATGAATCCTGTAATAGCATTAGGTTATTAATTAAATGTAAGGTCAATACCTTCTCTTTTAAATCAATCAAATTTATTACAAATCATGCCATTTATAATATCAATTGTCATAGAAAGAATTCAGAAATATGTGTAATTACTAGATTAGATTCTAATCATATGAATCTGAGAAGCCCCACTCAGCTGACCATAAATCTAGAGGAAGCCCTTCCTTTGATTAAAAATAAAAGGCACAAAGAAAATAATCCATACCTCCTAGAGCCCAATGCAATCAGTGAAACTAGTCTTAAGAAGACAGGAAATTCAGAGCAACCGTCTCTAGATATGGAGATAAATAAAGAAATAGACTACATTAGGAAAGGTCATCCTAAAAGTAAGGAAGTTGACTTATAGCAGAGGATCCATGTGGACAAACAAGAGAAGGCTGGAAAACTCAGAATTAGCAGAAAGAAGAAAAAACATAACAAAAAGACAGAGAAGTCTAAGAAGAAGACTCATCCTACTTTAAGCAGAAAAGAAAAAAGCATAGAAACAATTCACAAAAATAAGAACAAGGAGATCATTACCAGCAGCACAGAGATGGTATCAAATAAGGTTGATCCAGTTCTAATTCCAGAGGTGGCATATGATGAAACTCCACTCGTCAGAGCTAACAAAACTTTATCCAAATTTTGGCAAACCCCTAAGAATCAAAGTATCAATGGGTGGAATGAAGAGCCAACCAATAGAGATCTGGAAATTGAAGAAATTTCTTGAGATTTCAGAAAATTTCTGAATGATGATATTAGCTTCAATGAGGTCTCAGACATGGAAGACATAGAAAATGAGGAAATAGAACTCCTTACTGAAGAACTACTCCAAGTTTTCAATCTAGATAATGCTAATGAAAGTACTATTCTTCAGAAAGAGAATCTTCTCAATAAAGTCCTCAAGCTAGGAGGGGAGAACTACACATATGATGACTTAAGGAGAGACATTTTGAGCATAGAATAGGAAGACTACAGACAGAGGCCAAATTTGAATGAAATACCTGAGGAATGGGAAGCAGCAGGCATCAATGGAATCGATGAGGATCAGAACATCATAACTGATAAAATCCTCTTAGAACTTGCAGAAGAGGAAAGAATATTGATGGACAAGGAATAACACAAGGATATCACTACCCAAAATCAAGTACAGTTAGGGATTTGCATGAATCAAGAAGGCATAAAAACTCCCCGATATGGGCTAACTAAATCCAAAAGAGGAAGAAAGTCTTTAAAGGAGCTGAGAGAAGCAGATGGCCAGGCCAGAGAACAACAAAAAATCAGTGACATTTTCAATGCTGGGAAGGGGAAGGTCCTTCCCAAAGCATCATGAAAATCACTACATGGAATGCTAGAGGCTTAAATGCCTCTAGCAAACAAAGGCTTTTAATCTAGAATTTAAAAGCCTTTGGATCTGAAATCGTATTGTTATAGGAAACAAAAATTAACAAAGAAGAAGGGATGAAATTAGAAAATAAACTGAGAAGTTGGAATATGCACCTTCAAGAATCAAGAGGGGCTTCAGGGGGTCTGGGCTTTATATGGAATCAAAGGAAGGTAAGCCTTAAGATCATTGAATCAAGGCATTTCTGGATGAGCTGTCAAGTCAAAGGTATTGTTACTGACCTTCAGTTTTTGTTGATTAATGTTTATGGTCCCATTTATAATTTCGACAAAAAATCTATATGGGCAGAATTAAGCAATTTCATCCACAGTTATAATAATGAAATCATTATCATTGGTGGAGATTTTAATACTATAATTAACTTAGAAGAAAAAGCTGGAGGTACAAAACATATACATCCAACCTCTATAAATTTTAAAAACTGGATAGATAAGAATCACTTAGCAGACATCCCTACCATCAATGGAATTTATACCTGGAATAATAGGAGAAAGGATTTTAACTATATCACTGAAAAATTAGATAGATTCTTCATAAAAGGAGATCGAAGCCACTTCCAATTTGATATTTCTTCCCTGATCCTGCCAATAGCTAGATCAGATCATTTCCCAGTCCAAATTTCTATAATAGAACCCAAAAAACCACATAGAAACCCTTTCAAAT
>MU223264.1:2400023-2414236 GCA_018584345.1 Thuja plicata
AATAATAATAATAATAATAATAATAATAATAATAATAATAATAATAATAATAATAATAATAATAATAATAATAATAATAATAATAATAATAATAATAATAATAATAATAATAATAATAATAATAATATTAATAATAATATTAATAATAATATTAATAATAATAATAATAATAATAATAATAATAATAATAATAATAATAATAATAATAATAACACCATTCAATATGTAACAATATTGTAATTTTAATACAATAACAATAGTTAATTTTTAAATTATTATATGTTATCTATAAATAATTTTAAAGAATTATACATCACTTATGGTATATAATTTTATTTGTCTATATTTAACTGCACGATAATTTCAAAGTAATATCAATCTTAAATTATATTAAAATGCTAAATGTACGGATCCTAATCAAACATATTAAGATTCTAATTGTACATCACTTATGGTATATAATTTTATTTGTTTATAATTAAAAACAAAGTAAGTTTGAAGTAATCAATATTAAAATCCAAGTAATTAATATTAGAATTTTATATGTACAGATCCTAATCAGATATATTAAGATTCTAATTCTAATTACATCACTTAGGGTATATAATTTTGTTTGTTTATAATTAACACAAAATAAGTTCAAAGTAATCAATATTAAAATTCTATATGTACATATCTTAATCAATATATTGTAAAGGTAATAAATTTTAGATTCAAACTAATCAAAAATAAATTATGAACTATGTATATTTATATTTTATTAAATGTGAATCAAATTTCCAAAATGAAGAAGATAGCACGAAATTTTAGGAATACTTTTTTTTTAACAGTAATTTCATTTTTTTGCAAGCAATTTGATTTTGTCATTATATCGGATAGCAACTTTATAAAAAGAACAGTAAAATTTAATCAAAATATCACTGTAGTAACAAACCTATTGAAAAAGTTTGAATCTACTATGGCTAACCATATATATATCGGGAAGGAAATCACAATGTTGATGAGCTCGCTAACAAATCTTCCTTAGGTGAATATCTAAGGTTCACTCAACAGGTGAGCAAATTTAGTCACAATTTCATTGATTTGTCAACTTGTAACATTCCTTAACGGTCACCTAGAGGTTGAATTCAACCAAAAGGATAAAGGTCACATCATGTCATGTTAATATAAATGAATAAATCACCTCCTCTGCTAAGTATGGTCATTGGAGATTTGGAGGATGTACTTGGTAGAGACAATTAGCTTGCAAGAGCTATGGGTAGTTTACTTCTAAGCCTATGCAATCATTCCCTTAGTCACATCATATTTAATAAGCATCTGATGCAAAGAATTTAATCTACAACACATCATCTCTTCTAACAAAGAGGACCATTGTCCTTTGCCATTTGCACAGGCTCATCCTTTCTCTCCTATTTTAGTGAAACATATAATCTTTTTATTGGAAAGAATTATGACTTCTTTTTGGAGGTGATTATCTTTAGTTAGCTCCCAAATAGGAAATTTTTAAATTTTTGGATTTCCTCGAGACATGCCAAAGGAATAGGGTGGTATGCAAGCAGCTTGCAACTGACGATGACGTGATGGATAATAGCAAGTGGGCAGGTTTGGCATGTGGATTGGTGCACAAATTTCTAAGGCATATTTTAGGCTCCTTCTTGGTGATTTCATATTTGGAGTTTAACAAAGAATATTTTTTTACTAGCAGAGCTAAGCATTGCATAGGATGTAGAAATCAGAAGATAGACACTTCGATCAAACTCCGCTCTAAATTAGAGCATGTTTCCTTTGACACCCCCATCACCACTACCTGTCTCATGGAATTTTTTAACTTCCAGCATCGTCTTGTGATACATGTGGTGAGGAAAGTGCTTGCATTCAACCTCCCAAGCACAAATCATAGATTCAGAGTTAATTCAGATATGTGTGCTATTTTTTGGCTAGTATCTTGGTTGCTAGTTCTACAAAAATAATGGTAGAAGATATTTGCAGTCGCTTGTTTATAGAACAATATATGGTGGGTCCTCACAATGCTATCATCAACATTAATGCTAACCTTACCACCCCGCTACCTTGAGATTTTGCCACTTTCATGAGTGATGGAGAATTTTTTTCTAGCTTTGGGTCTTCACCAAGATGAAACATCTATGGAGGGCCTCCAGGCATCTTTTCATTCTATGCAGATGTGAGTGGGAAGACCATCAATTTGAAGGAGGATGATGTGAAGAGGCATACAATTCCTTGCCAAATTTATCGGCATAGACTATGGATTGAATGTTCCTTATGGGGACAATCTAGATGAAGCCATTACCTGGGTCTACCAATATAAATGTGATGAGAAATTGGACAGCTTGGGAAGACCTTACTATTCATACAATGAGGAGGAAGAAAAAGGAATGGAGGTAGATGAAGAGGAAGAAGATAGATAGGATGAAGAGGGGACTATTGAAGAGGAGGATCAAGACGAGGACCCAGCTGAGGATAATTATGATGAGGAATAAGAGGAAAATAATGTCTCCCGTGTTCTGCGTGGAAGTCCAAAATCAAACTCTGCAGCAAGCACAGAGAATGACTCCACTTTGGCATCAGATTGATGCCAAAGAGATAATTCCTTAAGGGGCTTCCAGTGAATACTTTGGTGATTAGTCTTTATTTTTTTTAATACTTCATAGTTTAAAACTTCTGGTTACTTTCAGTTTGAGCCTTTGGTGCTCACTTTGTTGTTCACAATCCTCTTGGTAGGGTTGGGTTTTGAACTTGGAATTCTTACTTTTTTTTTTCTTTTTTTTCACTATTTTATTAATATATCTCTTGGCCTCGACCCTTTATGGATCAAAATAATAATAATCGCTATCTATTTTTCCTAGCAATCCATTTCAATGAAAAGTTATAGTTATAGTTATAGTTACATTTTGCTGGCCTGTAATCGACTATAATCGACTATAGATGTATCCTAATTATTCTCAAGATTGACATGTTTTTATTTTTATGTATTTTCTAATTATCTTAGTGGTCTTGAAAAAAAAATTTAGATAGTGGAGAATATACCACATCTTTGCCTTTTGATTCATCATGTGCAAAGACTGGCCATCTCAATGGTCATAATCTAACTTGACTTGCAAACTTGAGATTAATACGCCACAATAGAATTATTTAGATATTTCATATTCATATTTGTGCCTAGATAAGTTTGAATCATGATGGAAAATCTATAATTAAATTACAAAATAGACTCATTATACTACATTCTAACCTTAGCAACTAAAGTCACAGGCCTTGAAACTCCATATTTTGATAAAGTTTATTTATAAAAGAACTTTTGAATTTAGCTCAATGACCAAATGTTGTTAGGTGGAAGATTTTCAAACCAATTAAGTGATACTTCTTGAAATGTATCAACCAATAAATGGTAATGAATGTAATCATGATAAATAAGAACCCCATTCAACAATTCCTTGAAAATATTTACATGTTTTCAATCAATCGATCAATTTTAGGGAAAGAATAAAAGAAGTTGACCTAATATATGTGTGAAAATCTCATGGAAACCTCAAGGTACACATAAATGGCTACTCATTAGAGCTAAATCTCACCTAAGATTTAACTTTTAACTCACTTGAATTGTGCTAAGATTCTAACCCATGATGTTGACCCTCATTCTACAACCAATCTAATAGTAAATGTGTCAAAATGCTCATTATTTAGTGGTAGGGTAATAATTGTAAGTGTTCATACACTTTGCTAAAGTAAAGATATAATCAAATTAGTCCTCAAAATTTTAATAATTTGACTAATTTAATTTTAAAAATATATACATAAATAAAATTCAAATTATATAATTATATAATTATATAAAACATATAAATTTATTACATATCAAATTCGTAAATCATCTATAAAATTATTTTATTTTATATTAGTGCTTATATCTAATTCTACTATCCATCCTTTGTTAATTACTAATTATAATACATTCAATATCTTCTATATTAATAAATATAATAATAACCATAATTCAAATTATATAGATTTCATTTTCACAATAACTAAGTTGTTCTTCGAAGATGCATAAATTAGAACTTCGAGTGAACATTAACAATAATGTTCTTTATGATAGAAGTACTTCTGGTGCTATCCTCCGGTAGGCTGGTCTAAAGCCAACTTGGACGGTGCTGCCAAGGGAAAGCTGGGCAAGGCAGGAAGTGGTGGGATTATTCGAAATAGTTTTCATCATGGCATTGTAGCTGTCAGTCTCCCATTGGGAAATCAAACCAATCACTTTGCAGAAGGGAACGCTTCCCTCTACATGACCAAGTTAGCTTATGATATGGGGTTAAAAGATCTCTTGTTAGAAGATGACTCACTTAACATTATCAATTGTCTTAAAACCTCCACCCACCTTCGTGGACTATCGCTAATATTATAGAGGAGACACGTGGGCTCTTCACTTCTTTTGAAAAGGTGTAGATTACGCATGTGTTCATGGAAGGTAATCAAGCTACTGACTGGTTTGCCAACTGGGCAGTGCAAAGTGACAAGCATATGCGCTGGACTAGCGGCGAAGATCTACTACCTGATGCTTTGGATTTAGTTTATCTTGAACGAATCCACGGGAAGGAAGGATACATAAAAATAAATCATGATGGTGATAGCTCGGCTGGGTAATGGCGTCGCCATAAATGGTAAGTACGAGATAGGTTGTAAGGGCAATAATAAAAATAAAAACTCGTACACTTACTGGGTGCCCAAAAGTAAAGAAATAACTTACGGCTCAAGGCATCATAGAAAAGATTTATGGAATTTCTTGGAGAACCCTTGTTTTCACAGAGATTTGAGTCTGTTAGCTACCCTGAATCATTCAATTATGGGAGGGGAAAGACATAGGAGGGAGCCTACAAAGGACATTAAAAAATGGAAGAGGTGTACAAAGCTTTGGAATTACCTTCAAAATGGAGGGATTTCAACCTTTATTGAAAGGATACATAGCTGAAAGCCGATTGTTACTAAATTGTTCATCAAAAATTGGAATGAAGGTAGTAGAGAGATTGAGGGAAAATAATTCATGATGACTAAAGATGTCATTTGTGCTATGATGGGGATACCCATTGTTGGGAAAAAATTCTATAGAGACAGAAAGATTTCGGACACTGCTATCTGTGATTTTGTGAGAGACGAGGAGGAGAAGAATGAACTCATCAAAGTCAACACTCATTACCTGCCTAATGGATTGAAAATGATGTGGCAGTTTATTCTCTAGGCCGTCATCTACTACATTAGTCTGGACTCCAAGTTTGATAGAATTTGGACCCATCACTTCGTTCTGCTAAATCACTTTCACCATGGTATGTTGGTCTCTATCCCCTTTTACTTATATTCTTCAATAAATGATAATATAAATAGGTATAGAGAGAAAGAAATTTCTAATCCAGCCTTGCATGAAGGGCTTTTGCTATTAATCTATGAGTACTTTAACGCAAAAAATCCTGGCAAGGAGATGAGCCAGAAAGAGGAGATAGAGGCCTCGGGCTCAGAATATATCCCTTCAGACACAAAAGGAAGAAAAGGTATGTTAGAATGAATTTAGAATAACTGAGAGGGGAGGGGTGAATTAGTTATCCTTAGGTCTAGATGTAGCAATTAAAAACTTTTTGTACTTCATATCTACTCGGCAGCAGTAGCATAAATCAACAACTTAAATCATGCAGTTTATTGTCAATTGAAATTAGCTTGTAGTAACATAACAATAAAGCAAACCATAAGCATTCACACAAGTTGACACAAGTATTTAATGTAGAAACCCAATATGGGAAAAACCACTAATAACATGCTACCAAATTTTCACTCTTTTGAAGTGATGCCATGTGAGGAGCCAACCCTGTTAAAGGTTACAATAACACATTGTTAGGTGTGACCTGGTTAATAGATTTAATCACCCTACCAGGAGTGGCCTTGTTAGAGGAATTAGAATATTCCAATTTGAATGTCACCTTGTTAGAGGATTTATAAAAATGACTGTTAAGTCAACTTTGTTAAAGGATTTAACTGATACAATGGTAAGAAAGTAATCAACAGTTGTGATCTGGTACATACAACTTACTTTGCAAATTAAGATCCAATTACAACTCTAATGTTAACTTACTGGATAGCCTGCATTTTCATTTCAACCTTCTGATCTACTTGGAAATCTGTAAAGCAATCGCATATGCAACACTCTGCCTCTACCTTTGCCTTCTCTGCTAGATCATGCTAAACAGTAAATCAACTATGCAAACCATTTTGCATACACATACATTCATCCACACACAATGAATAACCCCTGAGGTTATCATATACCTCTCTATCTAGGTCAGATAAATCTTTTGCCGCTTAAACAAGATCGTGGATCTTAGGTTAGGTCAGATCCAACGGATCATCCCATCTTTGCATTACATTTACTTCTCCAAAGTAGTCTCTAATTAAATCTTAAAACCATGCATTAATTATGGTTACCCATACATTAAATTATGTGGATCAATCTTTAATTCACATTACATATCCCAATAAAATTAACTGAGTCGGCTAGATATCTCAAATCTCATCATTAATCCAATTACTGTAAGTCAACCAACATCACTGTTTCCACTCGACAATTTCAATGGTGCTCGACATTGAGCAACTTTTTTCTCGTCACAAGCAACTTTACTCAGCACAAGAAACTTTTCTCATCATAAGAAACTTTTCTCAGCACAAGCCACTTTTCTCTTCATAAGCAACTTTTCTCGGCACAAGCCAAACTTGCTCAGCACAGAACAGCCAAAAAAAACTATCTTTGAAAGATAAACAACAAATTACTTTGCCAGAGTGCCAACTGATCAAATACCCTTTGAATTGCCTTAACTCAACCATTCATTTTCTCTTCTTGTTAAATCTTCTTCATCAACAATAGATATGGTACTCAAACAGATAACAATAGTCTCACCAATTAAGGTTTGACATCAATGACAAAATAACAATTGCTTGCAACGTCACTTTCCAACAATCTCCCTCTTTGGCATTGATGGAAACAAAATATATTAGAATAATGATTTAACAAGCATAGTTACCAACCAATCCAAAAATTCACCTGTGTTCCTTGATATGAATGAATCTTCATTAATGTCTTTAGCTTTGTTCTAATTCTTATCTGGAAAAAAAAAACATTTCTCCCTCTATGTCTGTAATCACACTGTAATCATCTGTGTCTAATCATCTATAGACTCCCTCTGAGTAGATAATCACTTCAATGTTTTCAATAGTAACTTCTATCTCTATGTAATCTTTCCCTCTTTTTAATTTCTCTTTCTCGGCAATCTCTTCCTCTTTATAAGTAATCTCTCCCTTCACTTCTTCCTCTTTATAGGTAATCTCTCCCTCTTTGACAACAATGCCAAAGACGTCAGTATCTTTATCATGTAGATCTTCAGTATCATGCTGATCCTGTCATCTTCAGTAAGACTGCTTTTTCTTTTATGTCCTTGTTCATATTCACAACTTTAGCCAGCATCCTAAAGTGTGACGTTACTGTGCATCAATGTGTCAGATATTCTGAATAAAATATTTGATGCAACAGTACCATACAAAACTTAATTAGCCTCAGTTAGGGGAATCACCCCCAATTTACCTCATAGATACTCATGAGCATCCTTGGGTAGTGCTTTTTGTGAATATGTCTGCTAATTGTTCTTTAGTGTTCACATAATCCAATCTCACTTCTTTACTCTGAACTAGCTCCCTCAAGTAATGATACTTGATAGCTATATGCTTTGTATTGAGTGCATAACATGATTTTTATAAATATTAATAGCACTTGTGTTATCCCAATATATGACAACTGGGTTAGTAATTTCTTCCTTCATACCTTTCACTAGTATCTTCAACCACACAATGTTAGACACAATGTTAGAAGAGTTAACTGTTGCTTCCACATACTCGACTTCAGCTGTAGATTGTGAGGTGCAGTTCTATTTCTTGCTTGTCCAGGAGATCACTTTCTTTCCTAAATGAAATGCTCCACCAGTAGTTCTTTTACTGTCATCAACATTTCCAACCCAGTCAGAATCAGTGTAAACTCTGAGTTCAAACTTGTCATTCTTTTTGTAGTATAGACCATAGACCATAGTCCTTAGTTCCTTTCAAATATCTCAGAATTCTTTCGACTACCATCATGTGAGTTTCTTTAGGATTAGCAAAAAATCGTGCAACAATCCCAACAACTAGGGCAATATCAGGTCTACTGTGTACAACATACTGTAGTTTTCCAATCATTGCCCTATAGAGTGTTTGGCTCATTTCTTTTGTGTCATCATCTTTTGTCAGCTTCTATCCGGGTGATCCCACAATAGTGGGTTACACTTTTTTGGAGGAAGAAATTCCTCACAAATTTGTGAGGTGGGAGGATTTAGTTGGGTAATTTCGATAGAAAGTACCTGATTATTTTGATCGAAACTACTATTTTGGCTTAGTTTCGATCAAAACTAACCTAGTTTCGATCGAAACTAAGCTAGTAAAGATTTTAGTGGGATTTTGACCCATACACATTTAAAACTAAGAAAGTAATTTCAATAGAAATTAATTTCAATCGAAACTAATTAGTTTCTATTGAAAGTACTTTTTATCGAAAGTACTTTCTATCGAAACCCCCAAAATTGAGGCTATCTGCAAAGGCTAACAAAAATCTATAGTTTTCATGGCTTCAGGGCTAGAAGGTAACTTATTTGCGATAAGTGTAAAATGACAAGGTAAAATGCATTATGTAACACCTAGGAAAGCACATTAATTACCGAAAGTAATTTGAAGAAACACGTCGGCAGCCAGGATCAAGACCCACAAACACCTAACAGTCATCCCTCTTTTGAAGAAAAAAAGAAAATGATCGTTGGGCACGAAAGATCCATAATTACTCACTTGGGAATGACACTCCAAGATGGAGATCCCAAAAGAAACAACAAACAAAAAAGGGAGACCAAGACCAGGTGGGACCAGAAGATCCCGGAATAAATAATGAAGCAAGCCAAAAACAAAAATAAAGCAAGGGAAAACTGAAAAGGGAAAGGAAGAAAAAAAAAAAAAAGAGGGACCCAACATTTTGGGCACAAAATGTAGGGAAGGGTATGCAAGATATAACAGCTTCATGTGGTATGTTTATTTGGGCATCTATTTCATTGTATGATCTGTCTCGAAGCTAATCACCTTTAGTTGATAGTTGGTTATTGTTCTATTAAGTCTCTTCTGTTGCAGCTATTTTCTTTTTTGGGATTCCAGATACTCCTCAAAATCTTCTTGTAATGGGTTTCAGGTCCCCTCAATATTTGTTTTTACCGTAATAAAAAAATTTGAACATATAAAATGCTAGTTTATGTATAGTTCCACTATCATATGATGTGTCATACATGTGAAGCTATAAAAATTAATTGAATAGGAAGAACATAAGAAATTAATTATGTTGAATACATCATATAAACTCAAATACAAAAAGATGCATAAGATCAAATATTTTAACACACAGACCAAGAAAATCATATATAATGAGAAACCACAATACAATAATTTCATTAGTAGAAAAACCTCATAGGGATGAGAAACCACTCAAAAAGTGTCTCGTTGGCTTAATCATAAATAACTCACTAACAAAACCTCACTAGCTATATAAAATGCCTCATTGACAAATAAAATACCTCACTGGCAAACAACATCATCATTGTAAAAATAAGCAAACAAAGTATCATCTCTATTTTAATGTAAATCATTTCCTGAGTATCTCATTTCCCTTGAGATTCATGAGTATTTTTAATGACAAAATGTGTACACAACTATATATTTTATCATATAATAATGTATACCTTTAATGCTCACATAAGTCTACCAAATACAAACAAGACTATAAAATGCTTGCATAAATGATATATGCAACCTTTATCATCAGAATCAAAATATTTGTCTATCCAAAATTATACCATTATATCATAGATTAAGAGTGGTGTATCAATATATAATAACCCAATATATCTTTGTCTAGATTATAAATTAAAAACTATTTTCATAAAAATATTCTTAAAAATCAAACTCTAACTCCACAGAGAGATACCCAATTTGTATCATCAACATTAGAAATCCTACATTACTCCCATAAAAAAATTAATTCCAATTGTTATTGTACTTGTCGTAGGCTATACTATTGCATTCAGTTTGCACAATTCGTGAATTAGTTTTCGGACAATCAACCAATCCTAAGTCACTACTTTTTGTTATTAGAATATTTCTAATGTTTAAATATTTATTTATGAATTAAATAAATGATATAAATTACTTATCTCCTTTTTGATTGGTTCAATTGATTTGGTCTTATAGGACCCCTTTTTTCGGAGCTTTAACAAATTTGGTTTTTTTCCCAATAGTTTTTAACATAGTTTTGTAATATTTTTAACATAGATACTATATTTTGTATTTTATATTTTATAATGTAAAAATTTATTTTCATTAAAAATTTCAATCATTTACAATGTATAACTTTTATATATTTAAAAAATTTAGTATATTATATATATATATATATATATATATATGGGTGATCCCACAATAGTGGGTTACACTTTTTCGGAGGAAGAAATTCCTCACGAATCCGCGAGGTGGGAGGATTTAGTCGAGTACTTTTGATAGAAAGTACCTGATTGTTTTGATCGAAACATTCATAGTTTCGATCAAAACTACTATTTTGGCTTAGTTTCGATCGAAACTAAGCTATTAAATATTTTAGTGGCATTTTGACCCATACGCATGTAAAACTAAGAAATTACTTTCGATTGAAACTAATTAGTTTCGATCAAAAGTACTTTCTATTGAAACCCCCAAAATTGAGGCTATCTGCAAAGGCTAACAAAAATCTATAGTTTTCATGGCTTCAGGGCTCAAGTGTGGGGCTCAAATGGAAGAATAGGGACACCTCCTTTTGCATCACACAAGTTCTCTAAATGAGCTTTCTAACGAATATAGATTTGACAAATTTTGAATTAATTAGGTCTATGTATTTTGACGTGCATCAAATGTAGGTTTTTTATCCAATATAAACTCTAGGTTTGACGTTCAATGAAAAATAGTAGAAAAGAGAAAAAATAAATTGAAAACTAACAGTGCCCTCCGGTTTTGAGTCTTCTTTCTATCAAAAAAAAAATTTTAATTTTGATAAATACACAACAAGTTATCAGCTACGCAGTCAACGTATGTCACAGTTACGCTTTACTCTACTTCAAACGTTCATAAAATATGCAATAATCATGATAATGTCATTAAACCAATTGCATGCCCTCAGTATGGATGTTACAAATCCAAATTTGAAAGAAGCGCATTGATATATACTTTAGAAAAAAAGTTATGTTGTACGAAGTCATTGTACATTTTTGAAAATGACGTTTTCAGCAACATAGTAGTTTTAGTGGGAGAAAAAAAAACCATTAAAATCAATTAAAAAAATAGTTAAAAAAATATATTTAGAATCTAGACAGAAAATCCTAAAAGACTCTAGTTTAATTCATCTTGCGATTTCAAACATTTTAACGACAATATGCATCCGAATGTGAAAGTTTTTTCTCAAAATGTAGACTTCAATGTCCGTTTAGGCAAAAAAGTGTAACCCACTATTGTGGTATCACCCATCCAGTATTCATGGGTGTACTCACTGGTTTGGACTCTTTCATTCCAAAAATTTTTAGTATCTCTTTGATATATTTAGATTGAGTGATATAGATACCATTCTTCATTTGATAAATTTGTAAGCCAACAAAGAATTTTATTTCACCAAACATAGACATCTCAAACTCAGTTTGCATCTCTGTTGCAAATTTCTAACATAACACATCTTGTCCACTAAATATGATGTCATCCACAAAAATTTCAGCTAATAATGTACCTTTTCTTTGCTCTATCTTCAAGTATAGGTAGTTGTTGTCATTGGTTCTAGAAAATCCTATCTTGATTAGATAATTGTGCAATCTCTCATACCATGCTCTTGGTACTTGCTTCAATCCATATAATGCTTTGTGCAATCTGCAAACCATATCCCTTTTGTTTGGGTCTACAAAACCATCAGCTTGCTCAATATACACTTCTTCTTCCAAGATTCCATTGAGAAATGCAGATTTCACATCCATCTGATTAACTTTGAATCCTTTATAGGCTGTATATGCAAGTAAAGTTTTGAAACCTTCCAATCTTGCAACTGGGGTGAAGGTTTCACCGTAGCCAATACATTCCTCCCGTGCATAACCCTTGCATACCAGTCTAGCTTTTTTTCTTGTCACTTCTCCATGTTCATTAAGTTTGTTCCTGAATACCCACTTTGTGCCAATTACATTTTTATCCTTTGGCCTAGGTACAAGTGTCCAAGTTTTTTTCTTCTCAAATTTTTCAATTTCCTAATTCATTTCTTGTATCCAATCTTCATTTTCTAAAGCATCTTTTACTATTTTGGGCTCAAATTCACATAATAGACATGTGTTATTTTTCAACTTACTTCTTGTCATAAAAGTAGAATCCTTTGACCCAATGATTTGATCAAAATTGTGATTCCTTCTCACATATTTTGCTAGGGTAGGCTCAGTCCTTGCTTTAGGTTCATCGTCTGTATTCAGTTCTGGTTGATTCAGTTACTCGACATCTCCATCAGATAGCTTGGTATTCACTTCCAGTTTCTTGGAAACTCCATTTTGTGACTCAGCAGGTGCATGCTATTGATTAGCAGTAGTCTCAGCTAGTGAATTAGAATCTTCCTCATCCAGATATGTGAATGATCTATAGCTTTCAGGTTCTTGTGTACTTTCAACTTCATTTCTTTCTGCAAACTCATCAATTATTACATTTGTACTTTCAACATTTTTGTTAGTATCAGAATTCAAACATTTGTAAGCTTTGATTTTAGTTGAATAACCAAGGAATATGCCTTCTTCACCTTTAGCATCTAGTTTTCCATTTCTATTGTCTTTCAGTATAAAACATTTGCTTCCAAATACTTTAAAATACTTTACACTAGGTGCATAACTATACCAAAGTTTATAGGGTGTAACAGTTGTACCTTTCTTGATTTTAACTCTATTCAGTGTATAGACTACAATACTTATAGCTTCTTTCCAATACTTCTGTGCAACATTTTTCACCATCATTAGTGTTCTTGCACAGTCCATAATATATTTGTTCCTTCATTCAACAATACCATTTTGTGGAGGAGTCCTAGGTGCAGACATCTGTCTCTTTATGCCTCGGTCATTGCAAAACCTATTAAACTCATTAGAAATAAACTCTCCACCTCTGTCAAATCTTAAGCATTTCAAACTTTTGCCTATTTCCTTTTCAACTGTAGCTAAGTACCATTTAAATAATTGGAATGCATCAGATTTTTCCTTGAGAAACATTACAGTCATCATCCTTGAATAATCATCAACAAATAGAATAAAGTATCTAGCACCACAATAGCTTCTTTCTCCAATGGGCCCATAGAGATCAGTATGGACCAATTCAAGAATTTCCTTTGATACATGTGTTTTTCTCTTGAAACTAGACTTAGTCATCTTTCCTAGTTGACATTGTGTACACATAGCATTCTCAGGTTTCTTTAACTTAGGTAGCCCTCTAACCTTTTTCAATATACTTATTCTTACCAAGTTATCAAAGTTCACATGACATAACCTGTTATGCCATAACCAAACATCATTGTACTGTGCAAACAAACATGTTTCTTCAGATAAATCCAGATAAAATAAGTTACCTTTGGTCTGATCACCACTTCCAACTAATTCTCTAGTAGAATCATAGATTTTTGCCTTTTTGTGAAGGAATTCAACTTTGTAACCAGAATTGTTCAACTGTGCAACACTCAGTAAATTATATTTAAGATCATCAACCCAATACACATCATCACATGTGATTTTGTCAGTCAGGTTAATCAATCCATTACCTTTGATAAGACATGGTGAATCATTACCAAATTTTACATATCCTCTTTTACATTGGTTTAAGGTTTCAAACTTATCTTTGTCACCAGTCATATGATGGGAACAACCATTGTCAATGATCCAATGATCATTTTTGCTCATATAAGAGATTAATGCAGTTTTCTCATCATCATCAGAATCTTCTTTCATTGCAACATAAACAACTTCTATATCATTGTCATCAGAATTATCAGTGTCATTGTCAGAAGTTTCTTCAGC
>MU223264.1:2418599-2443277 GCA_018584345.1 Thuja plicata
CAGAGATGACCAGAAATAGAGGGAGGCGGCCTGCACAGAGAAAGAGAGAAAAACAAGAAGTACATGAAAATAAAAGAAAGAATTCAGACATGACCAGAAATAAAGGGACAGGGTGTATAGATAATTATAATGTGAAATCTTGTGTTACCCCCCGAATGAGAACTTGTGTTTCTGTTCCTAACTGTCATATGGTTTCAGTTTCAGACCTCAAAGCATATAGAGAGGTGTGTGATACAGATAGTATCAGTTTCATAGCACAATATCATTCTTACAAGAGCAAGAAGAATGAATACACATGTAAAGACAAATGCAACAGCCAAAGCATCTACAAAACCAAACATTGTTCCACTCGAAAAGAACAACCGCATCTCCCCTCTCCAATGTTTAGAGATTGATTTATGAATAGCGTTCTATGATAAACAGAAATTGTCACAAGAACAGCCCATAAATGGTTCCAAACGGTTCATATTAACCTCCTAATAAAAAAAATTAAATTCATATTTCCAACTTATTTCTTCATCTCCAACTTGATAAACATGGTAGAATGTGGATATTTCAAAGAGTATCAAATAAAAATGATGGCAGAAAAGAAAGTTGTTTACGAGCTTCTAAACATTGAATGAAAAATAAATACAAATTTTATATCTAACAATTCATAAACACTGAAAAACTTATGCCATTTAAAAATTTGGTGTAATTCCTACTTAATATTGATAGCAGAAGCCCCACTTCTCTGATAAATGTTCTCCCTGCACAAAGCACTGATATTTCCATTTAAATTAAATTATAAATTATATTTTGCTACGGTAGATATGTTTTCAGAATATGAAACGATAGATAACTATTTGATAAAATGGCTCGAAGGAATGTTGTGTACATAGAGACGTACATACCATGTTTATTGATAAAGGTTCAGAAAATTTCCAGTAAAATCAATTGACAACATCTAACCTGTATGCAAATTATGGACCAAAGACGGGGCACATAAACTGTTTGAGAAAATGGTTTATAGAAATGAAAATGAAAGGCACAAAATGAAAATTTAAAGCTTTGAAACAGTGTGTGGGGATCTCTTAGTGTAGAGTCTTATTGTCTTGTTAGACCATTTGACATGATGCCTCATAGTAGGGCACACATTAAATGGATATTTTGAACGGGCTTTAGAAACTTAAAAAACGTTAAGTTTGATTACTGTGCTATTTTGAAGTCCGATTTACCAAACAATGAAAAAAATAGAAGTGCTATTGGACTTTCGAATCGAATTCATTTTCGTGGAAACCCAAAATGAAATAAAACTAAGAAAAATCTACGCTCACTTCTCCTCTATAAAGAAAGTGTACCCGTGATTGTGTGGGGGTTGAAATCGGATAGGGGTTCCTGGAATGGTGTGTGAGGAGTGTTGTCCACACCCATTTACCCTTCTCCAACTCCATCCACTCACAACCCCCTATATATGCTTTACCCTGCGTATATTCTGATCTTCCGTTTAGCAAAGGAATGAACGACATAGACATTAGGAAAGGCAAAGGATTTTATTAGTGTGGTCGCATCAGGGACCGCCCGCGTGCATGCTATTTCTTAAAGCACAAGATTTTTTTTGGATAACGTGATTTGGTGAGGGAGATTTCACGAGATAAAAGCTATCATAGATTATAAAGAACAAGAAATTACAACGTTTGGAATTGTAATAATTAGTTTGGAATTCTAATGATCTCTGTAATGCTCAAATATAATCACTACACACCAAAACAGTAAACTGATAAATAATTAAAAGATATAATAGTATTTGAAATATTTATCAAAATATTGAAACCATTTCCAACATTGCACTTACTTTTATGACTCTTTGGATCTCACACATTACATTATAAACCAAAAAACCATGCAAACTATAAAGCTAATTAGCCTGTGCCACAAAATGCAGATCTAAATTGCTGCTATTTCTCTTTTATTTTATATACTCCGCACACAGTATATAATTACAGTGAAAATTAATGAGTTTCAATGCATTAGTCAAATTAGACCTACAAGTACTAAATGTATCAAATTCAAACATAAATATTTGTTGTTATAGATTATCTACTAGTAGGAAATATTTTTTAAATTTTTTAAAAAATGTTTAAACATTTTTTAAAAATATTTGATAATGTACAATTATTTAAAATTATGAAAATATATTATTATTTTAAAATATAATATTTAAATATTTTGATACAATATATCATTATAAAAATATGATTGTTATAATAAATTTTATTTGAGAGAGAGAGAGAGAGAGAGAGTTTTCTCATTTTTAATGGTGTGATTATTTCATTTCAAAAGTTGAAAGCATATATACCCAACAATTGAAACAAATTATACTTTGAGATTAGTTTATAACATAATTGAGCTTAGCATAGTTGTCCAAACAAAATGTAATAATTTTGCATGTATGGAACAATAATGTTGATATTATTCTAACTAATGTTTGTTGTGGAACAAAAATTTTATGATCACACTTTCCATATCACCAATACAATCACATCATTTAATATATATAATACTATCAGCATAACCATTGCACCCCTCAAAGGTGCAATTGCCAGCACTATCTACTGCCTCATTGGATGTATTTTTCTTCCTGATAGTCTTTTCCATTTACTCATCTGGGAAATTTCAGGAAAAATAGAGCTATAGAGATGAAAAGGTGGCAATTTGCAAGAGTGATAGAAACGTCATTCACCAGAGGATTCCTGTGGCATTTTGCATTTAAGCTTGGTCTCGATTCTATCATTTTGGTTTTCCATGTTCGTCTATTAATATAAGCCTTTCATTCTCTTTCATAGATGAAAATGTGATTGCTTCTCTCCTCTGCTTGTTAAATATTTTTATTCAAACAAATTGAACAAGTTAGATGTTTTCTTCAGTGAGGTTAAGCCTTACAACATGATTTTTCATTTCTTTGAGATATTTTGTAAATATTTTCAGTGCCTTGTTTATGCTTCCTCTGAGTTTTCCCCTTTATACAAATTCATTTTGATCTTTCATAAAATACTTTCTAAGGATTTTCTCTTCTGCTGCCCTTTTTACACTTATTTCACTAGCTCTTTTTGTCCAAAAAAAGGATTGACTTTCTTGCATTTTCATTGTATCAGGTATAGGCTCATCTTTCTTGGATTCATGTTTTACTTTTATTTGATTCCAAAAAGAAATTAAATCATTACTCTTAAAATCATTTTGGATTTCAAGGCATATTAGGTATCATAGCATTCAATTTATGTGAAATATGCAATACATTCCTCTTATCCTATGGTCAATGCGATATTTCTAATTAAAATTAATTTCCAAAATTTAATTGTTGTTTTCTAGTTGGTGCTCATCTTTTTTTCCCGATAGTCTTTTAGATTTTATTACTTAGTAAATTGGAGAGAAATAAAAGTTTGTAGGGAGGCCTAACATTCTTTAGCAACGTGTGTGTTCTCGGGTTTGCAGGGGCACTTCCATTATATGCAATTGCTAATGGTTCAACCAATTTTTCCGAGGAAAAAAATAGGTAATTTACGACAATCTACCCTAAGTTTGTTTCCTTTCACACATCACACACATGTTGAATATAGGGTAGAATTTGTATCAAGTAGGTATCTGGGAATGGGGCTACTCTATGCATTATTTGGAGGGGCTGCTACAATTTTATCCTTCCCATCGACTGAAGGTACCATTTATTTCCACCTACATATTTCAGAGTGTATCTTTTTCCATTTTGACTTCATTTGCAATGAAGATTTCATCTATTTTCATGCACTATTGCTCATATTTTCCTTCAATGCTTACCTCTGGTGAGATATGTTTTAGATATTATTGCATGGTTTTCCCATCTTTCCCTATCACACATTCTTGTTATTAGGGGTATGTAATATTTCCCATATAATGGGTTTCCTTTTAACATTTGTCGTTAACATTATCATTTTACTGGTCTATTACTTTTTTACATACAATGATTGTTTATATAATAGTTTTGATTTCATATCTCTAACTACAAGTATGATAGATGGTTTTGGTTTTTTTTCTTCCTCTCATCACCATAATCTCTATAGTTAGCATTTTGTAATGTTTTTCCTATAAGCTCTACCCATTTTCCCCTACACATTTTGTTCTCGGTTAGAGTTTTATAACATTTTCCTTGCAAACTATGCCACTTTTTATTGTCATTAGCATTGTTTTTAGAATAAAACAATTTATGCATTGTTTTTAGCATCCAACTGTTAGTGGTCAACATTGTTCAAAGACACCAATTAGAATGTTCAATCATGTCACATATGAGAAATACGTGCAACCTGAGAAAGACATCACGTGATTCCTACAACCTATCTATCAGGTACGCCATTTCATCCACTAGGGTTTGTACTTCATTGGCATGATTAACCCACCATCTTAAATATGTCATAGGTATATTTTGATATGAACAAATTATTGTACGCACTAGAATGAAGCTCAATTTTACAAAAACTACACCATGAAATTTGTTACCAGGTTCTTGGAAGAGTTCATCATTACTAGGTTTGGCATGCCCTTATATTTTGTATGTGATTAAAACCCTTCCTTTTCATCATCTTCACTTATGCAATGGGAATTTGTAATTAAAGAATTAATCTAGTTCTCATCCAATTATTATTCACAAGGGAACTATGTAGGATAATCTACATAAGAAAACTTGACTACTATAATTAGACATCTCATTGATAAGAACCTGAAAGATTGGCATTCAAAGCTTAAATATGCATTATGGACTAATAAAATTTGAGTCCAAAATTCCTTTGGAACATCACCATACTAGCTAGTGTATGGGTTAGAACATGTCTTACCTATGAGCCTCAAAATCCTAGTGCTCAAATTCATGACTGGATACATTGAGGGTGAGGATAAAATTTAGGCTAGACTCATGAATCTTCTATATTTAGAGGAGAAACAAATGAAAGCCTTAGAATAGGCGAGAAAAAATCAAGCTAGTCTCAAGTGTTGGTTTGATAAGAGATTCATGTAGTAAAAGCCTTCAAAATCTCTAATAGTGTCTTCATGTGGGACAAGGCTAAATAAAATCCAAGTAAGCACACAAAATTCAAAAGATTGTGGATTAGATCATACCAAATTGTAGATATTTTGGGGAAAAATACTTTTAGGATCATTTCCCTAAATGGGGAGTTGGCTTCATCCCTTATAAAGTGTCACTTCTTAGAACATTATTTTGGATCCTAAGGGTCAAGTGGATTTCACTCGTTTATTATAGACAATTGGATTGTAGTGTTTCCTTTTATTTCCATTTAGTTTTAGTATTGATTTTTTTGTTTTATTTTCTGTATCCGGAGGTCAGGCTTCTTTCTCGGTTGTCCCCGACTAGTGGTGTACTCCAACTTGTTTGTATACAAAAGGTAGAGGTAGAAATTAAACATCATAATATATACACATTTAAAAATGGATATGAAGTGAATGGTCCCTTGGTTGGATGTAGGTCAGAGTCATTATAAGCTAGTGTTTGATGGGATGACCGCATGATTTTAGAACCCTGTGTTCTAACTATGTAAAATAAAAGTAAGATAGAGAAGGTTACTAATTAATCTTAAAATTATCAAGAGAAGCTACAAAGAAAGGAATAAAAATTATTTAAGTGATTCAAAAAAAAGATAAAAGATAAAAGATAACAAAGGGGTTACTAAGTGGCCCATAATTATCAAAGAAGAAATCAAATACATGAAGACTACAACGGTTACTAGAATGATCTTGCAACTTTAAGAGAAAAAATTATATTAAAAAAAGGCTTGGTCGAAACAAAGGGTGGTTCTAGCAACCTCTACTGGGGTATGGATGCTTATCTAGAAGTAGAGAAAGACTAGACTAGGGCATACACATAAATCTTCTTGGGCTATGGATGTCTGACTGGCAACTAAGCAATCTCTAGGAAATATTTGGTCAACATTATCAAACTTTGTATCTGGTCTACATCTTTCTAGGGGATCCTCGTAGAAGTGTCCACTTGGAATCAATACACTTGAGCACACACAAGAAATCTTATGCAAATATATTTTTCAAAAATCTTGAAATGGTGTTCTCCTTCTCTGATGACTAAGTGTTTTTTCTGGTGCTAAGTTAGTTTTAAGGTGGTTTGTTGATGAAGAAATGCCTTGGTCATTTCTCCCTTTTATTTGGGATATTTGTTGTGCCTCCACAACTCACACTCCATTTTGGCTGCTTGGCCAAATGGGGACCCACTCTCCTTATTATTTTTCTTTTTCCTTGTTCTCATATTCTTAGGTTTAGGTTGGTCACAGTTTTCTTTCTTGAAAGAGTTCATAGACGTAGTGTATTGATTATGGAAAGGATTGTAAATCATTTATGTGCTCAGATAATAATATAAATTATTTCTCTCACCAAAGTCCTGCATGTCCTCGGTTTGGCAAAAAATATTTTATTTGTCCATCAACTTTAGAGTCATAAACTTAAGGTGGAATTTTAGACCAAAGATGGTATCAAATATTGTCTCATTTCTTGAGATGGCATGGTTATTTCTAGAAGCTTAAGAATGGTCATTTATTTTTCCTTGATATTTTTTCCTCCTCTAGAATTTCTCTTTGTGCTTCTACAAAATAATATACTTCTCTTTTTAATTAAAAATATGACATTATAGAGATGGTAAGAGATGTTTTCCATCTTACTCCTTAGCCTATATCTTTTGACTATCTTCCATGAAAATAACATCAGGATCCTTTCACTTCTAGCACTTATTATTGAACATAGTGTGTTGTTGAGAGAGAGGGTTAATAAGGGTAAGTGCACCAAAATGGTGTGCAAAAATGTGGTCACCCACACAGAAAATATCAAAACACCCCTAACATGATTGGGTTACTTAAAATTCAAATAACTCTCTTGTGCTTAGGTTTTGTAAATTTCCAATCTGAGAAAAAATGATAGTTAATAGGATTGGATAGCAAGATTGGGGCTTGGGGGCTTCATTTCCCTCCTTTTTCATGTGTTTCATTCTTCTAAACATATTTCTCCACTTCCTTGTCATTAGGTTTACACATCATCAATTGAGTATTTCTAAAATTGCCAACGCAATTATGCACATCTTCTAAGCTTTCTATCCATATAATATTTTATATGTTTGAACAACATTACCATATTAAACTTTAATTTTTTTACCAATATCTTCATAGTTCTCAAGGACATACATGTACCAATTTATTAATAGATTTGGATCAATTTGACCATATTTTTTTTTTAAATAACACATCTTATTGTTATACTGTTAATTCTATACCATTTTAAAAAAATTGCAGTTTTTATAATTTTTATGCAAGTTATATCTAGCACATAAATACACACCTAATATTAAGAATGTGCCCAATTCCAAAAATCATTAAAAAAATTACTTAACACAAACATACAAAAAAATAAACAACTTCTAGCTCTCACTCTTATCTATGCTTACTTGAGGTTTTAGATCAAGTGTAATTTATCAGACTAAAAATTACTTTAAAATACAATATTTTGAGGAATATTTGTTGGTGTATTTATGAAGTATACAAGGTAAAGTGAGTCCTTACTAAGATGCACTATATTCAACAACTTCTCTAATTATTTTCATCCATATCAATATTTGCAAACTCTGTGGAACCATTGCCTATTTTTTTGTTCATTGTTGTTTGTTGTTGTTTAACTTTTAAAGCTTATTGAACTAAAAATATCTTTAAATTTATGAATGGTCTTTATTATTTTGAAATGTTTTGATGCATATTTTTATCTTTGCATTAGTTAGAATCGTAGGCATGTGACTGCATTTAACTAGTTATTAATAATTATTTTCTAATAGATCAGATAAAAAAAATTCT
Organism: Thuja plicata; assembly: GCA_018584345.1. Lineage (NCBI taxonomy): Eukaryota > Viridiplantae > Streptophyta > Pinopsida > Cupressales > Cupressaceae > Thuja > Thuja plicata. The sequence goes on from MU223264.1 coordinate 2,426,462, forward strand.
ATTTTAAAACTATTAATGTTAATTCAAATATAGATACAAATATTTTAACAAAACATGTTTTAAAATTTATTGGTTTTCAATTTTATTGTGCTAGAACTTTTAAATAAGAGGGGTTATTATTGCACTTGAAACTACCATAGAATCCATAGAAATGATAATCTAGAGGAGAATGTGCAGAAAGATATACAATCCATGACAATAAAAAAGTTATATGCTTTATTTTCGTCTGAAAAATCATATTAAAATGTTTTAAAGTTATGTTGCAGTCATGATTATTGATATTGTACTGTTGTGTAAATCACCATAGGTTAGAAGAGAGTAAGCATCAGTTGTCTAAAGGGAAAAGAGATCTCTACGAAAAATATCAACATCTTTTTTACATTTCAAATAGCATATGTACAACAACTACCTACAAGAACATCATAAAAAAATAGTTGAACAAACATGTAATATAGACCCCAAATAAGGTTCTCAATACCAAATAACCTCCTAAATATTTGATTACCTGGCATTTCCTATTGGTTTCTAAATGGATTCATATAGTTTCAATGACATTGAAACGTGAAATTCAATCAAGCATATAAAACATCCATTAGTAACATCAACAATTTTTTTGGGCAGCATTTTTGAACATTGGTTATTTCTTTATTTCTAATCAAATTATTCATCATGTCCTTCTCTTCATCATTACATTTATTCTCTTTTGGGTTTCTCACCATTTTTTCCCTCTTCTCTTCCAACATCCATTTATAAAGATGAAGTTGTTTTTCTACCAATATTTGTTGTGGTGTTGTCACAACTTTGGTACTTTGTAAGGTTTCACTTGTCTCCTTTACAATGGTCCTATCTTCAACAAAATCTCAATTTTTTTCTACAACTTAAACTATATCTATAGCCCTCTTTTTATTTTCCAAAAAGACATAATTTAATTCTCACAAATATAGGAAATACCATTTAATTAGTTTCTTTCCTTCGCGTGTGCTTCTTCAAATTTAACATTTATTTTATTTTTCTACCTCATGGCTAATCCTCAACAACCTATTAAAATAATTGGTATTTCAAGTAGTACATCAAAGATCAATGTTCCACTTACATCTACTTTTTATACCCTGCATACCCGTCCATACATTTTGTGTGCAAAATGTTGGGTCCCCTCTTTTCGCTTTTGGCTCTTACCTTATTTTATTTGCCTTTGTTTTTCTTTGTTTCTTCTCCAGGTTTTCCCTCTTGTGAGGTTTGTTTTTCTTTCTATTTTTTTCTTTCGTGTCTCAATGACCCGGTCCCAGAGTTGGTTGTTCTTTCCAGAGCCAAATTCCAGACTCCAGGATTCTCTGCCACGATGCCTTCTCCTTGCGAGAAGGTATGGTGACTTGGAATCCCCGGGCCCAGAGTCCGGAGGTTTGCCTATTCCAGATTTTGTGGGAAAAGAGATGTAACTTGATTTTACCTTGGGTATAAATAGGAATTACATGCCACTTTTACAGTTACCGCAATTAAAACACTTGTGCATTTAGAGCGATTCTTAGGCGACCAAATTATGATTAAGCTGTGATTTCTCTATGCTTAGTGGGTTATTATCCAATGATTCAAGGTACCTTTTTGTGGTTAGTTGAAGATAGAGCTCACCACAAACATGCTCCTGGTGTGTTTTGTCCCTGCTCCTCTTTGGATTCCCAGGTAGGCTCTCTCATTTCTGTTTATTTTTCGTGTTTTCCTTGTTTTCCTTCTCTGCTCTTTGGTCTTTGCTGGTTCTGCTGGTTTTGTGTTTCATGTTTTCCTTTGGGTTTTTCCACCCATTGGTGGGTTGGCCCTGCCAAAGGGTTGTCCGCCCTCTGCATAGTTGTAGAGTAATGCCAATAATCTACATTGTTTCAATTTCTGGCTCATGTATATATGCGTTTAGCTCAATAAATTTGTAAAAACTTGTAAATAATGTATATTTTATGTATGTGTGTTTCGGCCCTCGGCCCTCTATATTTTATGCATGTATATATCATGCATATCCTTCCAAGCTCGCAAGTTCCTCACGCTCCATCACTGCATTTTCACCTGTTATATGCTGAATGTGGACCTCTGAATTTGGCACAAACACAACATAGTCATTATACAATCATTCAATTCACAAAAATGAACATGAATGGTCCACCTTGCAAACTCGATTGAAGCAACTTGTTGCCTCCTAATCAGTTGGGGATGTTGATTTTTACCCTTAGAACGAGAGCCAACAACCTGACCATTGCTAATATGGAGGATTTCTACAATGTAAGAAAAGACCAATTTGTCATTACTCTATGAAATTGAAATTGCAACTAATCTATGAAAAGAGATGCAATTAATCTATGAATTCAGAAATGATTGATCTAGAATTGAATTGCAACTAATCTATGGAAAAAAAATGCAATTAATATAGGAAAAGCAAATACTCTTATTCTAGGAATGAAATGCTTGTAATCTAGAAAATAAATTGCTTTTAAACTAGAATTGAACTTGCCATTAATCTAGAAAGCTTTGAGAGAATCAAATTGAAATGTTAGATATATGAATGAATCACAAATAAAAGCAATACATCTTCAATTCTAATTGAAACTAGCCTAATTATGCAAATTTTAAGCTTAAAGCATGCAAGAAATTAAAATGCAAATTGGCTATAGATTTCGTGCTCTCAAAAATTATTCATCACAAGGAAGAAAAAGAGGTCCAATTTATAGAAAACCATGGAAAGAGAGTGAAGAGTTTCTTGAAAAGAAATAGTTGTCTCTTCATTCTCTTTTGAGACAAAAATGCAAATATTATTTAAATAAAAGGGTGAATTATTGCCACATGAGTGTCCTTTCACATGGAATTATGAAATTCCTTTTTTGAGGATAATTTATCCAGTAATTAAATAACCTTTCAATTCCTCTTATGTATTTTAGCCAAAGGGGGTGGAATTGATTTAATTAAAAGCACTTGAGACTTTAGGATTAAATTAATTAATCATAGGGGTTTTTTAGCTAATAAACTCTGAGATTTTAGGAATTAAATATAATGTCAAATTTATGCAAATTTTGGTTTTCTGCATTTGAAACTCAGTCAGTTAAAGTCAATCAGGAGAAGAATTTGCCTAGTATAATAGGACTTCAAAGATGAGAAAATGCACCAAAATTGATTGGATTATTAGGTTCCAATTTTCAGGTGTTACATTTTTCCCCTCTTTGAATTGATGTGTGAGAAGCACATTGATTCAAAGAATAGTCTGAAGTGAAGATCAGAATCGGGGTTAGATTGCCCCAATGTCCACTGATAGCTGATGAAGATCTAGGACTATCTCCAGAATCAGGGTTAGATTGCCCCAATACGAAGGGAAGCCCTCCAAGATCCAGGTTAGATTTCCTAGATAATGGTCTAAAGACTTTTGATAGTCATCTTTAGAATGAAGTGCAACTTGCAGGAATTAGGGTTAGATTGCCCCAATACCTAATGAGATTTCAAGAATCTTCTCTAGAATGAAGCTTGATCCTTGAGGATCTGAGTTAGATTGCTCAGATACCTAGAAAGATAGATGACAAGATGCGAGACATCAAGATGCCCCTAGAGATTCAAGATCATGTAATATCCAATTTTGACCATAAGGTATGAAAAACTGAATATGCCCCAAGTGATGAGATCCCCCTAGAGATGGGGACTTTTGATTTAGATTAGACTGATTTGAGAATAATGTGAAAAGTTTCAATGATGCAATCATCTTGCCCCCTCGGGAGCGAAATCGAAAGAAGATACATCATAATGATGAGAGTGAGAAATCGCAGAAAAACATAGATCAAGAGAGAGAAAAATCAATTTAGAGTGATCGAGAGGTCCTGTTGATTAGGTTTGACCATAGTTGACCAAAAATGACTAGAGTTGACTTTGATGAAAAGATTGCAGAAACTGAGAAAAATGATGACTAGAGATAATCCTAACAAGAAAGCAACATCATAAAATTGACTGCACAAGCATTTATAGAAGTGTTAGATTTTGATTTCAATCACAAAAATTGATTGAGCATATAGATGAAGATAGAGAGAGAGGATCGAACACTTGTGCAGTCAAGAGGAATCCAGGACAAAAGATGAGAACCTTGGAAGAATGAGAAGACAATGAAAAGAGCACCAAAATTACAGCAATGCAAGTCTAAAATGTGAATGCAAGCCTACAATGCAAATGCAAGCCTAAGCTAAATGCAACCCTAGGACTTGGTTGTTGGACTCATCGTATTTATCATCATCGAGTAATTTTGGATCATCAGAGTCAATACAATCCTTACTGGTGCCACTACAACCATAAGAATATGAATATGACTTTCATCGGATAAAATGTAAGAAATGAACATAAGCACTGTGGCACAAAAGCCAAGATGACCTGAACATTGTTTCCAGCTTGATATAGTAAGAAATCACAAGTAAACAAACAAAGCAATAATAGTCAAGGAGATAGTTCCGACCTCCCCTTGGCATACAAATAAACAAGATTGAGGGATGTGAGGCTTTTCCACCTTAATGTAGAAGCTATTACCACATACACCTTGTTTATTTAACGTTGTCGGATCATCGAAACCACACCCACAAGCAGTAGACAAAGAAAATATTAATGAAATCCATAAGAATAGACAACATACTAAGAAAGAGTCAATCATATCTTAGCATGTTTAAAGGCTTACGAATGTGTCTATGTTTAGGGTGTTGAGAAACACCATTGTGCTTGTGAGTGCATTTGTGTTTAATTGGTATCGAGAGATGTTTACGTCACGAGATATCTGAAGTGTGTTAAAAAACAAAGATGTGTCCAAAGAGAGTGTTGAAAAAAACTATTTGATTAAGGTGTTGAAAAACACCATTTTGTGCCAGTAGAGAGTTGTCCTTCGACAAGATTACTGACTCAAGTGTAAACCAAAAAGTGATCGAAATGGGGAGCCATGCCCCCAAGTAACGAATGGATCAAAGCCGATCAAACAAATAGCAAAATGATGCCAGAAATCTCATCAATGTAGCGACAGTAGGTAGACTCAGTGAGAACCACTAGTGACTGTCGCAAGAGATTCTCAGGCATAAAGGTTGATAACGAGATTGAAGCATCAGTAGGAAAACATAGTGAGATCCAATGGTGACTGATGCAAAAGAGAGTCTCAAGAATTAAGTGCTATCGAAGCATCGGTAGGCAGACGCAGTGAGAACCACTAGTGACCGATGCAAAAAGATAAGACAATGCCCCCTAGACTAGGAATATTCCCCCGAGTATGACCAGTTTCAATCCATGTGAGGTCAAGAAAAATCTTGAAGATGACTGAAAGCAAGAGAACACTAAAGCAGGAAAGCGAGAAAGTCAAGATATGCTGCGACAGATAAAGCATTGCGAAACAAGAGGTGCCTGTTTACCAGGTTTTCACCATCTCGGAAGAAATTCTATTTTTTCTACCATGATGCCTGTTTACCAGGTTTTCATCAATGGCACATTTTTCTCTTTTCTCTTTTTTGTATTTTCAATTTTTCAATTTTTGGTTCTTTTTCTTTTTTTGATTTTTTTTGTATTTTGTATTTTTTCATTTTTTTTGATATTATCAAGGCGCCTGTTTACCAGGTTTTCACCAGGCTAATAGATACAGCAAGGCGCCTGTTGGCTAGGTTTTCACTAAGATGACCATTTTTTTAGGACATTTTACAATTTTTAGGATTTTCTCATAAATAAAGTATGTACATGAGCATGTATAAGATATCTCAACTATAGAATTTCTTCAGGTGAAGAGCGTTGATGGGCTCTTTGAGTGGTTCACCTTCTGTAGTGGAGAGATGATAAGTGCCAGACTTGAATACTATAGTAATAATATAAGGACCAAGCCAGTTTGGCTCAAACTTACCTTTTTGAGTCCGCTGTTGCTGATTTTTAGGATTCTCTCTCAGGACGAGATCACCAGTTTGGAAGTCTCTTGGTCTAACCTTCTTGTTATAGCTCTTAGATATCCTCTTTTGATATGCTTTAAGATGATCAAATGCCACCTTCCGACATTCATCTAGTAACTAAAGCTCTTGAAGCCAAGATATTCTAATGTCATCATCTGTAATGAGGCCTTTCAAAGAGACTCGCAAGGTAGGAATCTCAACCTCAATAGGCAGTACATCATTTGTGCCATAGACTAAAGCAAAGGGCGTGGCCCTGTTGGCATTCTTATACTGGTGTGATAGGCCCATAAAGCTGGATTAATCTAGAGGTGCCAATCCTGTCCAGACTTGTGTATCGTACAGTGCAGGATCTTGAGAATTGTTTTATTGGAAGCTTCAGCTTGCCCATTACCCTGGGGGTAATAAATAGAAGACCAATGTTGAATGATCTTGAACTTAGCACATAAATTTTTCAGATCTTTGTTCTTGAACTATCCCCCATTGTCAGTGATAATAGAGGAAGGTACACCATACCTACAAATAATATAGTTTAGGATGAACAAAGCTACAGATTTTCCATCAGCTACACTGAGAGGTACCGCCTCAACCCATTTAGTAAAATAATCTGTAGCAGTGATGATGTACTTGTGTCCTCTCGAGGAAGACAGATATATCTGACCTACTAAGTTGAAAGCCCACTGTTGAAATGGCCAAAAGGTGATAAATGGAATGAGCTCCTTAGCTGGAGCATGAATCAAGTTACCATTGAGTTGACATTTCTTACAAGATTTGGTGAACTACGTAGCTTCCTTCTCCATATCAGGCCAATAATAACCAGCTCTAATAAGCTTACGAGCCAGTGTTACACCATTTGAGTGAGAACCACAAATGCCTTCATGTACCTCTTCTAATGCATGTTTAGACTCATCAGGTTCTAGACACCTAAGGAGGGTACCGTCTAGACCCCGTCTATGTAAGTCATTTTCTATGATGAAGTACCATGAACCACTGCGGATTAGATGGCATTTTTCATTTCTAGTATATGTGTTAGGAATGGTTTGGTTATGGAGATAGGAGTATATGTGGTGATAGCAAGATGAATCATGTCCAATTATTGAATAGAGCATCTGGGAGTTAGGAGAGTCATAGGCAGGGTAGCATAATGTCTCCACTAGGAACTCGTGTCTGAAATCATTCTCTGGAATTTATAACATAGAGGCCAGATTCACCATAGCATCAGCCGCTTTATTATTCACCCAGGGAATTCGCTGAAAAGAGACATGTGCAAAGTAATTCTTAAGGTTGTCAACCATGCTTTTATAGGGTACCAACTTTTCATCTTTGGTTTGATAAGTATTCTTGACTTGATTGATAACCAGTTGTGAGTCTCCAAAGACTTTTAGTTCATCCACTCACCATTCAATAGAAATCTTGAGTCCATTGATTAGAGCTTCATACTCAGTGGTATTATTGGTACAAGGAAAAATCATTTTATATGCCTTCTGTAAGGAGTACCGTTGAGGTGTGACAAACCAAATTCCAGCTCCTGACCCCTGTTGGGTGAACGAACCATCAAATAACATTGTCCATATTTGATGTGTGAGAGGAATAATGGACTCATCTGGGAATTCCATCTTTAATGGTTGGTGATCTATAAGAGGTGCTTCAGCCAATTGATCTGCAATTGCCTGTCCTTTAATAGCTTTTCTCTCAACATATACAATATCGAACTCACTAAGGAGCATGACCCATTTAGCTAGTCTACTTGTGAGGGTAGCTTTACTGAGTAAGTATTTCAATGGATCAATCTTTGTGATTATCCTTGTAGTGTGAGCCCACATGTAGTGTTGTAGCTTCTGGGAAGTAAACACTACTGCTAAGAAATCCTTCTCAATTACTGAATAATTCATTTCGTAAGAGACCAATATTCTGCTGATGTAGTAAATGTCTCTTTCTTTATGATTTGGATCTTCTTGGGCCAAGAGAGCACCCAAGGATGTTTCCGTTGCTAAGATATATAAGATCAAAGGCTTCCCCTGAATGGGAGGCATCAATATGGGTAGATTGGCTAAATATTGTTTAATCTGTTGAAACCCTTGTTCACACTCTTTGTTCTAGTCATAAGTCACACCTTTATGTAGAGTTTTGGTGAAAGGTTGTGACTTGTCAGCTAATTGTGAGATAAACCGTCTGATAGATTGGAGCCGACCTTGGAGACCTCTAATTTTTTTGATATTACAGGGTGGTGGCATTTCCATTATAGCTTTTACCTTTTCTGGATCCACCTCAATTCCTTTCGCCGAGATGATGTAGCCAAGTAATTTTCCTAAATTAACCCCAAATGCACATTTCTTAGGGTTTAGACACAACCTAAATTTCTCCATATGATCTAGTATAGGACCTAGATCAGTGAGATGTGTCTTTCTATCCATACTTTTGGCAAGTGTGTCATCCATGTAGTCCTCCATTGTCCTATGCATCATGTCATGAAATATTGTAGTAACAACTCTTTGATAAGTAGCCCTAGCATTCTCCAAACCAAAGGGCATAACATTCCAATAGAATGTACCCCATGCACAAGTAAATTTTTTTTTCTCTTGGTCCTCTGGTGCAATTTTGATCTAATTATAGCCAGAGAAGTCATCCATTAGTGAATACATCTCATATCTCGCTGTCATGTCCACGATCATGTCAATATTAGGAAGTGGAAAATCATCTTTAGGACATGCCAAATTTGAATCTCTAAAGTCTGTGTAGAGCCTAATAGATTTGTCATGTTTAGTCACTGGGACTATATTAGAAATCCACTCTGCATAATCAATCGCCCAAATGAACCCAACTTTCAGAAGTTTTTCCAATTTTGCTTTGATCAATAAAGCTACATGCGGATGCATCTTTCTAAGTTTTTGTTTGACAGGTTTCACCCCTGGTGCTATTGATAAGTGATGCATAATGAGATCAGGATCCACACGCAACATGTCAGAATATGTCCATGCAAAATTTATCTTTTTCTCTTGGAAAAATTCTGTAAATTCCTTAAGTTCTTCTGTAGATAATGATTTGGCCACATGAATGATATGTGGATGTTCTTCTGTTCCTAGATTTATCGGCTGAGTTGGTTCAATTAACACTGATAAGCGTTCCTAGAAGTGACTCAGAAGTGCATCAAGTACCTCACCCTTAGGCACCTCAGAGAGGTTTTCACCTTTGGGTATGTCTTTTCTTTTTAATTTTTTGGCTCTGATACTGCCACAACATGGTTTTCACCATCAGAGCGCTTATTTTTTCTTCTTTTAATTTTTTGACTAAGGTACTTGATGTCAGCCTCAGTCATGTTGACACTTTCTTCACTAGTGGAGGACATTACGGGCTCAACAGCATGAAGGTAGCAGGCTAAAGTGTAATCATTCTAGAATGTAAGGACTTCACTGGATGAAGAAGGGGAATTCTAGTCTATTAATTTAGGATTTTGGAGGGAAAGAGATGCGGCAGGTTCAAGTGCATTCACAGTATGGTCATCGAAAGTGTTAACTAGCAAGCTAAGAGCTAAACCAATCTCGTTGAAAGGTGTGTTTGAATCCTTTTGATCCCTAACGACCGAAGTAGAAGACATGTCAACACCTATAGACTCAAACTCATTAGGATTTTCACTAGACCCCTCACTTACATCGAGAAGTCTTTCATAAGATCCTGGTGACAAACTATCAAACTCATACTCATGAGAGTTTGTATCCGAACTCTGACTTGGGTGCTTGCACCATGAAGGTTTTTGAGTTCTTGCAATACTAGTTTGTTCTTGTGTCCACCGTTCTTGAAATTTTGGTGGTATGTACTCTTCTCCTTTGAAGTTAGGATCTTGTAAGTCTTTCCATTGCTCAAAAGTTAGTGCCTCAAATGGAGTAGTTTGATCAGAAACATTGTCTGTTTCAACAGTACAAGTGCATGGCACAAACTTATATGGCTCAGCAAAGAATGCTGCCAGGTATGGAGGGATGGGATAAGGAAAGCAATCCTCATCCGAGCTATCTTGTATAGTGTCAACTATATTTGTGCCCTTAAGTTTAGGTGTAGGCTCTACTTTTGGCACAAATTTATTGATCCCTAGATGAAACAGAACCTTTTTGAAACCTAAGCCAGTGGTATCTTTTGTCTTTTGACCTATATCTTGGATAGGTTCTACTAACCCATTGCCATTCACACCTATTGGGTTACTTCCTTTGTACCCAAAATGTTTCATAATCTTAAGACCCTCAATGTTAGGATTTAATTCATGAGCCAGGGCAGTTTGTTCAGTTGTGTTCTTTCCCTTACAAATCCAAGCTTTGATAGCTCTTTCCTCATCCTCATCTTTCAATGGTGTATTATACTGTACAAATGTACCCTCATAAACTATCTCAGGGGTAATGGAAGATTTTTTGTGCTTAGAATGTCTCCCATAAGATCAAGGAGACAGGGGTAGAGCTACTAATGATAGCACTGGTTCCATTTGATATCCCCCCATGCCTATATCTATGATTTTCAGTGTCTGTTCCATGTCTTTGAGCTTGGCATCACAGAGTTCTGTGTATTCTCTATTAGTCGGAACAAGACTGTTAGCTGATTGAGTGAGAGCATTACAAGAAGAACCCATGCTAGCGGGAATGGTCACCTTTGTGCCTTGAAAAGAGAACTTGATACACTAATGGTATGTAGAAGGAACCGCTTGCATCTCATGGATCCATGGTCTTCCTAGAAAAATATTATATGCAAGAGGAAGGTCCAGCACCTGACATATGATGTCTATTACAGCCGGGCCAACCCAAATGGGTAACACAACTAGACCTTTAGATGTGCTCTCTTCTTCATCATAATATTTTATGGTAATTATCTTGCGGGAATCTAGTTGAGTAAGAAAATGAGCGGAGAAAATATTAAGACCAGCACCATTATTAATGAGCACGCGGCAGACTAGTTGTTCGCCTATCATGACTTCTATGTGCAGGGGAGCATTGTGTGGGTGACTAATTGAGTGATCATCTTCCTCATAGAAGGATAAATAATGTGGCGAGGTAAAATTACCCACCATGGATTGAAACTGATCCAAGTTGATATATCTTTGGGGACATTAGCTGCAGTGAGTGCTTTGTCTAGAATCTGCCTATGAGCAGGCGAGATTTTAAATAGCTCAAAAATAGTTATCTAAGCATTCGTCCTTTGAAGCTGGTCAAGAATGCTATAACCAGCAGTGGGAGGTGTAGGGACCGCCTTTGTGGTCTTGTTGGTAGAACCAATAGCAGTCTTATCTGCAGTTTGTTTTGGCGCGAACGTAGTAGCAGGAGGGTTAGGACCCTTGATAGAGATTCTAGCGTTAGACCTAGTAAGAATGTTCACACAATCTCGAGATGTTTCAGATTTAGATAATCGAGATGCATGGCCTCTCAAGACAAATGGGGTTCTAGGTTTAGAAACATTCCCACTTCCCTTGCTGGTAAACATATTGCAATATTCAACTTCCACTGATTCAATCATGTTGATCACATTATCATAAGTGGTATTTGCATAATTGACTTTGGAATTATTATTTTGACCGTTGGAGGATTCACCTTTCTCATGATGAGGAAAGGGATCTTTGAATGCTTGATGATCCAAATTCTTGTTATTGTTCTCCACAATGATAACCTTGTTGTCAATCAAATCTTGAACTTTATGTCGTAATTGGAGACAAGTAGCAGTCTTGTGACCTTTATTTTGATGGTAATCACAGTAAGCATTCTCATTCCACCAATGAGGTCTTGGTTGTGGATCATATAAATGTTTCTCCAAAGGAGAAAGGATTTTATTTTGTACCAAAGTTTTGAAAACCACATCAAGCGGTTCTCCCAGAGAGGTAAATTCACGCTTGGGTCGCGTTGCTCAAGGTTTGTTGCCAGAAAATTTAGAAGGTTGTTGAGTATTGATTGTAGCCTTTTTGATAGCTTTGGTCGCTTATATACCCAAGGTGAGATTAAAGACCAGTTTCAAAGAAGTTGAATTCACGTTATCGACCACCCCATCATTCACAACATCTCTATTTTTGTTGGGAAATTTACATTTGTCTTTTTTGGACGATGAGGAATTTTTCTTGTTATCTTTATACAAGGTCAATTCGCCTTTTTTAACCATGAAGGATTATATTCTCATAGCCTATTTTATCATACTATCAAAGTTAAGGGGACCTTGAATTTGGACTTGATACCTGAAGTTAGGGGTGAGATTATCCAAGAATATATCAAGTTTCTCAGACTCAGGTATTTTGCGAGGGTACTTTGTTCAAAGTTGTCTCCATCTTTGGAGAAACATCAAGAATGGTTCCCCTTGCTTCTATTTAAGGTTGCAAAGATCCCTTATGTTGATAGGATGTTGAATATTATGAGAATAGTTTTGCATAAAAATATTGGAAATCTTGTCAAAATTTTTGATGCTAGTGGGCAATCGTGAGAACCATTCCATAGTGGGCCCACCCAAAATTCATAGAAAAAGATGCATCAAATACGTTTGATCATTTATAAAATCCATTAAAAAGGTACCAAATTCTCTTAAATGATCCTAGGGATCAGTGGTACCTAGATACTTGTCATATTTTGGGAGCTCTGCACCTTTGGGAAAAGGTTGCATAACAATACTCTTATCAAACAGAAAAGGACATATACTTTCCATTGTGAACTATTGTGTAGGTTTGTCCTTATCTTTCATAAGTTGGCTGATTTGACCTTGCATGTCTTGAATTATCTTATGCAATTTGGAGGTTTCAGTTTCCTCTTCTTTAGCGACAAGCGTATCCAATTGGAAGTTCACGGGTAATTTGACTCCTTGATTCGCTAAATCTAGAAAATATTTTTCTTTGTCTTCCACAAGGAGTATCTCCATCATTTTAATAAGAGATTTATTAGAATTTGTTGCATCTATATCCTTTTGAGTTATAGGATCATCTTCATTGCCAAGAATTTCATAAATACTTTGAGTTTGATCTTGACCCTGGTGTTGCTCTTAACCTTGTTCATGTTGAGATTGGTCATGACCTTGTGTGTAATCGAAAGGAGATGTCATGTTGTTAACGTGAGATTGTTCCGTGTGCACTCCTTCAGTATGAGAGTGAGAAATCGTAGCCGATGTGCTCTTCAGTGAATCAAAAGGATTGAAATGTGAAAAAGGATCACTAAGGCAATGATGGTCATTAATAGGATTGACCCAAACAGATGAATTCTTGTAGCCTTATTGGCTTGAGAGAAATGGATTACGCTGATCTTGAAATAACAGATTAGAACAAAACTGAAGCACTGGCTTCAGATTCAAAGTTGGGTCTGCACTGAATGGGGAAGAGGAACATGATGATCCCTCTTGATTATCCACCTGAATAATGATTTTGGAATGACCTTTTCCTTGATTGTGAGGTTTACCTCTACCTACTCTAGAACCGCGTATAGGAAAGATATTACCGATCCTAGTCGTAACAGGCATAGAAAAAGTTGATATGAGAGGAAACTTAAGATCTGACTCAGAACTCTATCTCTAAAGGTATCAAAAAGGATGAGGTAATAGGCTAGAACAGCCAAGGTGTGAGATGCACCCAACACAAATCATCGAAGGTATGGCTAGACTAGTTGAGATATGACTATCATGTCGCAAAGTAAAAAACACAAGAAAATAGGATGGAGACAAAGAGACAAGACAATTTCAAGTATGAATCAGTCAGTTCGCAACTCAAAACAACTAGTTTCAGTCTGCAGACAATGAAGGAACAAGCAATCAAATCCCAGACAAGAGGCAGATAAGGAAGATAAACAAACTCAGTTTTCAAGGTAAAGACCAGATTTTGAGACACAGTGAGAACTGTTCTTTAACAAGATATCCAGGCTTAGGACAATTTTAAGATGATACAAATCAGCAATCTCTATTTCAAGGTGACAAGAACTCGTTTAAAAACACGATGTTTCAATCAAGTAGTGACGCAAAGAGTAGTTTTAAATATTTCCAACAAGGAAAAAGCAACTTGGTAGAAACATGGGAGTCTTTTTTTGATGATAGAACAAACAGTTTAAGACTAAAGAACAAACACTCAATTATCCCAACAAAGAAAATTGGTTGAGAAGACAAAATTTGTGCCCCGCTGTCTTATGCGTATGTGTGCACCTCACATAGCAATGTCACCCTCGAAAGGGCACTTGTGTTTTTGGTGTTTCCAAGGACTAAGCATATATGTTCAAAGGTTACCCTTAAACAAGGGCCGGCATCATATACCACTTCAAACATCCAGGTCCATACCTATGTCGACAATCTAGGGGAGAGATTCTTTCCTCTCCCTATGCACATATTATGTCTCCTTTCAGAGGTGAACCGGGTAGGCATCTAACTAAGAGAGTGTTTAATAGGCTTCCATTCACAATAACCTCCAGTGCCTTTGATATAGAGTTGGGGCCTCGCAGCCATACCAACACTTGTAAGTCACACACCCTTCACTAGTACATTTGAGGCCAAATTTTGATAGAAGTTTCTGACGGGTAACTTTTTCTTACGAATTTGGTTTTTTTTTTGTAATAGGCCCTGATGATGTCAGTATTCTGATGGGTGTTTAATTGACCATCGAAAATCTAACAGATTCGGTGTATACATTAAAAAAAAAATTGAAACAGCCTCATCATTTTCATTTCGATTAGAGAGCGGGAGAAAAGGAGCGACAGCTGAGCGCAGGAGAAGGTATGTGATTTCTTCATCTTTTGAGCCTCTGGAATCATATTTGAATGCATTTAATTTTATTGTTGAGGGAGTTTCTCTCTAAAATTACCACATTCTACTGGTGTCATGCCCTAGCTAGTGCTTTATCTCTATTATTTGATTTTATTGGTGCTTGTGCTCAAGGATATCGATTCACTGTATTCAAATGTTTGGATTCACGTTTGTTGATATTACTGGCATATGTGTTTAATGATGCCATTGTATATTATTGTCACTGAAATGACCACATTCTATTGGTCTCGTGCCCTAGCCCATGCTTTAACTCCATTATTTGATGTTATTGGTGCTTGTGCTCAAGGATATCCATTTTTTTGAAATGTTGATTGTGGTTATCAAATGGACAGCCTGTGAGCTTCTAGCTAGGTAACATTTGTATTGATAGCTTAGGGCATCAAATTTATTGTATCATTGATAGTTGAGACTTTGTTAAAAGGAAATAGGACAAAGAACAATTTTTATTTAGTTTCTCTATTTTGATCCCTAAGTGGCTTACAACCCTAGAGAAGTATATGCATATTTATGGATCCAGTTGCAGGGTACATAGCAGCCAATAATTCACAAGCAATCCATGCATCCAATTTGAATATAAATTAATATAAAGAACTAGGGTCCTCCAATGGCCCAATCATTCAGACCTTGACTGTCCTCTCAACCAGTGACCCTTCAAAACTGGGTTATCATGCAATCAGTGAGTGATCCTTCATTCTCCTGGTCTTCCCTACATCCAAAAATATTGGAAATATACAATACAATGATAACAAGCCTTTCGTGCAATCCCCCTTCCCTCAAGGAACACTATCAACAAGTGACCCTTCTTCTTATCAGCCATATCCAATGTTTCATTGAAGTCACAGCCAAGAATGAAGGTCACCTTACCCATACCATTCATGGATTCTGAAATGTTGTTCCAAACTCCTGAAAATTTTTCTATTGCTTCTTGTTGCTTCTTTAAATACTTCTTCTACCACAATGTCCTACTTCCCCATCTTCTTGATCTTCCTAGCTAAAGCGGATGAATCCACACACAATAACCCAAACTAAAGAGTTTTGTATCCTTTAATGAATCTCAGTCACTGGTAACACATGGATAGTTAAACCAGTAGTCTCCAAAGCATTCAATAAGTGAATATGACTGTTTGAAAACTTTCCTCTCAACCTCCCCAACCACTCCTAATTGATTAAAGGGATATTTCTAGAATCTCCACTATTCCTATCCTTACCAACAATTCTTAAACATACTTTATCTGATATGATAATAACATGCTAAACTGAGCCAATGGCATGTTCTTCGTGTGGTACAAGAAAGATTTGGCTATCAAATCTTCATTCGTGCAAGCTGAGCGTGAGAGAAGGTATGTGATTTCTTCATCTTTGATTGGTATCTTTGATGGGCAACGTCTTTCAAGGCTTTGGCATCATATTCAACCACAAATTTAAAATGCATTACATTTTATTTTATCATAAATGCTCACTGAAATGACCACATTCTACTGGTGTCGTGCCCTAGCCCGTGCTTTATCTCCATTATTTGATGTTATTGGTGCTTGTGCTCAAGGATATTGATTCACTATTTTCAAATGTTTGGATTCATGTTTGTTGATATTACGATTCATCATATCAGATAAAGTATGTTTAAGAAGTTTTAGTGTCTAAATGCTCAACTAATCTCTCTAACCGATTAGGAGTGGTTGGGGAAGTTGAGAGGAAAGTTTTCAAACATTCATATTCACTTATTGAATGCTTTGGAGACTAGTGGTTTGACTGTCCATGCGTTAATGTTTAGAATAGATCAATGAAGTATTTAAATACATTCTTACATGTTTGGAGAGGTTTTGGAGGCACTTATCATGACTGTACCCTCACAAACAACGGCATAGACTAGTTTTACTAAGTTTCCTTTCTCTATTTTGAGGTTTCCTTTCTCTGTCGCAGGGGTACAGTTAGAGGGTTCATTGAGAAAATGATCCTTTGAATGGTTACTATGAATATGAATGATTTGATATAGCATATTGCTCATTTTACTTGAAGTTTGGAATAGCTTGTACAAGGGTGAAAGTAGTTTTGATCATTTTGGTCGTGACTATTCCTCTACACAGTCAGAAAATGTAACTGTCTAATGATTATATGTAATGTTGAATGGATTAAATGCTTTATTCTTGGTAGAAGTGAAT
>MU223264.1:2448305-2465907 GCA_018584345.1 Thuja plicata
CAATCCACTCATACAACAGTGAAATGCTATGTGGAAGGGATGGTTGATAGTGTCCCTTGAGGGAAGGGGGATTGTGAAAGACTTGTTATCATTGTATTTTGTATTTCCAATATGTTTGGATGCAGGGTAGACCAGGAGAATGAAGGATCACTCACTAATTGCATGATAACCTGGTTTTGAAGGTCACTGGTTGAGGGGACAATCAAGGTCTGAATGATTGGACCATTGTAGGACCCTATTTCTTTGTATCAATGATACAATACATTTGATGCCCTAAGCTATCAATACAAATGACGCCTAGCTAGAAGCTCACGAGTTGTCCATTTGATAACCACAGTCAACATTTCAAAAAAAATGATATCCTTGAGCACAAGCACCAATAACATCAAATAATGGAGTTAAAGCATGGGCTAGGGCATGACACTAGTAGAATGCGGTCATTTCAATGACAGAAATATACAATGGCGTCATTAAACATTTATGCCAGTAATATAAAAAAACGTGAATCCAAACATTTGGAAACCAATGACATGTTTACAACAAAGGTCTAATAGAACTCCCAACAATTCTTAAACATACTTTATCTGATATGATGAATTCTTAAACAATTAAGGTTGGAGAAGACATAGTTATCACACATTTTTTTTGTGTGGTACAAGGAAAATTTGGCTAGGTCAAATCTTCCTTCATGCTAGCAGTCTACTGAATTAGACCTTTATTAACAATTGATCATATCAGATAACTATTATGTTTAAGAATTGTTGGGACTGGTCCTTTGGCGTGTATTAAACAAAATATATAGAATTTTCAGGATATTATTATCATTCTATTTCTTTGTTGTAAACATGCCATTGGTTCAGTTTTGTAACTTCATTGTTGTATGAGTGGATTGTGCATGAACAGTTAACATTAAACAAGGAGAAAAATCCTCAACACATCTTGGAAACTCCATTCAAATTACATATAATCCTTAGACATTATTGGTCATTTTAGAGAACATTCATGATCAAATAAAATGCAATTCCTTCTCTCGCACTCGATCAGCTTTCACGCGCTCATTTTCTCCCACTCGTTTTCTCTACAATCGAAATAAAAATGATTTGGCCATTTCAAAACAGTGAATTGATATCCTTAAGCACAAGCACCAATAACATCAACTATTTTTATTTGTGGGTACCCTAATGTTGGCAAGAGTTCTTTTATTAATAAGATTACTCTGCAAGCTTGAAGAAGTGATATATTTTGGAAAATGAAGAGTGGAAAGACAATGATGTTCCTGAGATCATGGATGGACACAATGTTGTAGATAGAATGGGAAGACATCTTTCAAGCCTAGCCCTAGATCCTTCGACAATTGGGGTAGGATCCAGACCCAGGCTAAAAGGATGTCTTCCTTTTTGTTGTGGAATATAGGCTTTGCTGCTGCAACAACGACAGACTGCGATGTACATATCACAACAGTTGAGAAACATAAATGTAGGCATCATGGTAACAATTTTTTGGAGACATAACATAATTGAGTGGTATTCCCAGATGATGCAAAGAAACCACTACTTTGCATCATCTCGAAAAACCACTCAATTATGTTGTGTCTCCAAAAAATTGTGACCATGATGCCTACATTTAAGTTTCTCAACTGTTGTGTCCCAGGACCCCTTATGAGCCTTTTTGATCCCTAAGAATACATCGTAGAGGTCTTAAAATGTCATAAAGGGTCATAAGAGGCTCCTAGGAGGGGATAGGTGAGCTTCCACCTTCATGTGGTTGGCCCTGTTAAGTAGATAATGTTAAACTATTCTTGAAACAAAGAGAAGCTCAATAATTTAAGGTCTCAGTCCACGGAGATGCTGAAAAAATGATGAGAATCAATGATGGGGAGTTTTTAGATTATGAGAAGATGTATATGGAGTGGAGGCCATATTGAGTACCAATATAGAGATGATGATTTAGTAACCTAAATCTATAAAACCTTCACAATTATCCCTTCTTTGGCCTCCACTCATTCCTCTTCTCAAAAATGGTTATCTAGAAACTTTGGATAGTGTTTCTCATCCATGCACGAAATGTGGTAGTGATCGTATAAAATTACTTTAGGCATCCAGTATTGATGAGATGCACAAGTGTAAAATGTTTTTGTGAGACTGTGATCAATTTGTGCAGTGTACATAAATACAAGGCGGTGATTATTCTCGACGATCGACAGGTAGCTAGGACAGTAGCTAGGACTAAAGATAACACAGCTCAAGAGACCATCATAGGTTGTGTCTTTCTTCAGTCTATATTATTGACAGAATGTTTTACCTTTCATTAGCTCATCAAATCTGGGCTTTTGAAAGAATTTAATATAATATTTTCATGACAACGTATATTATTTAAGTTGATGTTGCACGAATTTATCTACTTCATGCACTTGTATACTATGAAGATGGCCATGCTTCTTTATCGCTGTCCTCATAGTCTACAAGTGTGCGAAGTAGATAAATTTGTGCAATGTCAACTTAAATAATATACGTTGTCATGAAAATATTCTATTAAATTCTTTCAAATCCCTGGATTTGATGAGCTAATGAAGGGTAAAACATTCTATCAATAATATAGACCGAAGAAAGAGATAACCTATGATGGTCTCTTGAGCTGTGTTAACATTAATGTTCCAATCCATTGGTTTTTTGACAATTAATAATTAATTCTAATGGCAGGGCTATGCTTTCGACAGACAAAATGTCAGAGAAAAATAATTTACGACATTTATTGCGACAGTAATGCTATACGTTCGACAGGGAAACCTGTCGGAGAAATGCTGCACAACTGTCGCTCTTTTGATAGTTTAAGTGTCGTAAATAGAAATGTTTTGACAGACCCTTCGACATTAAAGCCATATCACCGACAAGTAGATCTGTCAGAATTTGGTGCAAACTATCACTATTCCAATAGTACTAATGTCAGAAATAATGTTTCGACAGTTTGTTCTGATGGATAAACCGTAGGAAATACCATAACAAAGTCATTGCCATGTGCAAGTTTTCAACATGAAATGGTGTTGGTAAACTGATGGGTATGTCTTCTGTCACAATTTCCAACGCAAAAATGGTGACGAACTCAATTGTCGAAAATCCGACAAATGAGCATTGCAAATTTGACAAATGGCCATTGGAATTTGACCTCAAATGTACCAGTGATTGCAAGCAAGGTTGGGAGCGATGCCGCTTAGTATGACAAACAAGGATTTCTCATGATGATAGTCGAAATCAATGAGAAAGAAGTTACTATGCCTTTGGAGTCTTTAGACTACAACAAAGCAGACTTTATTAGAGTGAGGTGGAATCATCGGCGAAAGGTGTGTACTCACTTGGGTCATTCCCAGAGGTTCAACTTCTAGCAAGCCCTCTAAAGGTGACTCAACTTGGTTTAGATTCAAGGGTTTGATTTTCTGATTCTCTCAATGAGAGAAGAGCATACTTCTCTACCTTTTCACCTCACCCAAACACATCAAGCATGTTCATTACTGAGATAGTTTCACTCCACCAAGTCCACAAGTCTTTGGGTTTATGATTCTCTCAAAGAGAGAAGAGCATAATCCCCTAACAAGTAGAAGTGCTAAAGATTCACTTATCTTGCTTTGCTTCCCCAAGTATCCGTCACGCTAGCAACATCTGGGTCTCGGTTTCATCCATGGGCATCACTTCCATGTAATGAAGAGCCTATTACACTACTTTTCTATCGAGATCCTTACAAAGTTTTAACAAATCCCTATTTAGACTATGTGAATGAAAAATAGTAAACAAACATGAAGTTTTAATTATGCCTTTCCACTGTTATGTTGCAGCAGAAAACCAAAAACAGAAAAATCAGAGTAGAACCAGATGTCAGAACAGAGAAACAACAAATTAAGAATTCTGGATTTTAAATTTCTGTCTATCAAAGTTCACATGAGAAAGTGCTTCGATGCACATGAGAAAGTACTTTTACATGAGTGAACTTTCTATTTTGTCACGCGAGAGAGTGCTACAGAGAGAAAAACTTTGTGCGGCTCGATGCAGAACTTCGCGCGAGACTCTGTACCAGTGCAGTACGGAGGTACGGCAGAGCTCAAAAAATACAGTCAAGAAATTTAGAAATGAGGCCAGAAATCATTTTTTCTACCCCGCGGTGGGCGCCAAAATCTTATATGCTGAATGTGGACCTCTGATTTTGGCAAAAACACAACATAGGCATTATACAATTGTTCAATTCAAAAAAATGAACATGAATTGTCCACCTTGCAAACTCGATTAAAGTGACTTGTTGCCTCCTAATCCATTGGGGATGTTGAGTTTTAACCTCAGAATGAGAGCCAACAACCTGACCATTGCTAATATGGAGGATTTCTAGAATGTAAGAAAAGACCAATTTGTGATTACTCTATGAAATTAAAATTGCAACTAATCTATGAAAAAAGATGCAATTAATCTATGAATTGAGAAATGATTGATCTAGAATTGAATTGCAACTAATCTATGGAAACAAAATGCAATTAATCTAGGAAAAGTAAATACTCTTATTCTAGGAATGAAATGCTTGTAATATAGAAAATAAATTGATTTTAAACTAGAATTGAACTTTCCATTAATCTAGAAAGCTTTGAGAGAATCAAATTGAAATTTTAGATATATGAATGAATCACAAATAAAAGCAATACATCTTCAATTCCAATTGAAACTAGCCTAATTATGAAAATTTTAAGATTAAAGCATGCAAGAAATTAAAATGCAAATTGACTATAGATTTGGTTCTCTCAAAAATCATTCATCACAATGAAGAAAAAGAGGCCCAATTTTTAGAAAACCATGGAAAGAGAGCGAAGAGTTTCTTGAAAAGAAACAGTTGTCTCTTCATTCTCTTTTGAGACAAAAATGCAAAGATTATTTAAATAAAAGGGTGAATTATTGTCACATGAGTGTGCTTTCACATGGAATTATGAAATTCCTTTTTTGAGGATAATTCATCCAATAATTAAATAACCTTTCAATTTCTCTTATGTATATTAGCCAAAGGGATTGGAATTGATTTAATTAAAAGCACTTAAGACTTTAGGATTAAATCAATTAATCATAGGGGTTTTTTAGCTAATAAACTCTGAGATTTTAGGAATTAAATATAATGTCAGATTTATGCAAAATTGGGTTTTCTGCATTTGAAACTCAGTCAATTAAAGTCAATTAGGAGAAGAATTTTCCTAGTACAATAGGACTTTGAAGATGAGAAAATACACCAAAATTGATTGGATTATTAGGTGCCAATTTTGGGGTGTTATATCACCGATGAAACCAAGCTCATTGAGACAGAGTCACCATGGCTTGAACTCAACACCTTGCTGGTTTGAGCCATGGCATCTTTCTCTCTCCTCCATCTCATCACCTTAATGGTGGGATTAATTTCCCGTGAGCGAGCATTCAAACTATGTCTCATTTGGCATTTATTTTACCCTGTGTCATCCCACTTGTCACCATTAATAATTTTATGTCGCCTACCATCTAACCATGTTCCAACCCACGTCAACCGAATATGGTTTCCTACTGGTCACATCGGTATGGAAACAACTAGATTATCTGGGATCTAGGCCCTAATTAATTCCTTTTCCTGTGTTTCCCCCTCTATCATTTGGTTTGATTTACTTGAGGTGTTATTCATGTTTATTAAAAGTATTCTGGGACTTTTGATGTATGTTAACGTTTGTTGAACAAATGTAGGGTGGTGACAATTTCCTCGGAGTTCCAATATTCTTTATATATATCATGTTCTAACAGTTCTCCGGTCTTGCAAGTTGCAGATAAGTTGATCAAAGATGTTTGAAGTGATCACCCCTCCTTCTAGCATGGAGCTTCCTACCACTTCCACTTGAGTAGCCACCAAGACTAAGGCCTAGAGGTTGTTGGCAAAGCTACCCCTAACTTCCAAATACCCAAAATATGGTGTCCTCGTGGGATTTAAAATAGAATCCAAAGTGCAAGAGTTCATGGACATTGGGCCCAGACCTTGGGTAGAGATCCAAGGCTTGTTTCAAGCCATTTATAAACTAAGGGCCACTGGAGACAATCTGGCCATTCAGATCACCGCCTTTGGTATCATCAAGGAAAAAAATTTCACTTGTTCGGTGCAATCACCAGAGTTGATACTCCAATTGGAAATAGTGTACAACTCACCGACATAGACCGTCCTACTTTTGGATCCCTGGCTGCTATGGTACACAACAACCATTGTCACTTTGGACACAACAACTTTTGCCTCAGGGTTGGGGATCCAACAATTCAATGGATCCATTATCTGGAATCGACTCTAGACCTTACAGGAGTTTGAGGGTGCTAAGATCATTTCCCAACAACACATCAATAGCCCTTCCGACAAAAGCAATGACTTGTCAACCCACTAATTGAGCCTTTGATCCACCAGGAAGTTCAAAAACTACTATCATCCTTGATAATCTTTCCCATCCGGCATACTACGTGGTTGGCCAACGTAGTCCCTGTGAGGAAGAAAAGTGCTGAAATTCGCCTTTGCGTGGATTTCCAAAATTTGAACAAGGTCTCCAAGAAAGACAATCACCCTCTCTCCTTGTTGGATGAGGTGTTAAAAATAATGAATGGATCACAAATGATGTCCTTCCTAGATAGGTACTCCTGATATAACTAAGTCATGGTTAAATTTGAGGATAGGGACAAAACAACGTTTACCACCAAGTGGGGAACGTTTGCATACCAGAGGATGACCTTTGGCTTGACTAACGTAGGAGCCACATTTCAAAAGGCCATAGACATCATGTTTTAGGGCCTTGTGAACCAATGTATAATCATCTACATGGATGATTTGACCATCTTTTCTCAGGATAGGCGTGATCATTCCGCCCACCTTGTCCAAATTTGTGAGAGATGTCATCGGTATGGAATATCTCTCAACCCTAAGAAATGCATATTCGGGGTCACTGAAGGGAAGTTGCTAAGGAATATTGTCTCTGAGAAGGGTATATCCATTGACCCTGACAGATTTGAAGCACTTCTCAATCTACAAATGCCTAGCAGCAAGAAGGAAATGCGATCTTTCTTCAGAAAGATCAACTTTGTCCGGCAGTTCATCACTGGATTCACCGAGATTGTAAAGCCACTCAATGAAATGATGAAGAAAGATATCAAAATTAAGTGGAATCCTGAAGCAAAGAAAGCATTCACCCAGATTAAGCAGAAGATAACAGAGGCACCAGTTCTGGCTAGTCCAGACTATTCCCTCCCTTTCTACATTTATTCCTTTGTTTTTCTGCATTTTTCCATGGCAGTATTGACCCAAAAGGTCAAAGGGGAAGAACAACCAATATATTTCATGAGCTCCCCCTTTAAGGAAACTGAAGTACGATATTCATCCTTGGAAAAGTAGGCCTTTTCTCTTGTTCGCACCGTGAAGAAATTCTGGCATTATATTCTCCAGATCAAAGTGCATGCCATCATCTCGGACTAGGCGGTAAAGTCTTTGCTAATGCAGAGTGAATTGGGTGAGAGATGGGGGAAATGGATGGCCATCCTCTAGGAATATGAATTAGAGATGCAACCCATGAAAATAGTCTGAAGCCAAGGACTATGTAGAGCGATAGTAGAAGAGACTCCCCACATCAAATGTCAGACATATACAGTGGAGTCCATCAATCGAGATCCATGGTACATAGATCTGGTGTACTTGTTGTTAAATAATAGATGCCCAGAGGGATTGCCTCCAAACAAATGCCACACCCTGGAGTTGAAAAGTGCACACTTCATGATAAAAAATGCCATGCTTTTTTACAGGAACTACGAGGGAGTGTACCTCTGATGCATTGATAGGGTTCAAGCTGCAAAAGTAATCAAAGAATTTCATGGGCAGTTTGGGACCAGGCATGGCTCAGATAATGCCATTGCCCATAAGATCCTCTAGGCCAGATATTATTTTCCCTGTATCTTCAAAGACATCTATACTCATGTTTGGAAGTGCCATACTTGCCAAACCATGACACATCATGAGCGTAACCCGGCTATGCCTTTACAACCAGTTTTCAAAGCTAGACCTTTTTCCCAATGGGCATTTGAATTTATTAGGGAAATCAACCCCAACTCATCTACCAACCACTGGTACATCTTGACAGATACTAATTACTGCACCTGGTGGTCTGAAGCGATACCTTGCAAAAACAATACAGAAGACATAGTTATAAAATTCCTAGAAGAAAACATCCTCACAAGATTTGGAATGCCCTTCACTATAGTGTGTGAAAATGGTCTGAAATTTTCTTTGGCATAGTTACTTGAGTGGACCTATGACCAGAAGATCACTTTGAAGTTCTCCAACAACTATTACCCCCAGGGGAATGGTGTGGTTGAATCAACCAATAAAAATTTGCTTGAAGTGATCAAACACCTGTTAGAACAGAATCCCCAGGATTGGCACCAAAAGCTTAGATTCGCCCTTTGGGAAGATCATATTATAATTAAGGTTTCCCTAGGGACATCTCCATTCCATCTGGTTTATGGCTAGAACCCAGTGTTCCCCATTAACTTACAAATCTTGGTTTTACATTTTATGCAGGAATTTAGCAACCGGGACAATATCATGGATGTTTGGCTCCTAAATCTAGTGCAGATGGAAGAACAAAGGGACGTGGCCCTTGAACATTTTACATGTCACCAAGCAGTGGTAAAATGATGGTTTGACTGAAGAGCCTAGTATAAAGCCTTTCATATTTTGGATTTGGTCCTCTTGTGGGATAAAGCTCGGGAAAAGAAAGGAAAGCACACTAAATTCCAATGGCTCTAGCTCGGACCATATTTGATCTCAAAAATCTATGGGGCAAATACCTATTGCCTCAATACCATGACTAGAGAACCTGTCCCATTGACCTTCAATGGATAGTTTCTCAGACATTACTACGAATAAGGGAAGTTTGTTCGAAGTTGTATTATATGTAAATCTTCTCATTTGTAAATATTTATTTCCCGATGCTCCGTTTGGAGTGCCTCATCTTGTAAATAGTTTCCGGATATCCTCTAGGATTGCCCTTGTTTTATTTTGTTTTCTTTTGTTGTTTACTTTCTTTGTTTTCTTTCTAGGTCCCTAGTGTTTTGCTTCCCCTTTTGTAGGCTGATATGCTTTGCATAACATCTAGTCTTTGGGATGATACCTTTCACGTGACGGTGAACTTGGAATCTATTGTTAGCATGGTGGAACTGGTCCTGTCTCTAGAGTTATTTTGTAATTTTGGTAACAAGCTATGAGTAATCTTCATCAAATTTATCCCCGGAGGTCTGGCAATCAGTTAAATCAAAATTAAAAGGAACAAGTAATCAGACACACCGAGAGTAGATCGGTTGCACTAGTTTATTGGCCCAAGTCTGACCTTTAAAAATTCTTTCTGGGTCTAGAGTTTTTCTTCCCCATTTAGAAAATTAAGGTGGATGGGAAGGTGAAAGAAGTACTCCCATTAAATTTAACTAAGCTTGAGTTTAATGGTGAAAGAAGTACCGCCCTCTCATCTAGAAAAGAATAAAATGAAAAGGAAAGAAAATATGGGATGAAAACTTTGGTATCCGGGAGAAACGAGAAAATTTGATGACTTTGGATTGATATATTTAGTGCCTCTTCTCTGCTTCTCCTAGAGGACATTGGCTTGATTTTCTTTCAAATCACACACTCCACAACTGAAAAAAGACCAAGGACTCAATCATGTTTGAACCAGATTTTCTCAGTCGCTTTGTATCTTCCAAACACGATGCTCTGAGTAACGATTTGTCCCAGTTTTGCTAACCAAAGATTCTGAAATTCTCAAATGCGCTAATGAAGTCATCCCAGATAGTTTCCATATGTTATCCATGCATACCCATCCCTAAATTTTATGTGCAAAATGTTGGGTCCCCTCTTTTTTGCTTTTGGCTCTTTCCCTGTTTTCTTTGCCTTTGTTTTTGTTTGTTTCTTCTCTAGGTTTTCCCTCCTGTGAGGTTTTTTTTTCTTTCTATTTTTATCTTTGTGTCTCTGGGACCCGGTCCTGGAGTTGGTTGTTCTTTCCAGAGCTATATTATGGACTCTAGGATTCTCCACCACAATGCCTTCTTCTTGAGAGAAGGTATGGTGACTTGGAATCCCTGGGCCCGGAGTCTAGAGGTTTGCCTATTCTAGAGTTTGTGGGAAAAGAGATGTAACTTGCTTTTACCTTGGGTATAAATAGGAATTACATGCCACTTTTACAGTTGTCGTTATTAAAACACTTGTGCATTCAGAGCGATTCTTAGGTGACCAAATTGTGATTAAGTTGTGATTTCTCTGCACTTAGTTGGTTATTATCCAACGATTCAAGGTACCTGTTCACGGTTAGTTGTAGATAGAGCTTTTTGTAGACATTCTCCTAGTGTGTTCTGTCCTTGCTCCTCTTCAAATTCCTAGGTAGGCTCTCTAGTTTCTGTTTGTTTTTCGTGTTTTCCTTGTTTTCCTTCTCTGCTCTCTGGTCTTTGTTGGTTCTGCTGGTTTTGTGTTTCATGTTTTTCTTTGGGTTTTTCCACCCATTGGTGTGTTGGCCCTACCAAAGGGTTTTCCACCCTCTGCGCAGCTATAGAGTAATGCCAATAATGTACATTATTTCAATTTCTGGCTCCTGTATATATGCGTTTAGCTCTGTAAATTTGTAAAAACTTGTAAATAATGTATATTTTATGTATATGTGTTTCAGCCCTTGGCCCTCAGTATTTTATGCATGTATATATCATGTATATCCTTCCGAGCTCGTGAATTCCTTGAGCTCCATCACTGCATTTTCACTGATGAAACCGAGCTTGTTGAGACGGAGTCGCCACGGCTCAAGCTCGGCACCTCACTGGTTCGAGCCATGGTGGCTTTCTCTCTGCTCCATCTCATCACCTTAATGGTGGGATTAATTTCCCATGAGCGGGCATTCAAACTTTGTCCCATCTGGCATTTATTTTACCCCGTGTTAGCCCACTTTTTTCCATTAATGCCTTTATGTCGCCTACCATTTGACCAAGTGCCAACCCACGTTAGCCAAATATGGTTTCCTACTGGTCACATCAGCATGACAATGGCTACATTATTCGAGATCCAGGCCCTAAGTTATTCCTTGTCTTGTGTTTCCCCCTCTGTCATTTGGTTCTATTTTCTCAAGGTTTTATTCATATTTATTACAATTATTCTGGGACTTTTGATGTATGTTAATATCTTTTGAACAAATGTAAGGTGGTAACAATTTCCCCAGAGTTCTAATATTATTTATATATATCATGTTCTAATGGTTCTCTGGTCTTGCAGGTTGCGGACGAGTTTATCGAAGATGTCTGAAGTGATCACCCCTCCCTCTAGCCCAGAGCTACCTACCACTTCCACCCGAGAAGTCACCAAGACTAACGCCGAGAGGTTGTTGGAAAAGCTGCCCCTGACTTCCAAATACCCAAAAGGCAGTGTCCTTGTGGGATAAAAAATAGAATCTAAAGTGCAAGAGATCATGGACACTGGGCCCAGACCTTGGGCAGAGATGCAAGGCTTGATTAAAGCCATTTATAAACTAAGGGCCACTGGAGACAATCTGGCCATTCAGATCACCACCTTTGGTATCATAAAGGCAGAAAATTTCCCCTGTTTGGTGTAATCACCAGAGTTGATACTCCATTTGGCAACACCGTACAACTCACCGACATAGACTGTCCTACTTCCAGATCCCCAGCCGCTATAGTACCCAACAACCATTGTCACTTTGGACATGGAAACTTTTTCCTTGGGGTTGGGGATCCCACAATTCAACCGATCCATTATCCAGAATTGACTCCAGACCTTCTAGGAGTTTGAGGGTGTTGAGATCATTTCCTGACAACACATCAATAGCCACTAGCTAAAAGTTCCAAAGAGGGATTCCAAGAGGATGAAGTTGGAGATTCCCCATGGGGAATTCAAAGATCCCATCTAGGTGGGCATTTTATTTTTGTGCAGGATTTTTTAGATTACCCCATGCCCAAGATTTCTCAATTTGGATGTACTACTTTCTATACTGCATCACCACTCGCAGTCAGACTTTCAAATGGGAAGCCCTCATTTCCAATCACATAGATAAACAACTAAAGAGCATGGCCAACAATTCCAAATTTTATATGACATCATACATGCTATTGGCACTAGCACAACAAAGGTTAGCTTTTCCAGGTTTTGGCATAGTTGGAGAGCTTGGCAATGGGCTAGGAAAAATGGCACCATGGGATCACTATCCCCAAGTGCAATGGGAACTTAGTTTCCCAAATTTCTGCCCGGTAAATGATGCTTTCATTTACAAAAATATTCTAACACTTACTCGGGATTCTGCGTACCATCTATCATGGGTGGCAATGACTCTAGTCAGTAGCTATGGCTAGTATTTTATTGAGTTCTGAAATCACACCTACATTCAGGTGACAGGCTTCAACGGGAAGCCCCATCTTCTTCCCCGGTATTGTGGGGAAAGGATTATTATTTTGGAATTCTACCAGTAGATGATGGATCTGCATGATTTCTTCACATTGAAGAAGGTCATCAAAATTTCATTCCCATTCTCTTGCGGGAATTATAGATGCAGCCTCACTGCAACCTGGGAGGCAGATGGTGAATTGAAGAACCTGGGGATGGTGGAATTCCACCACGCTCAGAAAAATTATGATCCCCTCGACAAGATTTCCACAAGACTACCTCGGGCATCCCCACCACATGAAGAGGATATTGAAGACTTATGAGTGGACTGCTAGGATAGTTTTGATCTCTCAACCTGACAGCACACACAAATGAGAAAAGGGCTCATGAAAGCACTCGACCTTCAGACTTTCCTAAAGGGTTTCAAAGATGACGGGCCACTGGAAGATCCAGCATATAAGGGACAAGGGCTGGATAAGTTAGACCTTCCTCCAGTGGATTAGGCCACCCCTGAGGACCTAACAATTGAATGTGTATGGCACCCCATTATAAAGGCAAGCCACCAATATTTCACCCAGGCCTGTTCAAAGAGCACCTGAAAGAAGCCAACCATCAAGCGGGACACTCCCTCTTCAGCTGGCGCCAGACCTTCTTCATATGTCGTGGCCGCTGAGTCAAGCATAATTAAGGGGAAAGAGAAGGAGGGTGTCCTAGTCCCCAAAGTGCCTCCACAAGTCCCCACCCTTCTAATGGTGTAGGTACATCAACAAATAAACTTGACAAAGCTGGCTAGCCAACAAATAAGCATGTAGGTATCCTCCGGCCTCCTTGTAGCTCCAATGGCATCTGCTTTCTTAGTGGGATCCCCATCACTGGCGGCCATGATGAGTAGATAGACTTTCACTGAGGCAAATTCTACTAGTATTCTAGACACCGGGGCTCCGCTGTTAAGGAAGAAAAATAAAAAGGTGACCCCAACACCAAGCACAGTTGCCAGTCCTAGTATGCCAGAGATGCCCCCGGTAGATGTCAGTTTAGATTCTCTAGAACTAGAAGATATTTTGGACTCCTTGCCCCCACATGATGATTTTGACGACACCTTCTCGACGGAGGAGATCCTAGAGATTCAGTAGGGTATAGGTCATGCGGTGGAGGAGATCACTGCTGAGGACAAGGAGGAGGTCCCCATAGAAAAGGAATTCCCAGAAGTAAAGGATACATCAGAGAAAGAGGCTCAAGAAGAAATGCAAATGGGGCCTGAGTAAGAGACAGTATCAGTCCAAGAGACCAAAGATACACCAACGAAACACATAGATGAGAAACTGATGAGTGGGGAACCTGGACCTATAGGAACAACCATACCCTTGACCATCACGCTCCAAATGCCTCTAGTTACTCTGGGTGTTCACGTTCCCTGTAGCACATTTGGTGATGTAGTAACGGTGGTCGCCTTGTTAAATTTAAGATAGAGACCTCACCCACATCCAGAGGATGCTTTGGTTGAGGAAAATGTTCTAACAGCTATGGCCAATGAAGCCCAAGAGCAACAACAACAGGTTGATCAGGAAGTCCTGGTTAATGAAAATATAGAAACAACTGACACCGGGAGGGACGAAGAGGTCCCTAGAAATACAAATGATATTGAGACTGAAGAAAAGGTTCCTGATAGCATGATAGAAGATGTTAGTATGGTAGAGAATATCAAAGGTTCTGGAGAACAAGAACAAGAACAAGAACAAGAAAAGGAACAAGAACAAGAACAAGAGGAACTAGAACAAGAGGTGGAAAAGGAGCTTGAACACAACACACACTATGGGAATGTGCCACTAGATTCTGAGAGGAATCCCAATGAGAAGGTACTAATGGTAAAGCCACCCCAACAACCCCAATGGTTGGTGGAATCAAAGAAAAGGAAAGCCCCAGTAGCAACATCGGGCACCACACTCTCATTGGCTAAAATGATGGCCAGGAATACAGAGGCTAAGAAGCCCAAGAAAGCACGGACAATCCATACTCTCTAGACTAATCCAATAGGTAGTACAGTTGCGACCATCACAACACCCCCACTAGATGTAGAGAAAGAAGCCATAAGGCGCAAAGATTATAATATAATAGAAGTCGCATTGGGGAAGCAAGATAAACAGGGTGAGCTAGATCTACTGAAAGAAGCCACCAAGGTAATAGAGGCTAGGTACATAAAGCAAGGCCAAAAGCTGAAGGAGGAAAGAGAAACAAATGCCAATCTCCTCATGCTTCTCGCAGAACTTTCACAGCGTCTGTCTGAGGTCCACCCCAAAACCTTCTCCTCCAGATTTTCGCTTTCACAGGGTGATTTGGACTCTCTACAAATAATGAAAATAAAGGCACAAGCTGTAGATGGGTGGGCCACTGAGAAAGTGGCTTCCATGAGACAATTTCTAGTGGCGTCCCTCCCAGACCTTTACAAGGTCGATTCTATTCTTAGCCATGTAAAGGGCTCTGCTTTCATATGGGAGCAAGATTTAATCAAGAATGAAAAATGGAAGGCCAGGCTAGAATAAATCCGCAACATAGGGGAAGAAGTTGCCACAGAAGCAGGAATTTTGGGAGAAGAATCATATGATTCCCTCCAAGTCCAGTACTCTAGACTTGTCCTCAGAATTGAGGTATGCAAGGAACTGGTTAAGACCTTGAAAGAGAAGATAACGATAGCCCAGTATCCTTTGGGTTTGTTTAAAGCATTCGTGGTTTGGGTATCGCAAGTCGATCCCTTCACCACCGGAACATGTACCCCAAAGGACTATGTCCTTTACAAGTTTGATGAGCAAATGGAGTCCCTGTATCCGCCAGCCAGAGATTTTTACCAGGGCAGGCTATCCTAATTGTCAAAGACCATGATCGGATCACATGATGCCATCAAGATGGTGGATGAATTCCAGAATGGGGCCGGAGAGGTTGAGGAAGCATTAGAGGCTGTTTGCAATTGGTGGGACAACATCAAAAGTGTAGATGAAGAAAGCATAGGCCAAGTGTTGGAAGCTTGGGAAAAATCATAAGGAGTAATAAAGTTCTCTGGAGCCCAGAAAATCTCATCTAGAGATGCATTTTTGTATTCATTAATTCTTTCAGAATGTAAGTTCTCGGATCCCAAAAATCGGGATCCTATATTTTGTATTCTTTAAGCGATCCGTGTCCCAGTTTTCAAGGCCGACCGGTCACTTTCGAGGTAGTTAGTAAATTTTTTTAGAAGGTAGGTAACTGCAGAAAGACACGCGAGCTTGACAAGAGGTTTCTGACAAATGGTCTTCCCAAGGCGTCATTTCAAAGTTACAACTGGCGCATTGGAGACAGGGCACTACTTTCCCATTTATGAGGCATGTAGCCTCGATCCCCAGGGGATCAGATTTCTTCTTTCTCCTCCTGGGTCTCCTCTCAAGGCTGATTCTTCCACTCCTCTATTCTTGTCTTATTATTCTAATATGTCAAACATTTTCTGTCTTGATGTCTTTTGTAACGTGGTGCAGGTAGTACTGGCCACCGGAAAATAATATTATATTGTAAAGTGTAAAATAAGTTAGGTTTAGGTTTAGGTCAAGTGATGTGTATAAATAATAAGTCCAACCTCATTCCAAGGTTCGGCGAAATTGATGATTTTGCAGTCCATAATCAATAGCAATTTGGTTTTCTTAGTTCTCAGTTGCAGAGCTCAATGCTCCATAGTTTCTAAGCTTTTAGTAGTTAAATGCTCCTTTGGAGCCACCACTGTACCAGGCACCAGTGCTTTCTAGAAGAGATGTTAATGAAGAAGGAAGAGTTATCTCAATGATGTTGTTAGCATTTTGTCTTCTGGGTTAACGGTATTTTATGCTTTGTGTTCTTCATGTCCTCTACTCTAGTACTTAAAGTAGATTAACGACCTCCTTTCTTTTGCTACTCAAAAAATATGAGCTGATGGTCCTATGTTTCTTTGGTATTTAGTGTAGTGTGCTCGACTATTGATGATGTTTTGAATGTTCATTATAACTATAGGTAGATGAAATACTTCTAACTCTGCAATATTTTTTGAAATTTATTTGTTAAGTAAATGCATGCTTGCAGGAAACCCCACTTACCTAAATGCCTTGAGAAGATGAGTAAAGATAACCAGCTATCCCCCTCAAACAAAAATAGTCACATTTCCCAACTGAGCCCCGCACTGTCGAGACCTGACTCTCACGTGCTTGGAGGCCCGGGGAATCTCATTTCCCTGGAAAACCTTTACAGGAGAAGTTGGCTGGTACCCCGGTACCCAGTGACAACTTACCTCTGTTGGCAGACCCGGTGAAAAAACCTCGTCAACACTACTGGGTTAAATGTGTTTGTGAACTTGAATAGGTTTAATGAAATCAAAATCTAGAATCTTCCAAACTCTATTTCACTTAGTTATAGTTAGAATATTGAACAATTAAAAGTGACAAGTGCACGTACATGTGATGTTAAAGATTTTTAAATCATGGCAATGGAAGAATCTTTACATGAACATCATGCAAACTATGTATTTTTTTTTGGCTTTTGTACTTACCTTAGGGAAATGTATGTTGATGAGTATTATGGAGAAGGAAATGTTCCTATTATTCGTCACTCAATCCAAGCCTATCTGAATTGTACATAATACATGCTCCACTTGTGTGGTCCCTCGTTGTTATTTATCAATGGCTTCTATTATAATAATCTTGCAAAAATAGAGTTTTTTTAAGTTTTGGGTCTCTTGTAAGTTTATGGTGCACCTTAATTGCTAATACAAGTTTAGGTTGTACAAAATTAGTTCTATTTTAAAAACAATGTTTATGATCTATATTTTCAATAATTTTGCATTTTGCTTCTCACTTCACCTTGACATTTATTTGAGTTACTTCTAAAATAGGGTGGTTTAAAGTAGACACACATTATATGCTCCACTTCACTTGATCTATATGTTTAGAGAAGGTTTTTTAATCATAAAACAAATTCCATATTTGTTCATAGAATCATTTTACACTGCACTTTTCGTTCCAACCCTTTCTTATGTCACCCTCTACTTGACATTTAAGTTGTTTGTACAATATGTTTTGATGCATGTATTAACACATTATTGTTTTTAATTCTCAAACTTGAGTAAAAAAATTCCTATTAGTTTGGTTTATAGTTTTCTATAATAGAATCAGTGGAGAAGATG
>MU223264.1:2466007-2477137 GCA_018584345.1 Thuja plicata
ATATATATACATATATATATACATATACATATATATACATATACATATATATACATACACATATATATATGTATATATATACATACAGAATCAAATTTCCAAAATGATGAAGATAGTATGGAATTTTAGGAATACTTTTTTTTAATAGTAATTTCATTTTTTGCAAGCAATTTAATTATGTCATTATATCAGATAGCGGATTTATAAAGAGAACAGTAAAATCTCATTAAAATATCACTGTAGTAACAAACGTAATGAAAAAGTTTGAATCTACAACGGCTAACCACATATATCAGGAAGGAAATAACATGGTTGAGTAGCTTGATAACAAAGCTTCCTTGGGGGAATATCTAAGGTTCACTGGATAGGGTAGCATATTTAGTCACAATATCATTAATATCGCAACTTGTAACATTCCTTAACGGTCACGTAGAGGTAGAATTCGACCGGAAGGATAAAGGTCACATCATGTCATGTCAATATAAATGAAGAAATCACCTCCTCTGCTGAGTATGGTCGTTGGAGATTTGGAGGAGGTACTCGCTAGAGAAAATTGGCTTGCAAGAGATATGGGTGGTTTGCTTCGGAGCCTATGCAATCATTCCCTCAGTCACATCATATTTAATAAGCGTCTGATGGGCAAAATTTACTCTACAACACCTCGTCTCTTCTGACAGAGAGGACCAAGTTTATTTGGCATTTGCGCAGGCTCATCCTTTCTCTCCTTTTTTAGTGAAATATATAATCTTTTTCCCAGAAAGAATTATGACTTCTTTTTGGAGGTGATTATCTTTAGTTAGCTCCAAAATTGAAAATTGTCAATTTTTTGGATTTCCTCGAGATGTGCCAAAGAAATAGGGTGGTATGCAAGAAGCTTGCAACTGACGGTGACGTGATGGATAATAGCAAGTGGGTAGGTTTGGCATGTGGGTTGGTGCACAAATTTCTAAGGCATATTTTAGGCTCCTTCTTGGTGATTTCGTATTTGGAGTTTAACAAAACAGATTTTTCTACTAGCAAAGTTGAGCATTGCATAGGCTGTAGAAATCGGAAGATAGACACTCTGATAAAACTCCGCTCTAAATTAGATAAGGTTTTCTTTCACACCCCCATCACCACTACCCGTCTCATGGAATTTGTTGACTTCCAGCACCGTCTTCTGATACATGCAGTGAGGAAAGTGCTTGCATTCAACTTGCCAAGCACAAATCACAGATTTAGAGTTAATTCAAATATATGTGCTATTTTTTGGCTAGTATCTTGGCTGCTAGTTCTACAAAAATATTGGCAGAGGATATTTGCAGTCACTTGTTTATAGAATAATATGGTAGGTCTTCACAATGCTATCATCAACATTTTTGCTAACCTTACCACCCCACTGCCTTGGGATCTCGCCACTTTCATGAGTGTTGGAGAACCCTTTTCTAGCTTTGGGTCTGCACCAAGATGAAACATCGATGGAGGGCCTCTAGGAATCATTTTATTCTATGGAGATGGGAGTTGGAAGACCATCAACTATGAAGGAGGATGATGAGAAGAGGCATAAGATTCCTCACCAAAATTCTTGGCATAGAGTATGGATTGAATGTTCCTTACAGAGACAATCTGGATGAAGCCATTACCTGCGTCTACCGATATAAATATGACGAGAAATTGGACAGATTGGGAAGCCCTGACTATTAATACAATGAGGAGGAAGACAAGGGAATGGAGGTCGAGGAAGAGGAAAAAGATGGAGAGGGTGAGGAGGGGACTGCTGAAGAGGAGGATGAAGATGAGGAACAAGAGGAAAACAATATCCCCCCTATTCTATGTGGAAGTCCAAAATCAAACTCTACAACAAGCACGGAGAATGACTCCACTTCGACATCAAATTGATGCCAAAGAGATAATTCCTTGAGGGGCTTCTTGTGAATACTTTGGTGATAAGTCTTTACTTATTTTAATACTTCATAGTTTAAAACTTCTGGTTACTTTCGGTTTGAGCCTTTGGTGCTCACTTTGCTGTTCACAATCCTCTTCATAGGGTTGGGTTTTGAACTTGCAATTCTTACTTTATTTTCATTTTTTTTCACTATTTTATTAATACATCTCTTGGAAAAACAAGAAGTACATGAAAATAAAAGAAAGAATTCAGACATGACCAGAAAAAAAGGAAGAGGGTGTATAGATAATTATAATGCGAAATATTGTGTTACCCCCCGAATGAGAACTTGTGTTTCTGTTCCTAACGGTCAGATGGTTTCAGTTTCAGACCTCAAAGCATATAGAGAGGCGTGTGATACAGATAGTATCAGTTTTTTACCACAATATCATTCTTACAAGAGCAAGAAGAATGAATACAAATGTAAAGACAAATGCAACAGCCAAACCATCTACAAAACCCAACATTGTCACAAGAACAGCCCATAAATGGTTCCAAACGGTTGATATTAACCCCCTAAAAAATTAAATTAAATTAATATTTCCAACTGATTTGTTCATCTCCAACTTGATAAACATGGTAGTATGTGGATATTTCAAAGAGTATCAAATAAAAATGATGGCAGAAAAGAAAGTTGTTTGTCATCATCGAGCTTCTAAACATTGAATGAAAAATTAATACAAAATTTCTATCTAAGAATTCATAAACACTGAAAAACGTATGCCATGTGAAACGTTGGTGTAATTCCTACTTAATATTGATAGCAGAAGCCCCACTTCTCTGATAAATGTTTCTCCCTGCACAAAGCACTGATATTTCCATTTAAATTAAATAGTAAATTATATTTTGCTACGGTAGATATGTTTTCAGAATATGAAACGATAGATAACTATTTGATAAAATGGCTCGAAGGAATGTTAGTGTACATAGAGACGTACATACCATGTTTATTGATAAAGGTACAGAAAATTTCTTGTAAAATCAATTGACAACATCTAACCTGTATGCAAATTATGGACCAAAAGATGGGGCACATAAACTGTTTGAGAAAATGGTTTATAGAAATGAAAATGATAGGCACAAAATAAAAATTTAAAGCTATGAAACAGTGTGTAGAATCTTATTGTCTTGTCAGACCATTTGACATGATGCCTCATAGTAGGGTACACATTAAATGGATATTTTGAACGGGCTTTAGAAACTTAAAAAGCATTACGTTTGATTACTGTGCTATTTTGAAGTCCGATTTACCAAACAATGAAAAAAATAGAAGTGCTATTGGACTTTCCAATCGAATTCATTTTCGTGGAAACCCTAGATGAAATGAAACTAAGAAAAATCTACGCTCACTTCTCCTCTATAAAGAAAGTGTACCCGTGATTGTGTGGGGGTTGAAATCGGATAGGGGTTCCTGGAATGGTGTGTGAGGAGTGCTGTCCACACCCATTTACCCTTCTCCAACTCCATCCACTCACAACCCCCTATATATGCTTTTCCCTGCGTATATTCTGATCTCCCGTTTAGCGAAGGAGTGAACGACATAGACATTACCAAAGGCAAAGGATTTTATTAGTGTGGCCGCATCGGGGACCGCCCGCGTGCATGCTATTACTTTAAGCACAAGATTTTTTTTGGAAAACGTGATTTGGTGAGAGAGATTTCAGGAGATAAAAGCTATCATAGATTATAAAGAACAAGAAATTACAACGTTTGGAATTGTAATGATTAGTTTGGAATTCTAATGATCTCTGCAATGCTCAAATATAATCACTACACACCAAAACAGTAAACTGATAAATAATTAGAAGATATAATAGTATTTAAAATATTTATCAAAACATTGAAACCATGTCCAACATTGTACTTACTTTTACGACTCTTTGGATCTCACATATTACATTATAAACCAAAAACCATGTAAACTATAAAGCTAAACTATAAACTATTTAAGCTTGGTTTCGTGTCTATCATTTTGTTTTTCATTGTTCGTCTATTAGTATAAGCCCTTCATTCTCTTTCATTGATGAAAATGTCATTGCTTCTCTCTTTTGCTTGCTAAATATTTTCATTCAAACAACTTGAATAAGTTAGACGTTTTCTTCTATGAGTTTTGGAGGATATATTCGAGTACCTATCTTGCAGGTGAGAGATTTCAGTGAGGTTATGCCTTACAACATCATTTTTCATTTATTTGAGATATTTTGTAAATATTTTCAATGCCTTGTTTATGCTTCCTCTGACTTCTCCCCTTTATACAAATTTATTTTTATCTTTCATAAAATACTTTATGAGGATTTTCTCTTTTGCTGCCGTTTTTACACTTATCACTAGCTCTTTTTGTCCAAAAATAGGATTGACTTTCTTGCATTTTTATTGTATCGGGTATAGGCTCTTCTTTCTTGGATTCATGTTTTATTTTTATTTGATTCCAAAAAGAAATTAAATCACTCCTCTTAAAAGCATTTTGGATTTTAAGGCATATTGGGTATCATAGCATTCAATTTCTGTGAAATATGCAATACATTCCTCTTATCCTATGGTCAATGCAATATTTCTAATTAAAATGAATTTCCAAAATTTAATTTTTGTTTTCTAGTTGTTGCTCATCTTTTTTTCCCTATAGTCTTTTAGATTTTATTACTCAGTAAATTAGAGAGAAATAAAAGTTTTTAGGGAGGCCTGACATTCTTCAGCAATGTGTGTGTTCTCTGGTTTGTAGTGGCACTTCCATTATATGCAATCACTAGTGGGTCAACCAATTTTTCCCAAAAAAAAAGGGAATTTACGACATTCTTCCCAAAGTTTGTTTCCTTTCACACATCGCGCGCATGCTGAAAATAGGGTAGACTTTGTAGCAAGTAGGTGTATGGGAATGTGACTACTCTTTGCATTATTTGGAGGGGCTGCTACAATTTTATGCTTCCCATCAACTGAAGGTACCATTCATTTCCACCAACATATTTTAGAGTTTATCATTTTCCATTTCGCCCGCATTCGCAGTGAAGATTTCATCTACTTTTATGCACTATTGCTCATATTTTCCTTCAACGCTTACCTCTAGTGAGATATTTTTTAAATATTATTGCATGCTTTCCCATCTTTCCCTATCACACATTCTTGTTATTAGGGGTATGCAATATTCCCCATATAATGGGTTTCCTTTTAAACATTTATCGTTAACATTAGCGTTTTACTGCTCTATTACTTTTTTGCATATAATGATTGTTTATATGATAGTTTTGATTTGAAATCTTTAACTACAAGTATGATAGATAGTTTTGGTTTTTTTTCTTCCTCTCATCACCACAATGTCTATAGTTATGGTTTTGTAATGTTTTTCCTATGAGCTCTGCCCATTTTCCCCTACACATTTTGTTCTCTGTTAGAGTTCTATAATATTTTCCCTGCAAACTCTGCCCCTTTTTATTGTCATTAGCATTGTTTTTAGAATCAAACAATTTGTGCATTGTTTTTAGCATCCAACCATTAGTGGTCAACACTATTGAAAGACACCAACGAGAATATTCAATCATGTCACATATGTGAAATAAGTGTAACCTGAGAATGACATCACGTGATTCCTTTACAACCTATCTATCAGGTACGTCATTACATCCATTAGGGTTTGTATTTCATCGGCATGATTAACCCACTATCTTAAATATGTCATAGTTCTATTTTGATATGAATAAATCATTGTACACACTAGACTGAAGCTCAAGCTTACAAAAAATGTAGCATGAAATTTGTTACCATGTTCTTGGAAGATTTCATCATTACTAGGTTTGGCATGCCCTTATATTTTATATGTGATTACAACCCTTCCTTTTCATCATCTTCACTTACGCAATGGGAATTCAAAAATAAAGAGTTACTCAAGTTCTCATCCAATTATTATTCACAAGGGTACAGTGTAGGAGAATCTACAAACTAAAAGTTGATTACTATAATTAGACATCTCCTTGATAAGAACCTAAAAGATTGGAATTCAAAGCTTAAATATGTATTATGGAATGATAAAATGTGAGTCAAAACTTCCTTTGGAAGATCACCATACCAACTAGTGTATGGGTTAGAACATGTCTTTCCTATGAACCTCAAAATCCTAGTGCTCAAATTCATGACTGGATACATTGAGGTTGAGGATAGGATTTGGACTAGACTCATGAATCTTCTAGATTTAGAGGAGAAACAAATGAAAGCCTTAGAATAGGTGTGAAAAAATTAAGCTATTCTCAAGTGTTAGTTTGACAAGAGATTCATACAGTAAAATCCTTCAAAATATCTAATCGTGTCTTCATTTCCCTAAATGGGGAGTTGGTTTCATCCTTTGTCAAGTGTCACTTCCTAAATTATTATTTTGGATCCTAAGAGTCAAGTGGAGTTCACCCGTTTATTATAGACATTTCGATCGTATTGTTTCCTTTTATTTCCTTTTGGTTTTAATTTTGGTTTTGGTTTTATTGTTTTATTTTCTGTATCCGGAGGTCAGGCTTGTTTCTCGGTTGTCCCCAACTAGTGGTGTACTCCAACTAGTTTGTAGACAAAAGGTAGAGGTATTTCTTAGTCAAAACTTAAAGAATGTGCTCTCACTAAGGGTTATACCTAGAAATTGGAATTGGGAATACTTTTTCATCAGTATGTCAATATGGTCTGATGCTAGAAATCAAACATCATAACATACACACATTTAAAAATGGATATGAAGTGAATGGTCCCTTGGTTGGATGTAGGTCAGAGTCATTATAAGGTAGTCTTTGATCGGATGACCAAATGATTTTATAACCCTGTGTTCTAACTATGTAAAACAAAAGTAGGATAGAGAAGGTTATTAATTA
Organism: Thuja plicata; assembly: GCA_018584345.1. Taxonomy (NCBI): domain Eukaryota; kingdom Viridiplantae; phylum Streptophyta; class Pinopsida; order Cupressales; family Cupressaceae; genus Thuja; species Thuja plicata. Next base: position 2,472,770 of record MU223264.1, read on the forward strand.
ATCTTTAAATTATCAAGAGAAGCTACGAAGAAAGGAATAAAAATAATTAAGTGATTCAAAAAAAAAAAAAAACGACAACAAAGGGGTTACTTAGTGGCCCATAATCATCAAAGAAGAAATCAAATACATGAAAACTACAATGGTTACTAGAATGATCTTGCAACTTTAAGAGAAAAAATTGTCTAAAAAAAAGGCTTGGTCGAAACAAAGGGTGGTTCTAGCAACCTCTATTGGGGTACAGATGCCTATCTGGAAGTAGGGAAAGACTATACTAGGACATACGCATAACTCTTTTAGGGCTATGGATGTCTAATTGGCAACCAAGCAATCTCTAGGAAATATTTGGTCAACATTATAAAATTTTGTATATGGTCTACATGTTTCTGGGGGATCCTCTTAAAAGTGTCTAATTGGAATTAACACACTTGAGCACACACAAGAAAGCTTATGCAAATATGTTGTTTTAAACTCTTGAAATGGTGTTCTCTTTCTTTGATGACTAAGTGTTGTTTTTGGTGGTGAGTTAGTTTTAAGGTGGTTTATCGATGAAGAAATGTCTTGGTCATTTCTCCCTTTTATTAGGGATATTTGTTGTGCCTCCACAACTCACACTCCATTTTGGGTGCTTGCCCAAATGGGGAACCTCCCTCTTTATTATTTTTCTTTTGCCTTGTTTTCATATTCTTATGTTTAGGTTGGTCACATTTTTCTTTCTTGAAAGAGTTTCTAGACATAAGGTATTGATTATGGAATGGATTGCAAATCATTTATGTTCTCAGATAATAATATGAATTTTTTCTCTCACCAAAGTCCTGCATGTCCTAGGTTTGGCAACAAATATTTTACTTGTCCATCAAATTTATAACCATAAATTTAAGGTGGAATTTTAGATCAAAGATGGTATCAAATATTGACTCATTTCTTGAGATGACATGGTTATTTCTTGAAGTTTAAGAATGGTCATTTCTTTTCCCTTGATATTATTTCCTCCTCTAGAATTTCTCTTTGTGCTTCTACAAAAGAATACATTTCTCTTTGCAATTAAAAATATGACATTATAGAGATGGTAAGAGGTCTTTTCCATCTTACTCCTTAGCCTATATGTTTTGACTATCTTTCAAGAAAATAACATCAGGATCCTTTCAATTCTAGCACCTATTATTGAACATAGTGTGTTGTTGAGAGAGAGGGTTAATAAGGGTAAGTGCAGAAAGATGGTGTGAAAAAATATGGTCACCCACACAAAAAATATCAAAACACCCCTAACATGATTGGGTTACTTAAAATTCAAATAACTTGCTTGTGCTTAGGTTTGGTAAATTCCCAATCTGAGAAAAAATGATAGTTAATAGGATTGGATAGCAAGGTTGGGGGTTGGGAGCTTCATTTCTCTCCTTTTTCATGTTTTTCATTCTTCTAAACATATTTCTCCACTTCCTTGTCATCAGGTTTACACATAATCAATTGGGTATTTCTAAAATTGCCACCGTAATTTTGCACATCTTCTAAGCTTTCTATCCATATAATCTTTTATATGTTTGAACTACATTAACATATTAAATTTATTTATTTTTTTCTAGTGTTTTCATAGTTCTCAAAGACATACATGTACCAATTTATTAATAACTTTTGATCAATTTAACCAGATTTAAAAAAAAAAGAATACATATTATTGTTATACAGTTAATTCTATACCGTTTAAAAAAATTGTAGTTTTTATAATTTTGATGCAAGTTATATCTAGCACATAAATCCACACCTAATAGTAAGAATGTGCCCAATTCCAAAAATCATTAAAAAAAATTACTTAACACAAACATACAAAAAAATAAACAACTTCTAGCTCTCACTCTTTTCTATGCTTACTTGAGGTTTTAGATCAAGTGTAATTTATCAGTCTAAAAATTACTTTAAAATACAATATTTTGTGCAATATTTGTTGATGTCTTTATGAAGTGTACAAGGTAAAGAGCTTCCTTACCAAGATGCCCTATATTCAACAAATTTTCTAATTCTTTTCATCCATATCAACATTTGCAAACTCTGTGGAACCATTGCCTATTTTTTTGTTCATTGTTGTTTCTTGTTGTTTAACTTTTAAAGCTTATTGAACTAAAAATATATTTAAATTTATGAATGCTCTTTATTATTTTGAAATGTTTTGATGCATATTTGTAGCTTTCCATTAGTTTGAATTGTAGGCATGTGACTGCATTTAATTGGTTATTAATAATTACTTTCTAATAGATAATATAGAAAAAAAAATTAAAAATTAAAAAAAAAACTATTAATGTTTATTCAAATATAGATACAAATATTTTAAAACAAAACATGTTTTAAAATTTATTAGTTTTCAATTTTGTTGTGATAGAAATTTTAAATAATAGGGGTTATTATCGCACTGCAATCTACCATAGAATTCATAGAAAAGATAATTTGGAGGAGAATGTGCAAAAAGATATACAATCCATGACAACACAAAAGTTATATGGTTTATTTTTGTCTGAAAATCATATTAAAATGTTTTCAAGCTATGTTGCAGTCATAATTATTGATATTGTACTACTATGTAAATCACCATAGGTTACAAGAGAATAAGCATCACTTGTCTAAATGGAAAATAGATCTCTATGATAAATATCAACATCTTTTTTACATTTCAAATAGCATATGTACAACAACTATGTACAAGAACATCATAAAAAAAAAAGCTAAACAAACATGCAATATAAACCCCAAATAAGATTCTAAATACCAAATAACGTCATAAGTATTTGATTACATGGCATTTACTGTTGGTTTTGAAATGGATTCATATAGTTTCAATGACATTAAAATGTGAAATTCAATCGATCATATAAAACATCCATTAGTAACATCAACAATTTTTTGGGCAACATTTTTTTATATTGGTTATTTCTTTATTTCTAATCAAATTCTTCATCATGTCCTTCTCTTTGTCATTACATTTCTTCTCTTTTGGGTTTCTTAGAATTTTTCCCTCTTCTCCTCCAACACCCATTTATAAAATGGAGTTTTTTTTCTGCCAATATTTGTGGTGGTGTTGTCACAACTTTGGTACCTTGTAAGGTTTCACTCGTCTCCTTTACAACGGTCCTATCTTCGACAAAATCTGGAACTTTTTCTACAACTTAAACTATAGCTTTAGCCCTCCTTTTATTTTCCAAAAAGATATAATTTACTTCTCACAAATATAGGATACATCATTCAATGAGTTTCTTTCCTTGGTGTGTGCTTCTTTAGATTTAACATTTATTTTAGTTTTCTACCTCATGGCTACTCCTTAATAACCTATTCAAATAATTGATATTTCAAGTAGTACATCAGAGATCAATGGTCCACTTACATCTACTGGGTTAAATGTGTTTGTAAACTTGAATGGGTTTCATGAAATCAAAATCTAGAATCTTCCAAGCTCTATTTCGCTTAGTTATAGTTAGAATATTGAACAGTTAAAAGGGACAAGTGGGCGTACATGTGATGTTAAAGATTTTTAAATCATGGCAATGGAAGAATCTTTGCATGAACATCATGCAAACTATGTAATTTCTTTTGTCTTTTGTACTTACCTTAGGGAAATGTATGTTGATGAGTATTATGGAGAAGGAAATGTTCCTATTATTCGTCATTCAATCCAAGCCTATCTGAATCGTACATAATACATGCTCCACTTGTGTGGTCCCTCGTTATTTATCAATGGATTTTGTTATACTAATCTTGCAAAAATAGAGTTTTTTGATGTTTTGGGTGTCTTGTAAGTTTATGGTGCGCCTTAATTGCTGATACAAGTTTAGTTTGTACAAAATTAGTTCTATTTTAAAAACAATGTGCATGATATATATTTTCAACAATTTTGCATTGCGCTTCTCACTTCACCCTGATATTTTTTAAGTTACCTCTAAAATAGGGTGGTTTAAAGTAGATACACATTATATGATCCACTTCACTTGAACCGTATGTTAGGCCAAGTGATGCAGAGGCATCTCAACCCTAGATCATTATGGAAAATTTCATAACATTGTAATGTCTTAGCTCTTTTGAATTTCGTGGGGCCATGTCTAAGAGGTGATTAAATATATTAAAAGTACATCATAATGTGTTAAACGAGTGGGAATGCTTAAAATAGCATTGTAATTAATGAAAGAATGAGAATATCGGTGGTTTTCATAACTACCTTTGAAATATCCATAAAGGGAGACAAATGTAACCGAAAAAGATGGAGGAGAGCCACTAGATAGTATAGAAGAGAGAGCAAAAAGAGGGAAGGAAAGAGTCGGCTCTCTGGCCTTCAGCCAGAGAGCCATGCATTTGAAATTACAGATTAAATGTTAAAGAAGTTTGTATTTT
>MU223264.1:2507495-2550396 GCA_018584345.1 Thuja plicata
TTACTAAAAATAGCAAGTTTCCATAAATAGCAGCTCTGCACAAGGTAGCCCTTATTGAAAAGAAAACAGAAATATTTTTGGGTGATGCAAGATTGCCCTTACACCTAGGATGCTCCTGCATCAGAAAGAAGATACTAATGCTAACACTTTGATTGCTGAAATAATTGTTGATGACATCATCTTTGGAGGCAATGATGTGCTATGCAAATCATTTGCTGATGAAATGAGAAAAGAGTTTGAGATGTCTATGTTTGGAGAGATCAAGTTATTTCTTGGTCTACAGATCATTCAACAAAGTGAAGGTATTTTCATTACATAGTCTAAATACATCAAAGAGGCCCTAAAAATTTTCAAGATGGAAGATTCCAAACCTGTTGGAACATCGATGGCTACTGGATGAAAATTAACAAAGGAAGACAAGACAACAGAGGTGAATCAAAATTTGTACAGATCAATGATGGGAAAACTCATGTATGTTGTACACACTAGACCATATATTGCACATACAGTAGGAATTGTTGCTAGATTTTTTGCTAACCAAAGTGAATCACATATGACTGCTGTGAAAAGAATTCTAAGATATCTGAAGAATATTGGGGAATTTGTCTTATGGTATAGAAGAGAAGGAAAATTTGAACTAAAAGTGTTTACCGACGCTGATTGGGCTAGAAATCTTGATGACCAGAAGAGCACAACCAGAGGAGCATTCTTTATGGGTGACAAACTTCTCACATGGATTAGCAAAAAGAAAGGATGCATCTCTCAGTCTACTGCAGAAGCAGAATATGTTGTTGGTGCTGCAAACTGCTCAAATATTGCATGTATCAAATAGTTGCTGGAAGGTATGCATATGAAGATCATAGAACCAATGATTATCTATTGTGATAACACCAGTGCAATAAACATTTCCAAGAATCCAGTCATGCATGCAAAGACTAAACACATTGCCATCAAGTATCATTATTTAAGAGAACAAGTTCAAGAAAAAGAGGTGATACTTAAAGAACAATTGGCTAATATCTTCACCAAGCCACTGCCCAAGGATACATTTGAGTACCTAAGAAAGAGACTAGGGGTCAAACCCATGTCTACCAGTCAGCAAAGGACTAAAGGTTGCATCAACCCTATATTATCATAATATCATTATTGTTGATGCAAGCAAAAGATGAACTTCAAAGCTACATCTATATATAGAAAGGTATATATCAGAACCGAGAACCAAAGAATGTTGTTGTATTGCTGATGGATAAGGGAGATTCAAGGAATATATTATGGATAGAAGAAAATTATTTGACATGAATGTCAAATATTTGAAAAATATTTGTTTGGCATTGTTCTCAAAGGGAGAGAATGTATCCATATTATCATCAGAAATGATTCATTATTAGATTACTCCAAACATGGAGAGATCATATCCATAGGGAGAGAATTTGTATAGAAGTTACACACAAAAGACAGAGACATCAAAGAAGAAGAATAGTCAAAAGAGAGAAATTGACACAAACATAGTACACTACACATCAGAAGAAGAAACACAAAAAGTTGAAAGAATCAAATCTAAGCTAACAAAGAGCTTACCGGCGGTTAGACATTTTTATCAGTTATCAAAACAAATTGTTTGGTAATTTCATGAATCTCAACAACTGTATTTCATATTGTATTAGAAATAGTATAGTGTTATAATATAGTATGTTGCCATCAATGCCAAAGGGAGAGATTGATGACATATAACTGATTGAATGTTTGATAATGTTAAGTTGAATATGATGCAAGACATTAAATCAGTTAATGGTTTGTATTTTCATTGATGTCAACTTGATATCATCTGTACGGTCATGTACATAATGCCAAAGACTTCAGAGAATCAATGGAACAAAGATTATGATTTTTGCAATGCATAAAAGTCAAGTATTCACTAACTGACAGACAACACCGACAGAGTGCACACCATCGGTAAAGGCAGATAAAAAGTCACAGTGATTCCTGATGAGCAGAAGATAGTGTTGCCCGACGAAGCAAAATCACAAGATACCCGACGAGCTGAAAATAGAGTTGCTCGACGAGCAAGATCCAATGATTCCTGATGGACAGAGATCCTGGAGCTAACTGAAGTTACACTGATGGAACTGGCAGTTGTCACCAACGATGAACTACTGAATTGATCGACAGAACAAAGAGTTCAGAAAATGACAAAATATCTAGCTGACAGAGCTTAAGGATAGACTTAACTGGTTGTTTTATTTGTTTTATTCGACCACAATTAAGTAATTGATTTAAAGAAGATTTATACAGTTGGCAAGAAGATAACTACAAGATAAATAAGGAGTTAAAGCCGTAAATCAATTGGCTGGATTGTTTTTCACGCCAAGAATCAAGAATCAAGAATCATGAATTAAGGAATATCATGTCTATTAAGAGACAAGAATAATTCATTTCCTCATGAAATCAAATACACAGAAGGGGAGTGAATAGAAAGAGGATGCTGAAGAGAAACAAGTGAAGGATAAACTTCATACAGTCCTGATCAATCAAGCTGAGGGAGAGCTAAAGAATTCTACAGACATCGACGAATAGTGAAGCACAACATCACAGAGAATAAAGTGTGGAGCACAAAAGGAATTGAATTGATAGATTGATCAGAGAGGTATTGTATTTAAATAGATCTGAAAATTTTCAATTCAAAGTTGGATTAGAAACAGGTCATAATGTTTCAGTTTAACCATTAAAGCATCAAGTCTCTTAATAGAGTAGGACTTAACAATCTTCTATGATTCAGGTATATCCTAACAGATTGCCAAAAAGGTTGACTCATGAAAGTAGCATTGAATTTGAATAAATCCTATTGAGAGCCTAAGAAGGAGTTTGATTCAAGGACGGTAGCAAGATTTGCCTAAAGCCTATTGATAGTCTAAGAAGGAGGCTACTTTAAGGATGGTAGAAAAATAGATGCTAGATACTAAGTGACAACCTATGTATAAAAATCCTCTAACAAGGTCACACTTAACAGTGTGTTTGTCACAAAAGGCTCATTGATATCCCTTCTAACTCTGGGATTAAAAAAGCTATCTTTTCTTTTGAAGGGGAAAAATCACTAGGGCCTGATGGCTTCCCAATGTTCTTTTTTCAGTCTTTTTGGGGGATTATTGAAAAAGATGTCACCAATGCGGTTAAGGAATGTTTTGGGTCCAAAAAACTTCTCAAGGAGTTGAATGGTACCTTTATTGTCGTTGTTCCTAAAAAGGAGGGAGTTGACAAGATAGATCAGTTCAGACCTATTAGTTTGTGTAATTCGATCTATAAGATAATATCTAAAGTTTTAACTACTAGGATTTTGGAGATTCTCCCCTCTCTGATTTCATGGCAACAAAATGGTTTTGTGCCTGGTAGACAAATTCTTGATTCTATTATTACTATCCATGAAAATGTTCACTCTCTTGTGATGGCTAGAAAGGAGGGCCTTATTTTGAAGTTGGATATGTCAAAAGCTTATGATCGGGTGGATTGGGAATTTATGACACAAGTTTTGGAGGCCTTTGGGTTTAAAAGTAAGTGCACTGACCTCATATACCAACTTATATCATCGGCCACATTTTCTGTTATGGTCAATGGATCTCCAACTTCATTCTTTAAATCTTCTCGGGGTTTAAGACAAGGAGACCCCTTGTCTCCTATCCTTTTTGTAATAATGGAAGAATGCCTTGGCAGGTACATGGAAAATTAGGTTAGGAATGGAGACATTAAAGGGCTTAATCCTTCATCGGATAACATGGTATGATCTCACCAACAGTTTGTTGATGATTCGGTGACTATGGGGGAAGCTTCTGTTAAAAATGCTAGCAGTATAAAGAAAGCTCTGAATAACTATGGGAAAGCTTCTGGTCAGCTAATTAACTGGGGGAAGAGTTCAGTGTATTTTTTCAATGTGCCAGAGAGAAGGAAAATGAGAATATTAAGGATTTTAGGCTGTGATCAAGGGATCATACCAGGAACCTATTTGGGCCTCCCTCTCTGTTTGGAGCCTCCTAAGTCCTTTTGGAGTACCCTTGTGGATAAATTTCATAAAAAAATGGCTAGATGGAAAGTGTTGCTTCTTAGTCAGGATGGAAAAATTCAACTCCTCAGAGATACTCTTCAAGGTCTCCCCCTTTATGCTTTAAGTTTATTCAAAATTCCCAGAAAGTATAGTGAAGCTATTGAAAAAATCCAAAAAAAAATTTTATGGACTGGGATGGAGAAGAAGAAAAGGATAGCGCTAATTGCTTGGGACAAAGTTTGCTGTCCGATCAAGAAAGGTGGTCTTGGATCAAGAAGAATAAGGAATATGAATGGTAATCTTCTAACCAAACATATATGGAGATATTACAACTCAAGAGGAGACTGTACTTTGATATGGGATAAAAAGTACAATAAGGAAAGGCCTAATTTTGAGGTTTTTTTAAATAAGGACAATGAAGGGATTGGGTCCTTTAGCTGGAAAAATGTTATGAAAAACAAGTACATAATTAAAAATGGTATCAAGTGGAAAGTGGGAAATGGAAAAAAGGTTCTCTTCTAGGAGGACAAATGGCTTCTTCATTCTTCCCTGAAAGATTGCCCGGAAAGGAGTATATATGAGAATCAGTGTAAGGCTATGTTAGGCAGGAAAGTTGCAGATTATTGGGACAAGGATCACTGGAAGGACTTAACTATTATTGATAAAAGATTGGGACATCTTAACTCCTTTCTCAATTCGATAAACTTGATTGAGGAAGAGGATACTGTTGTTTGGAAACATAGTCTAGATGGTAAATTAACTGTCTCTTCTCTGTATCAGATGGAGTATGATGAAGTTATTGAGCCTTTTTGCGCCAAAGTCTGGGATAAAATCCTTACACCAAAAATCAATGTTTTTTTTCTGGATTATGATACAGAATAAAATTTTAACTACTAATAATCTTAGAAAAAAAGGCATAAATATAGTGAATAGATGTTATTTGTGCAAGTAGGAGGAAGAGAGTGTTGAGCATATCTTCATTTATTGTTCCTATGCCAGAAAAATTTGGGGTTTTTTTCTTCAGATCTTTAATCTTGAATGGGTTTTCCCTAGCAATTTGGAGAGTCTATTTAAAGCTTGGTTATATCCCTCTAAGCATAAAACTATTATTCAGATGTGGATATTTGTCCTCCCACATGTCTGCTGGGGGGTTTGGAGAGAAATAAATTATAGACTTTTTAGGGACAAAAGTACCAAGGAAAAGGAAGTCTTCTACAAGATTAAAAGAGGTATAAGAGAGAATGTTATGCTGCACGATGAAGTTGCAGAATCAAAACAGGAGAATGACCTATCTGTGCTTAAAAATTGGAATTTGCGTGTAAAACCTAACAATAAGATTATAAAGGGTAAAAGAGAAGATGTTAGATGGGACTTTCCTCCTAAGGGTTGGCAGAAAGCTAATTTTGATGGGGCCTCTAAGGGCAACCCAGGGGTGGCTGGTTGTGGAATTGTAATTAGAAATGAAAATGGTGTGTGTACTGGCATTAAAACTATTCCTATTGGTCATCAAACTAATCATATTGCAGAAGCTTGCATGGCTCTCCAAGGTGTTAATTATGCTAAAGAGAAAGGATGTACTAAAATTTGGGTCAAAGGGGATTCTCTTAACATTATAAATTGTTTAAACAATGAGTTTCCCGCGTCTTGGACAATATACAATACAATTCAGAAAGCAAGGGAGATAATTAACTCTTTTGAGTGTTGCATAATAACTCATAATTACTGCGAAGCCAATCGCGTTGCTGAATGGGCAGCAAATCACGCATGAAAAAGTGATGAGGTGGATCAGTGGAATGCTGGAAACAATATGCCAATTGAAGTTAAATTAATGCTCGAGGACGAGCGCCGGAGGAGTCGTCAGAAAGTCATCATCAATGGAAAGTTATTTTAATACCAATTATACTCAGGTGATGTGTCATAATGGCCTTCAAAGGAGACAGTATAAGGTAATGATTTTAAGGTGGAGATGGCACGCTTTATGGGTCTTTTTTTGTTATCAAAAAGCTCATTTTGGCATTATCTGTAGTGTCAAGAAAAAAAAATATAGAAATCACAGAGAAAATATGGGAGGTAACAAGAAGCGTATTGAACCAGTTAGCTGTAGTAAGTGGAAAAAGAATGAGGAGGTGTGGAAGATTGTGAAAGAGGGAGGCCTTGCTGTTTATTTGGAGCGACTACATGGGGGAAATCCTAATATTACTAGGATTTTCAAGAAAACATGGAAGGAGGGAAAGTTTTTAGTTGATGATGAGTATATGGAAGTCATGGAGGATGTTGTTGTTGAAGCCATGGGAATGGGGACGGAGGGTATTAAGTTTTACCGTGACAGGTTGATTTCTGACAAAGCCTGGGAGACTTTTCTGGTTAATGAGAAAGAGAGGAACACATTGGTGAAGATTGACACATCCTACCATAACCCTAAGCACATTTCTAGACCTTGGAGGTATGTTCTGTATATCCTCATTAGCTATATTACGTTGGATGGTAGGTTTACTAGAGCAACTGGGCACCATTTTATGTTGTTAAATCACTTTAGACATAAGGTGAAAATTAGCTTACCTTACTACTTGCTCAGTTCGTTAGAAGCTACTATCACTACTTATCAGAAAGATCCCAAGGGGGACCATGCTTCTCACCAAGGACTCATGCTGCTTGTTTATGAGGTGTTGAAAGCTAAAAAATTGGTAAGGTTAGTGGAGAAGAAGAAACTAAAGGATGCGAAAGAAACAGAAGGGGAGGAGGAGTATAGCATGTTTGAAGAAAACACAAAAAGTGAAGGAGAGGCAAGAGGATTCTCTACTCCTAAAAATGAGAAAAGGGGTATTACTAAAAAGAAGAAGAAATCTAGCTATGAAGGATCGGAAACTAAGGAAAGTGATGAGGAATGGGAGGTAGATAGTAGAAAACAAAAAGGCAAAATGAAAACTCAGAAGAAAACCCAGACTGCTGATTCAGAGACTAAGATGGAGATTGGGGTTGTTAATAAAAAGAAGAAATAGAAGAATGCCCAGATGGGGGATTCTGAAACTGAGACTGACAACAAAACTACTAAAAAGGAGGGAAAAAAAAGGAAAAGAGCTGAGGGGAAGGAGACTCACAGAAACAACAACACTAGCAGGAAAAGAATTGTTCTTACCTCTGATGAGGAAGACAATACCCCTAATAAGAGGAAGACTAAGGATAAAGATCACAGAGAAAATGAAAAAGAGGACACTTTGACCAAAACTAGGGAGCTGAAGACTGATACTCAGAAGGGGGAAGATTTTCTGGAACAGAATAAAGATTTTGATTCTGGGTTCATGGAATATCCCAATAATCTGGAAAAGGGGGATCATAATAAGAAAGACAATAAAGGTATAATACAGGGTTTTTCTGGGTTGATTAATAATATGTTTAATGAATAGGTTATTTTGAAAAATCAAGTTGAGAAAACACAGGAGGACATAAAAATTCTCAACAGAATGGGGATTGGGGAAAAACCTATGGTAGAGTGTCTGAAGGAAATGAAAGAAGTTGTTGGCAACTTGAAAGCTCAGGCTGAGTATGCCAACAAGGTGGGAACCATGGAGAAACAAATCAAACATATTAAAGACAGAATGGATAAGGATAACAAGGAGGAAGAAATTAAGAGTTTGCATAAAATGGTTAAAAGATTGGAGGCATCTGTTAAAAAAATAGGGGAACAATGTCTCATAAGCCTAAAAGCCTACTGCGGTCATGCGCAAATTCTTATGGAAAAACTGGAAAGGATCAACAAGGATAAAGACAGCAGTGTAGTGGAGAATACGGGACCGGGATCGTGTACCAGAGCCAGTGCCAAGAAAAAGAGTCCTAAGGAGGAAAAAGAAACAGAGGAGCTGAAAACTTTGGTCAACAACATGCAAATCATGGTCCTCGAAGCTGAGGAGCTGGTAAAAGAGATGTAGCTGCTCTTTTTGCTATCTTGGGTGGGTTTTTTGTTGTCCCTGCTGTCTTTTGTTGTTTCTTTGGGACTTTTTCTGTTTGGTTTGTTGTTCTTCTGTTCCTTCCTTTTATGGTTCTTTGGCATAGTTGTATCTATTTTTACTGTTTATCTTTAAACTCTAGGTTGCAGGTCCTTGTAAAACTTGCTGAACTCTTTGGTTTTTTGTAAAGGTTTCGGGTCCTTGTAAAACCTATTTGTACTTAATCAGAACAGTGTGTTTGTAACCTTTAATAGGGTTGGCTCCTAACAGGGCTCACTTTAGAAGAGTGAAAAATTGGGGTTCAGGCCCCAGTGGTTTTTTCCCTTAACAGGGTTTCCAAGTTAAAATCCATGTGTTATGTGTGTATGGTTTATTACTTTATTGTTTTACATTTCACATATGCATTGCTGTATTGATTGGTATACTTTGCATATTTACTGAGTATCAGTAAATAATTTTTATTGCTTATTGGTAATCAAGGAGAATAAGGGCAGACAAGGTAAACCGATAGACAGTTAATTATTTCAAGTATTTCAAGGCATACATCTTATAGGAACTTAATAATCTTAGGTGTATTGAATGGTGGATTAAATTTTAAAGGATAAATTTTTGAGGCCACTGATTCACCCCCCCTCTTAGTTATTACTAACAGATAATAGAAAAAATAAAAAAGAATGAAGATATCGATGAAGAAGAAGAACCCACATTCGAATGTCCTCTATTTGAAACAGGCAGTGAGGAAGACATCATTGAAGAAGAATATGATAAACTCAAGAAGAGGAAGAGGTTCCACAAGATAATGGAAAAGATGATTGACAAAAATAAAGAGAAATACTTTCTCCATCTAGCATATACTGGTGTAAAGTTACCCAATGATTATGATGTGGAACAACTAAAGGGGAAGGAGGTACCGACTACTATTTCTATTATTTCCAAACAACTTACCTTAATGCAAATGGAGCCTATGACTCTCAAAAAGGAGAAAGATAAACCGAAGACAAAATACTCTGTGGACTCCATTTGTCCATTTCCTTTTGACAAGAGTATCACTATGCTTACATTCCCTCCCAATGTGGTAAGGCCAAAATATGAAAAGTGTACGGGAGAGACTGACCATGTTAGAGAATTTTGTGCTCTTAGCATAGAGTACATGGATGAGCCTACTTACCTCATGCATCTTTTTCGTGGAAGTCTAGGAGGCCACGCCATGGAATGGTTCTCAAAGCTTACACCTAAGGTCAAAACTTTTGAGGAATTAATTCAAAAATTCATCCAACATTACTCCCATAATATACAACATGATGTAACTATGATGGATGTATGCAACACTAAACAAAAGACTAGCGAATCCTTTACTCACTTTCTACAAAGGTGGAGGAAAATCTTTGCATGGTATTCAAGAGCTATTCCTGAATCCAAGAAAATGGAAATATTTATTAATAACTTGGTACTTGAGTTGAACTACACATTGCAAATGCAAGACTCCCCTGGCTTTGATAGGATGATAAAAAACACCCTCCATATCAAAGAAGTTATGGTAAAAATGGGAGAGATCACTCTTCAAAGTGAAAACAAATCTAACAGCTCCAACTCCAAACCAAAATGGTGGAAAGTGAACCAAATTTTTGTTAATGATTGATTATTAGATGCATCCAATGTTGGTCCTAAACCTGAGGTGTTCAATCTGACTAACAGCATGCAAGCAAGAAAATATGCCAAGATAACGACCTCCATACCCAAAGAAAACAAAGATAATAGCAAGGGTCAGACATGGACTTCAAAAACTCAAAGAACATTCACTCCTTTGTGAGAGCCTCTTGAAACTATTTTGAAGACATTATTAGACAACAAAGTTCTCACAATCCTAGATTCCAAACCATGGGAACCAGTGGTCAAACCAAGGTGGTGGGATGATAACTCTTACTGTGTCTTTCATAAGAACAAAAGACACAAGACTAAAAACTATATTAAACTTAAACATGGTATCCAAGACCTTATCAAAGGAGGTAAGATCAAAGTAGAGTGAAGATCATACATCATTCAACAAACCATTCCCTAACTATGAGATAGGGGAAGCATCCAAAGGGAAAGGTAATGAAGTCAACTACACTTACTCCAATAATGATAACGTGATCAATATGGTAGACATTAAAATTGAATCAATTAATGAGGTCACAATCAAAGGTGTTTCTTTCCAATCAAATGTGATGACTCAGAGTCTAAGAAAAATTCATGATCAAAGGAACCAATTGCTCCTCAAAAATAGCTTCAACGTCCAAGGTTCTTATTGTTACTATACCCAAACCAGGAAAAAAACACATGGTTACTATTCCTGCAGTGAAGTATGACTTGGTGGACCAATTGTAATGAACCTCTGCTAAAATTTCCATTTTTGAGTTGCTTAAAATATCCATAGTGCATAGGGAAATTCTGGAACAAGCCCTACACACTGAAAATGTACCAAAGGACCTTGATATACATAAATTCCAAATGATGGGTAATCACATCTCAACACCACATTACCTCTCATTTTCTAAAGAGGATGATAAATCATTGACACATCCACATAATCAACCCCTTCATATTGAAGTCCTCATTCATAAATCCTATGTTAGACACATGCTGATAGATGGAAGCACATGATTGAATATTTTTACTCTTAATCTAATAAAAAAATTGGGTCTTTCAGAACAAACCATTGATTGTAGAAGCAAAATAACTATCAAAGCTTATGATGAGGAAGAGAGATCCTGTAAAGGTCTTATTGTTCTATCCATTAGAGTCAGACCGATTAAAAGAAATGTCATCTGTCAAGTTTTGGACCTACCCCTTGCCTAAAACTTCCTGTTGGGGAGGCCATGGATCCATGAAATGCAAGTTATCTCATCTACTTACCACCATTGTATCAAGTTCCCACATAATTTGGTGGAAGTGACAATTCTTGCAGATGCTAATTATACTTTCAACAATATCAAGGTAGGTATTATGATTCCACATAACAAACAGGCCATGGATGAGATTTCTCCTAAGACTACCAAAGACATGGTGATGAAGAGTTTTGGAAAAATGTTAAAACTTGAAGAAACAGGTATGGGAGAATACAAACTGGACATGACTCCATCGCTGATACAATTACCAGTATCACCAAGATCCTATGGAAAACCTTCCTCATCTTTCACACCTAGTGCATCTAAAGAACAAAAAATCCACAAAGAAACTGGCATGGTTAAGGCCTCAACATCTTCATTAGATAACATAGAAGAACACGCAGTCTTGGACTGGCTTTACAAAGGAGAACCAAAGAAAGCTGAGGTCAAACATGTAGAAATATCCCCAAAATAGTATGGTAAAGGATACAACCTCCTCAAGAAAATGGGATATAAAGGAAAAGGACCTCTATGCAACATAGGAAGAGGACTTATTGAACCTGTACACATGAAGTTTAGGAATACCAAAGACAAAACAGGACTAGGATTTAATAAGGAATCTAACAAATGTGCTTCAAAATATAGTCCAATCTCTGACAAAGGGAGTGATGAAACTAAAGAGACAGAACTAGAACAATGGTCCTATGAAATATTATTACATGTTGGCATGGAGAATCCCAACTATTAAGGAGAGCACTATGTCCAAAGCTTTGAAGCACCATAAGATATTCACATACCTTTGATAGTACAAGCTCCTATTCAAGAGGTAGGAGACACAACAGATGATGATCTAGAGGTACCATTGATAGAAACGACTACTAAGAGCACTCCATGACAACAGGATTTACATCCTAACTGGGGGCAGTTAGTCACAATCACACATGTCCTTGATTTACCACACTTCAATCCATAGGTGGCTAATTGAGTAAATCAAATAACTATTGCAAAATTCTTAAACGAGTTTGATGATGAAGTAACTGACTCTCATGATTATGAATGGGATGATCTATCTATCGCCACAAAGGACATTGGAATAGATGTGGTCCACATATTTGCAGCTTCATCAGCACCCAGCGAGCATGCCAACACTACTCCCAACAATAGTAATATTCTTGAAGTAGAGGAAGAGTTCCTCCCCCCAATCATTGATTGAGAGACTAATGCTCTCATAAGTCTAGAAGAACTTTAGAGGTGACAAGCAAGAAGCCTCCTTTTACATAGAGATGATGATAAAATTTATGCTAATGAGTCGCTAGAGTTTTGTCCACATATAACTAAAAATGACCCTTTTAATGACGATCTAACTCTTATTGATCTAAACATCAAAGAACTTGAATTAACAAGAAATGTCATGTCAGTTAATGGTCTTGAGGATAATTTGATGTTGTCCTTCCTAGAGTCTGACTCCTTATCTTTGATAAATCCAGACCTAATTGATTGGACTAATACAGATCCTACTCCTATCCTCTACTTTCCCAATGACTACACCTTGGCTTGATATCTAAATTATTATGAACCTTACCCTTCTTCAACCAATGCAAGGAGCATGAACATGTCACAGGAGGATATCAAGTTTCTCAGTCAAAAATTGAAATTGAAAAAGAAAAAGAAAAAAAAAAAGGGAATTGATGGTGAAAACCACATTTTAGCAGTGTCAAATCCTAAAATACTAAAATAAAAAGATGTATCTGAAGGTGAAAACCTCTTAGAGGTGCCAAAGAATGAGATTATTGATATCCTCCCTAATCACTTTCAAGAAAGGTCTTCAGTTCTCATAGAACCAACACAGCTAGTTAATTGCGGCACAACTGAATTTCCTCAAATAGTACACCTAGCACAATCTTTGTCAGAAGAGGAAAAGACACAATTTATAGAGACCCTAGAAGAGAAGAAGATCAACTTTGCATGGTCTTATATAGATATGCCTAGACTGGATCCTGAGTTTATAATGCACCGCTTGTCTATAGCTCCTACGATAAAACCTGTGAAACAAAAACTTAGAAAGATGCATCCCTATGTTGCATTGCTAGTAAAGGCAGAGCTAGAGAAATTGTTGAAAGCTGGATTCATTAGAGCCATTGCTTACAAGGGATAGATCTCCAATGTGGTCCCAGTGTCTAAATTCAATAAATCTATCAGGATATGGATGGACTTCAAATACTTAAACAAGGCATGTCCTAAGGATGACTTACCCCTGCCTAATATTGATATGATCATATACCTCAAAGGAGGCTACCAAATGTATTCACTAATGGATGGTTTATCAGGCTATAATTAAATAAAAATTGCCCCTGAAGATCAAGAGAAAACTGCATTTACATGCGCATGGGGAACATTTTGCTGGAACGTCATTCCATTTGGGTTAAAGAATGCCGGTGCTACATATCAAAGAGCAATGACTACTATATTCCATGATATGATGCATAAAAATATGGAGGATTACATGGATGACACCTTAGCTAAATCTAAAGAAAGGAGCACTCATATTAATGACTTAAGAAAGATATTTGATAGAATGGAGCAATTTCAACTTAGGCTCAATCCCAAGAAATGTGCCTTTAGGGTCCAATCAAGAAATCTCATAGGGTTTATTGTTTTTGCAAAGGGAACTGAGGTAGATCCTACAAAGGTCAAAGCTATACTAGATATGACTCCTCCATGCAATATCAGTCAAATGAGGACATTACAAGGAAGACTTCAATAAATCAAGAGTTTCATGTCACAACTTTCTGGTAGAGAACAAGGTCCTTTACAAAATTATTACATAAAGGGGTCAACTTCAAATGGGATCAACATTGTGAAGCCAACTTTAGAGAATTAAAAGAGTACCTGGCTACTCCTCCTATTCTTATGGAACCCATCCATGGAAAGCCATTACTCCTGTATATTTTAGCTACAACCACCTCATTAGGAGTATTTCTATCACAAGAGGATGGAACTAATAAAGAAAGAGCTATCTACTACATCAGTAGAACACTAGTCTCCTATGATCTCAATTACAACATTATTGAGAAAGCATGCTTAGCAGTTGTCTTCGCATCATAGAAATTGAGGCACTATATGCTCTCACATATAGTAAGGCTCATTACTAAGATAGATCCTTTAAAGTACCTCCTAAGAAAAACAACATTAATTGGACGTCTGGAAAAATGGGTCCTCATTCTGAGAAAATTTGACATAGAGTATGTGGACAGGAGGGCTATTAAAGGACAAGTCCTCGCAAATCAACTAGCTGATTCATTACTCCAAGATGATGAACCTTTAAGGATTGAATTCCCTGATGAGACCATTATGCATTTAACTAAGTATCCATGGAAAATGTACTTTGATATTTCTTTTACACAACAAGGCTCTGGAGTAGGGGTTCTTTTTCAGAAATCCTCAAGGCTACAAAATACCCAAGTCTTACAAGTTGATGTTTCCCTACATGAACAAAATTTATGAATATGAGGCACTGGTAAATGGTCTTAAGCTTGTCATGGAATAGAAGATTGTAGAGTTGCATGTGTATGGTGACTCCCAGCTCATTATAAATCAAGTCAATGGAGATTATCAAATGAAAGATGAGAATTTGAAACCCTACTAACAACTGGTTGATGACTTAAAGAAGTACTTCATCTTCATCACATTCCAGCAGATACCTAGAGCAAAGAATAAAGCTGCAGATGCTATGGCTACATTGGCATCCATGTTACAATTGGAGGAACATCAATTCTTCTATGACTTTTTGGTGGAAGAATTATCCTACCTTACCTTTGATACCCTTGAATACCAAGTAATTTTTTCTTTGAATACCCCAAAACAATCTCAGTATGCTAATATTATTGCTTACCTAACTAACCAAACTATTCCCACTAATCTATCTAGAAATTAAAAAAGAGCCTTGATTAGGACAGCATCACGTTATGTCCTCATAACTAATAACTTATCTTGACGAGGTCTCAATGGTACGCTTATTAGATGTTTAGAACTCACTGAGTCAGATTGCACATTAAAAGAAATCCACGAAGGTATATGTGGATCACATTCAAACGACTTTTCATTAGTAAAGAAACTTCACAGAGTAGGCTATTACTGGCCTACAATGGAAAAAGATGCTATCTAATTTTCCAAAACGTGTCATAAATGGTAGACACATGGAAATCACATCCATGCTCCCGCCAGAGAACTTATACCTTTTATTACACATTGGCCATTTCAACAATGGGCCTTTGACTTGGTTGGACAAATATATCCCAATTCTTCAAATGGACGCAAGTTCATGATTATGGCCACTAAGGATTTCACAAAGTGGATCAAGGCCATGCCGTAAATCAAAGCCACTAGAAAATAGGTGGCTATGGTTATTTTAAACTACATTATCTGTAGATATGGGATACCCTCTTCAATTGTAACAGATAATAGGGGCTATTTTAAAAATCAAGAAATTGATGACCTTTGTGAATAGTTCCACATTACTCAGCATTTCTCCTCAATCTATTACCCTCAAGTTAATGGATAGGTTGAGGCATCTAATAATAATATTACTCAAGATCCTACATAGAACTGTAAGTAAGTTTGGCAGAGACTAGCATCTACAACTAAATTTGGCACTATGGACCTACAATACAGGAATCAGAACACCAACTGGATCCATGCCATTTTCCCTAGTCTATGGTTCTGAAGAAGTACTACCTATTGAGGTTGAAATCCCATCTTTGTGAATATCTTTACAAGGTCTTGTAACTGATGAGCAATACTACATCGATAGGGTGAATTATTTAGACCTACTTGATGAGTGCAAGCAAAAGGCATTTGATCATCTGAAGGTGTACCAAGAATGAATGTCCAAAGGATACAAAAAAGGTCAATCCATGCCAATTTCAAGTTGGGGATCTCATCCTAAAGGAGAATCCTAAGAACCAGCCTAACAGAGAGCAGAAAGGAAAGTTTGAACCTAATTGGCTGGGACCTTATGTTATCACTGCTACTTTTGGGGCTAGAGCCTACTAGCTCACTACACCTAAGGGAGACATTCTTCCAGATCCTATTAATAATTTACATTTGAAGCGGTTCTATGCTTAATTTTTTGCTAGCAGAGCCTGTACAATGAAATAGTTCTCATAAAATACCAAAAACATTTAGAAATTTGATCCTGAAGAAATCCAAAAATAGTGGAAAAAGTCCTAAATAAAAGGTATCCTTGGTGAAAACCTATCCAATAGGCGCCTTGATACTACAAAAACATTCAAAAAATAAATAATAGCAAAAACAAAATTGAAAAAGAGAAAAGTGCCTTGATGACAACCTGGTAAAACAAGCATCCTAGTAGCAAAAAGAATAAAAGTTTTTCCAAGTGGTGAAAACCTAGCAATCAGGCATCACTTGTATTCTGCGCTCCATCTATCAATGCATTGTTGATACTAAGCCTTCACGATTACACCTATGCCTAGGGTTGATTTTGTTTCCTTACAAAAATCTTATCCTTGCTTGGGATTTGCCTGTACTTCTATCTTAGGATCAAGTCATTTTTCACTTAGGGAATCTTTTCCAGTACAATAAGTTGCATCTGCTAGTTCATCATAGGATGGTTTGTCTCATGAAACAATGATTCTCAATTCCTTCACTAAACTATCCCCTTTCATGAAATAAGGATGAAACAAACATTGCACTAACATAAAAGGTGTTCCTAAGACATACATTGGCTTGCAAATAGGAAGGAAGTTATATACAGACATGGAACGGATATTGCTTGAATTCCCACTTTTGATTGATGAATCTCTACTACACTTGAAAAATGAATCAATAGTATTTCTCAATACTACCTAGACATAGTTTGATCCTGGTTTGATTATGACTCTTTTATGTAGCCATGATGTTTTCACTAGGGGCATCTAAGCAGTTATATGTTTTCTTTGATTGATTCACAATCGATAGTTGTTATGTCTTCTGAGTTACTCCATGACATCTGCACAAAGACAAAGATTCACAAGGACAGAGGGCATAATGTTCTCTTCGCTTTCTATGTATGGTGATTTTTCCAAATGATCCTATATATTTCACCTAACTTTGATGTTTATGGTATGAACTGCCAACATGAGTGGATAGCCGCATATATCTTGATCTTTGTTATGTGTACACTATGGTGAGGTTGAAACAATTTTCTTGTTTGTTTTCTCACTCAGATTCTCACTAAGGTATATGAAGCATAATGTACCCAAGGATATGAATTTTCAAGGTCATTGCGGGTCCAATAACTTGTCTTACACAAAATCTAATATAATAAAAGGAAGGTGACTATTTTGTTATCTTGGCTTCTATGCCTTTATGCCTAAGTATATTTTTGACATTCTAATAAACATGGTATTCATACTTTCATAATATCAGTGGGTATTAGTGATGGTTGTACTATCAGGTGATATCCATTCCAAAAGTGCCCAATGATGATAAAAATGTCCAAAATCTGCCAATCAGTGACAAAGTCCTAAGAGTATGGATATAGCTACATTTAGATATTGCATGATACATTTGTGAAAAAAGTAAAAGCATGAGGAATTTGAGCTCAAAAATGATTTTTATCTTCTTCTAAATCCAAGTTAATTACATCCATTTACTATTACTGATATTTATATCATTGCACATCCATAGCATACATTTTGTATTCATAAAATGAGACAAAGGAAAACTACAAAAACAAGACATTTGTGGATTGCATTTTATTTCTACATCCTAAGTGTATCCATAGATTTTACTTGCATAAGAAAAACTCAAAAACATACATTTTGTATATTCACATAGTATTATTTAAAATATATTTATATCAGTGATAAATCCAAATGTATAAATGATGTCGTCATCTAAAACTAAACTCATCATGTGACCAAGATACAATTACATGTGCAAAAAAATCTATCAAAGTAGAGAGAAATCATGAAACATATCAAAATCAGAAACAACTGCATCATATATATGTATCAAAACATCATGATACAAAGATCAACCACATGGCACAAAATCTACGCAAAGAGTATCAGAGGGTCAAAATGAATAAAATATATGTGTCATATGTCATTTACAAAATAAATATCTCAGAAGGATCAAGATATAACAATATACATGTGTGAAAAAATATAGAATAAGCTCTGGCTTCCTCCCTCTCCCTGATCTGGAGGAGGACGAGGAGGTGGTAAAAATAGTGGTGGAGGAGGCATAGCGCCCTCATACTTTTGAGAAACCCATGAATAAGATAGTGCTATCTAGTCCTTTGGAACTATAGGATGATATAAAGAAAAGTAATAAGCTTCTCTCTATCCATGATGAGTGCGTATCTGAGCCTATGCATCCCTCTCTTCTCTGAGCATATCCCCCTATCTATCTCGCTCTTCCCTGAGACGCTCAAGTTGTGCATCCATGTTTGTCAAAAGAGCCTCTAAAGTGGTGATGCATGCTCTCAACTACTCTCTCTCCTACTCACACTAGGATTGTAGGTCCACATCTCTGCCAAAACCCCTACCAGAATCCTATCCTAAAGGTTTGTCTTGTGACCTGTCAGGCTGCCTTTGCTACTGCTACCTCTGGTGTCTCTACTACTCCCCTGTAAGTAAAGGACATGGATCTATCTGAGGAGAAACAAATCTAAAGGGGGTGTGTTGACTTTATCCACTACCACTGGCCACATCTTCAGTACCACCCACAGCTCCACCTCCCATATATTCTCCACCATCATCCCCCTCATCTAGAAGAGGATTTCTTCCATCTCTACCTTCTTTCCTCCCTCCATGTCTCCCAGCACCCCTATCCATTTGGGCTCCTCCTCTCCCTCTGGTGGGACGATCATCAGGATCATAGTCTATCCGGTCCTCTATACAAGGAATAGCCTCCTCCGAAACTGTGAAATATGAAAAAGGATGTTGAAGCATCTCTGCTATGTACCCATCAGAATAACCTACATCTACAACATCATGGTGAAGGTCCAAAAAAAATTTGACCATGTCTCTGATCTCATGATGGGTTGTCTCATAACTAATTTGGGCACCCCATAATAGTGCCTCATCATGGATCTAAGCATATACAGTCACATCTTGTGTCCTACCCTATCGCCGGCTGAACTGTCTCAAAACTTGGGTATGAACAAACTGCTCTACAACGTACCTGGTCCTCTCGATCAGGTACCTACTCTAAAAAAAAAATGGAACCTATCTGGCATTTGAGGTCCACTCCTCATAGTATAAGTATGGCCACCATATGACCTTTGTCATGTCATCTTACATATATCCATAAGGGTACTCAAGTGCCCGCTTCCTGTCTACTATGGGTCATGTCACTAGAATGCGCTCCCAGGCCTAGATCTTAAGAATGAAAATACTTACAATCATGCTCTGAGTGTAATGATAGACAATCTCATGCAACACTCGGTACATGTAGGTCAAGATACAACTGCCCCATACAAATCTCCATCTCGAGATGACTATCTGCTCCAAAATGTCTACCCATCTGACAAGGAACCCATGCTTTCCTCTATCTGGCATCAGGATGCCACCAATCTAACCTGCTAAATATATAGATAATCAATCATAATAATCACACATGTAGTCCCATGAAAGATATCTCTAATAGATGGTATCATCTTGGAAATACCAACACGCTGCACCAATCGCCATGACAGAATTTGCCTCAAAGCACACCTCATGGACAATAATAGGAATACGCAGTATACACCACACATCCTTAGGAGTGACTATAATCTCCCCAGTTAGAAGATGGAAGGTGTTGTGATCCGAGTGCCATCTCTTGGAAAGAGCAGTCAAGAGCCCCTAGTTTACCCCTATATCAAGTAGACCAATTAAGGATCCTAATCCACACTGGACCATTGTCTCCTGCTCCTTAGCTGATGAAAGTCTAGCCAAAGTGAGAACATGTCCTAGATATTTGCCTCGAAATGCCACTACCTCAAAAGCAATCTATTTTTGGCAAAACAATAGATAAATCAATATTCCATCTATGATAGAAGTGTAGAAACATAATTAGCTAAGTGATTCATGGTCTGAGAATAAAAGACAGTTCACAATTTGCAAAAATTCTAAGTCTAAACCCCAGATGCGATCCTAGATATGCAAGGTGCGATAATTTTGCTGGATGTGATCCGTGAAAAATAGGATGCAATTGAGAATACAGGGTGTGATCCCAGAAATCTCAGATGCAACCCAAGAAATGAGGTACAATCCTGAACAAACATGGTATGACATAAAATAGATTTCTTCTTCTAAATTAGGCTAAAAATAGAGTAACTGGATGTGATCTAGGAAATCCTAGATGCGATGCAAAAATCTGGAAAAATAGGATACAATTCGGGAAATACCGAATACAACGCGGGTTTGACAAGGTGCAATTCAGAATCCTAGATGTGACCTAGAATTGAAAGGGCTCTCCAAGCTATAGAAATGCATAAAAATTCCAATTGCAAAATTCATGAGGTAGTTTTGCAGGTACTTATCAGAGGTGCATAGTCCACTAGGCACTGATGATGATGACTGAGCTTGAAACGATGCTTCCTAACTGGGACCACCATCTTCTCTATAGAGCTCTTAGATTTACTATGGATAAAAGTGAAAATGAATAGTAAAAAGGTAATTTTTGAGATATATCTTGGCCTTTTGAGCTATTTAGGGGTTCCAAAACTCCTCCTAGGCAACATAAACTCATTTTGTTCCCCTTCTGATCAATCAGGAATGAAATCAAAGTGATAAGTTTTGACAAGAAATTTAACAATCCCACACGACAAGATTTATCATTACATCGACAGTACAAAGTTCATCTCCACTGTCAAATCCCTGGTTTGTGACACGCAAGATGAGCAAAGCAAAGGAGATACCTACAAGGAAAGTCTGGACATTCAAACCAGCTTTGAGGAAGATGCTATTGAAGAAAATTCACAAGCTCACTTTTCCACACAAATAGCGAAGGGGCATTAAATCCCTTTTCCATGTCATGAGCTTTTTTGTGATAGCTCTTGAAAATGCAGAATTGCTCCATTTATTCTGAACATCCATCAAATTGCACATTTCATCAAAAATCTTGGTCAGACATCATTTTATCAATCTCACCACTCATATCTTCATGTAATTAACTTGGTTCTTGTGTGTTTATTCTTAACACACCTTCTTTCTTCACTTCTTTTACTCCACTCTTTCTTTCCTCACCCATTCCTGCAAGTGATACATCATTTCCATAGAGGGATTTCATTTTCCTTCGATTTTGTTCCCGAGGGGGCATGATCACACTATCATTAATCAATTCTTGCTCAACATAGAGTTAAAATGACTTCGTTATCAAACAACTGGGGGCATGACAGTTTCTTTGACTAAGTCAGAACTGTACGATAGAAATATTTGGTTCTCATAAGCTGGATATCTTGTGTTTCCTCATTTTAAAAGATTCTTATTAAGCTCCTGACAACTTCATGCTAACTTTTGTAGGACAACCAAGTTCGAAATTAGTATTATCAATCTTTGGATGACAACCAAGTTCAGAATTTGAATCTTTAAAAATATTTTATTGACCTTTGGACGGAAACCAAGTTCAAAGTCAATTCTATCAGTTATTTTGATCAAGTGTGAGACTGATCTCATTAGGCATTTCATTCGATCATGAGCAAAATTATCAATCTTTCTAAAGTCAAAATCAAAAACTTTATTTGAATCAATGTGCTGCTCGTACATCAATTCAAAGAGGGTAAAATGTAACCACATGGATTTGGTTTTCTTTGACCGTATACCCTATTTTCCTTAAGTGTGATCATACCCCCAATTCTATTCAAACAACTCTTCAATCAGCAGACATATTTCATTCAAAACAAATTTAATCTCCTAAGTAATCTAATCACTAAATTTTATTAATCACCTAAGCCAATCAATTTAATAAATTTAAATCAAATAATTTCAAATCAATACATGACTAAGGTAATTAATTTAAGAGGAATTAAATAAATCCTTATTATATCAAATCACTTGCAAAAGCCTATCTTCTAGCCTAAATTAATCTAATTCATTGGCTATAGTCCTAATTAATTGTCTAAAGCAATAAAAAGCTAAAATAATTAATATTGCTATTTTTGAATGAATATATTTAAAATAATTCATTTCATTAATATTCCCCTAAACCCCTAGCCTAGCCTACCTCAACCACCTTGACCATGGGTTCAAAACCATCCCAACCTATTCACCCCATGCTAAAGCTAATCCTAATCCTAATCCCATTCTAACCCACCTCCTAATGATGTCACATTCCTAAAAATGTGATTAAGGACTCAACACACTTGAGAAAGTCAACTTTCTCAAGCTTAACTCTAAACCCTCTTCATGCCTCTTAAGTTCTTTCACTTAATTCATATGACCTCTCCATGCCTCTTAAATGCTTGCATTTAATGCATATTCCTAAAGCTCATGCCTCTTCAATGCCCTTGGCATTTATTCCTCTTACACCCCATTAATGAGTTTTTCAACTCCATTAATGACCCTTGTCCCCCCTCTCTCTCCTCATTTCTTCTATAAATAGAAGGATATTTTGAGCACAAAGAAGCCTTCATTTTTAGATTTAGAATGCATTGTTATGCTGTTAGATTTTATATAGATTCATGTAACATTTAGTTTTCGTATTCATGCATTGTTATAATTCTCATTTATAGAACTAGAATGCATTTTATTTAGATCTTTCTTGTTTCTAATAGAATCTTTCATGCTAGGTGGTATATGTCACTGGAAAAGGCATAATCTAAGGGCTCTCCTAGTTAGAAAGAAATAGATCAATTTTAGTGGATTATGCTTTACTAACCCCATTTTCACTAACATAATGATCTATTGAAGTGTTGTGTCACAGGTAACAGGTGCACTATTTCACACACACATGAATGCCCTCTCAATGAACTGAAGATAGAGAGGTGTTTTTGACCCAATCTACACATTCAATGAAGTAATGTGTGCTCACTAAAATCACGAGTCCCACCTAGAAGATCATTGGGAAAACTATGTAGATGATTATTAGGTTCATATAAGAGATTATTGTAGACTCTCTCTAGACCTCACACAACATACAATTGAAATATACATTTTTTCAGAGGCATGGGAGAAGGACTTGAAGGATTTTTTATTTTGCATGTACAATAAAGAAAAGGTATACACTAAGGAAATCTTAAATGCAAGAGTGGAAAGCCATTAATTGATTCTATTAGTCACATAGAGAGGCATGTTATTGAGTGCACTAATTGATGGGTATAAAAATCATTTAAGATGGATCTAATGCCAATGAAGAAGAAGGTTGACCCACAGATTCATATTGAGAAAGAAATAGGAGTAAAGGTAAATGTACCATTATATAATAAGGTACCTCTCCCTTATCCTAGTAAAGTAGTAGGTCATGCTAGGAAGGTAATTGAACATTATCCCTCCTTTAAGATTCCAAAGTACAAGGAGACATAGAATAATAATACCATGGAATAAGAGAAAGATCTCCTACCCTCATAATTCACTTGAGAGGCTAGTCCAATGAATATTATAGATACTTCAATAGAGATTCCTTCCTAGTCAGGAAAATGAAGTCTTACACACTTAAAGATAAAAGTTCCTAAGTCCAAAGATCTTGAACCATAAAAGAAGAAAGTTTACAAGAGACTATTTCAACAAGAATTATTCATTTTATCTTGGGTTTAGAATACATGTAGAAGAGGAGGAATTGGATGAGGTTCACATCTAAATAATCATAAGGTGAACCATATTAGCCACTGCAGTAGCTAAAAGGAAACAAAATAGACCCTTCTTCAAATTTTCTTTTAGAGGGTGAGAAAGGGAAACAAGATCCTTTTGGGGTTGGTGAGTTTGATATTTATGATTTTTAAAACATCCCATGATTTAAAGATTCCTCTCAAAAAATATCTGGCAGTGATGTTGGGGCTAGTGGGGATGGAAAAAGAGATACTACAGAGTTTGATATTCAACTACCCCCTTGTATCAAAAAAAAATTTCTACTAAGACTGAGGTCCAAGTGCCTTTCTAAATTAAGGTACAAGTCCCTCCTAAAGGTGAGACAAAATTTCCTCCAAGTGAGGATATGCATATAGAAAAGATAGCTCAGGAAGTTGTATAGGTTGAGACAACATAGGTCATACTAGAAATAGGTACACAATAAACTGAGAATCCTAAGGGTGATGAATCAATACAACTTGAAGAGACACCTTTGGAATAACAAGAGAAACATAAAGAAGATGAGACATATTCATCGCCCTCTTAAAAGAATGGGGAAGACACATAGGGAAAAAAGTAGGAAAGATAATAAGTTCCAGCAATGATGGACATGGCACCTTATGAGCCTTTGTGAAGAAGTAGAAAGCCTACTTGAATTTCCAAATCTATGCAACCTAGGAAGATGACTTACATAGAAATAGAGAGTGTTGAATTTTCTCAAATTCATCATTCCTTTCATCAAGGGGAGTCTAGAACAAAATCACAAAGGACATCCTATGTTAGTAAGGACAAAAATGGGATCTAGAAAGCTCAAGTTTCATTCATGCCTCTAAACATAAGTGCAAAACAGGTTACACTAAATGATTTTGTTATGGAATAATTTTATCTCAAGGTGACTACTAGAGAAGAAAGTAAATCATTAGAAGCCTTAGGGGTATAAATATTATTTAAATATATCCAAAAAGATGAGACCTAAATATTGTTCAAATATATGCAACAAAACGAGACCTAAATTCAGAGTCATAAAGCACAGAATAAAGTCCTTAAGGACTCTATTTTTCAAATAGCTAGTCCCATTGACCAAACTAACGTGGAGGAATAATTTCAGGAATCACTTGAGAAGAGGGTAGCCCCCAAGAAAAAGTAACTCATTATTTAAGGAATGTGCAGAATGGAAGGAGTAATTAGAAGGATTTGGTGGGGAAACTATTAAATTGGTCCTAATGCATTTAAATTTCATTGTAACAGTGCTAACTTATTTATTGTACTTAGTTTAAGAAGAAGAAGGATACATAAAGATGAACTTGGAAACATGGAATAATATATTATAGTAATTGAAGAAAATGAAGAAACAAGGTGTTGATCTTTTGGTTGAAGTTGAGGTTTTTGAAGAAGTAGCTTGCTGGACAAATTGGCTATCTAAATAAGAGCTATTAAACTTTTTGTCAAAGAATAAAATAAGAGGCGATAGTTAATACAAGACAAAAGAGTAGCAATGATACCAAGGGTAAATTAGGTGGAATAATTATTTAAGAATATTGTGTTTGATAATACCAGATTTGGATATTGTTCATGTTGTTTATATTCATGTTTTGTCACTGATGTAAACATATGTTTCTGTGGAGAGAACGAACTGGTTAATTAACTCGAAGAAGTGTACAGAAACTGTACAGATGTTTCAAAATGATCAAGGTTGGTTATATGAAGAAGAATATCTTTTGACCTTATTCCTAAGGTCGCTTGGCTTTATGTTTCATATTGAGGATGTTACAGTTTTTTTAATGAAGACTAATTTCTAGACTGTAACTGTGATGCTTGACAGAGCAGGTCTCTGTGTTTTGGCCTTATAAATAAAGATATTTCAAGTGATGTGAGTTTACAAGATGATAGAGGATATATTTAGAAATTTTTTGTATTGATTGATTTGCATGAGGAGTTTGGTGACATCAATTGTGTCGTTTACTCTTGAGGAGACCTATTTGGTGGCTGAATTTAGACATGTAGCATGTATTATAAATTATGAGCATGGATTATGGATCTTAGATAATAACTAATGGATTTTATTTGATGTTTACTTGTTATAGGTACCATGTGTATCTTGGAAAGGGGTTATAAAATACTTTGTATATTGGGAAAGCCTAAGTGGCTAACCTAATTAATTATTTGTGTATTAGGAAAGCTTAATTTGCTAGCATAATGAATTATTTTAAAAGGGTATATATGTGAGATCTTTTCTTTTGTAAAGATGTGGAAGAGATTGAAAAGGAAGAGAAGTGTAAGATATACGGTTTTTTTTGGTGCTAGATGTAGAGTAGAGTTTGTGATAAAGATACTTCATTGGAATAGACCAAGAAAAGACAATTTCAATCAGGCAATTCACTAGATTGTATATTTCCTATATGCACTTGTTCAGATTGTGAATCCTTGATGGTGGCTTTAGCATTCTTTGGGTAGTGTTCCTAGGCAGTGAGCTTACTAATTTTATTTACTCCTAATAGGGATTCTATACTCTCAATACATTATTTGTGGGTAGTAATTCCCATCGGGGTTTTACCTTTAACGGGGTTTCCTTGACAACAAGTATTGTGTTATTGTGTTGGGATTTACTATGTTATCATTTGCATTATAGTTTTGGGTTATAAAGTTTAAACTTTAATATTCTATATCACAATTGATTCACACCCCTCAGTTATGCTTGTGGACTGCTATTCCTAACAATTGGTATCAGATCTAATATTCCTTAGAGAGAAAGATTAACTACTTGAAGTGATCATGAAAACTTTGATCAGTTGGAAGAACAAGTTGAGAACATATTTTCTATGTTTGGGAATTGACTACTAGATGATCATAAAGAAGAATGAAAAAATAGCGACTGAGGATGAACTAGAGAAAGCTATTGAAGATGAGAAGAAGCTATCTTCATGTAATATAGTCACAAGGGAATCATTGATCAGTGCACTTTCTAAAGGTGAATTCAAAAAATTAAAAGACTTGGAATTTACACATGAGATTTGGACAAGATTAGAGGCGCTGTATGAAGGAGATAAGTTTACAAAATAGGCAACGCTGAAAAAACTGGAAGAAAAAGATGGAATCATTGAATATGAGAGAAGATGAGAACATTAGGACCTATGGATAGAGAATTACTGAAGTGGTTACTAGCATTAGAAACTATGGAGGTAATTACAATGAGGAAGATGTGATTGAAAAAATTCTTAGATCTTTGACACCTTCATATAGAACAAAAGTACAAGCTATAGAGGAGATTATACCTTTGACATCAAACTTCACTAGAGATATGTTTATTGGTAATATAACTACTTTTAAGGTCATAGAATTTGGAGATACTTTACCTAAAGTTGAGTTAGCATTGAAGGAAACTATGCATAAGAACAAATAGACCTTATCTAGAATTGCAAGCACCAGTAGTAGTGATCTGAAAGAAGAGCTTGGAGACTATGCTGAGGAATGGGAATTGATACATGAGGAATAAATAAAGCTAGATGAAGTGGTAACATTGATCACTAGAAGAGAGAAGAGGGGTAAGGGTAAATTTGAAGGAAAATTACCTTTGAAATGCTTTTTCATGTAACAAGATTGGTTATTTTGCATCTTGATGTCCTACAAGGGTTCCCAAGCATAAACCTAAGTTTTACAAATAAAAGTATCCTAAAGAAAAGGAATGTTATTACGCTAGTGAGGGTGTTTCTGATGATGATGGTGACTAAGATGAAATTGGATTCATTTCTATAAAATCATGATGAACCTATACATGAGGAAAGAGCCTTAGTATTTTTATTTTGAAAATAAATCTAAATGGGCTATAGATAGTGGTTGTTCACATCATATGATTGGAGATAAAAATAAATTTGTAAATATGAAAAGATATGATGGTGGTGTTGCTATATTTGGTGACAATACTCCTAAACTTATCATTGGAGTTGTATCTATTTCTCTGTATGGGAAAGCTAATACTAACAATGTATTACTTGTTGATGGACTTTAAACATAATATCTTGAGTGTTCAATAGTTAATGGGTAGAGGTTATCAATTTAAATTTATTGATGGTAGAAGCTCTATCAGAATTAAATCAGGAGATTTGTTCGCATTTGGTATTAAATGTAGAGGTAATGTATTTGAATTGAATACATCTACAACTTCTTGTTTGATTGTGAAGGTTGATGAAAGTTGGCTATGGCACAAAATATTTTGTCATGTTAACTTTGATAACATTGTAAAGGAAAGTATGAATAATGTTGTAAGAGATCTAATGAAGATTGTAAAGAAATCTAGCACTATGTGTAGAGAATGTGTTATGGGGAAGTAAACCAAAAGCAGTTTTAGAAGCAAATCTTATTCAACAAAAGGGAAGTTTGATCTAGTGGATACAGATCTATGTGGTCCTACAACAACAAGATCTTATTATGGTGAAAGGTACCTTATACTTTTTATTGATGAATTTTCTAGAATGATGTGGGTTACATATTAAAGAGAGAGATATGAAGCATTTGACAAATTCAAGTTATTTAAAGAAAAAGTTGAGAATGAATCTCGTTTGAATATAAAATTTTTGATATCAGACAGAAGCAAAGAGTTTACATCATATTTATTTAATACCTACTATGAGGAACATGGAATATACTGACATACATCAGCTCCTAGAACTCCACAATAGAATGAGATAGCAGAGAGAATAAAAAAAACTATATTAGATGATGCATGGACTATGTTGCTGGAAGGAAATGTGCCACATGTTCATTGGAGAGAAGTAGTTGGCACTGCTGTGTACACCTTAAACAAAATTCAGATCAGAGTGTTTGATATTTTCTTCTGTGCAAATAATTGATTATATGTTTTTCATTAATGACAACATATAATACACAACAGTGTTCTATATGCAATTTTCAGTATAGATGTTTTGGAGCTATGCATGTTTATTTACATGGTGTATACATGTTCTAGATGCTATGTGCATTCACGCTGAATTATCTATGAAGTTCAGTTAAGTTATGTCATTCAGTTATGACAGTTACAACGACAAAAGACTATCTGACAAGAGCTGACGTAATAGCATTATTTCTTAAGTTGCACCTATCTTTGGGATATGCATGTTTGTATTCATGTTTAGTTATGAGTTTCAGATAATTATCTAAAGGTACAAAACATGTTCTAATACAATTGTAACGTTAGAGTTGATTTGGTGGAGCCGACTTTGTGAAGCATCGTGTCCATCTAGTTTGAGTTGCGTGATTCAAAGCTGATTGCGTGGTTGATATGGCTGACTACAAAAGTAGTGAAGGGAATCCTTGAGCTGATGAAGATCACATCCTTTGGAGAAGATACTTATTGTAGTTCATTTGATGAACACCAAGTGTGAATGATAAGAAAAAGATAGAATAAGTACAGAGTAGAATATTAGTTGTGTTTAATTCATCAAGGATCTATGTGAAGAAGTATTGAAGCATATAATACATTGGAAGTGATCAAGACAATAGGTCTACTCTATAGTTCAATATGAGATATAGTGTATATCTATTTTATAGAAGGTTGTAGCCTTCACCATTGAAGCAATGAGCTTTTGGATAGTGAGTCCTCACCCCTAACAGGGTTACTTGTAAAAGACTCCTAACAGGGTCAGACCCTAAACCAGGTCACTATACTTATTTCATTGTAAAGAACAACTCCTAACAGGGTTGCAAGATATTCTAACAAGGATTATTATAAACAAGTATAGTTATTTTTGGGTGCTAATTCCCTTCGGGGTTTTTACCTATTTGGTTTCCCTGTAACCAAAATTGTTGTGTTCTCCATTGTGTTGCCTCAATGTGCATTTACTTTATGTTAATTGATATCTAAGAGTAAGAAAGAAATAAAATAGCTGATAACTGATTCACCCCCCCTCCCACTCTCAGTTATCCTTTGGGACTATTCTAACAATTGGTATTAGAGCCAAGTTCCTTGGAGAGAAAGCCTAACAACTTAAAGTAGATTAGATGGCATACTTCAGGAAAGAGAGTCCTAAGTTTGATGGAGAAAACTATCTTGATTGCAAGAAGAAAATGATAACACATTTTCAGTGCATTAGATTTGAGATCTATGAGATTGCCACTCAAGAAATTGAAGTTCCCACCTTGAAGGACCTTGCAGAAGAGGACTCTACTGTAAAAAAAAGAGAGGAAGTATTCACTCATAATGAAATAGCCAAAGAATCCTTAATCAGTGCCCTATCTGACAGTAAATTTTCTAAGATCAAGAAGGCAGATAAAGCATACTCTATTTGGAAATAATTAGAAGATATGTTTGAAGGAGACATCCAAGAAAAGAATGTGCACAGAAAGACATGGAAGAAAAGATACAGCAATTTAGAGATGTTACCTAAAGAAAACATTACAGCTTACAATCAGAGGATTAATGAAGCAATATCAAGTATAAGAAACAACAGTGGAGAAATATCAAAAGAAGATATAATAGACAAATTATTCACCACACTGACAAAATATTATGAGAGCAAGATCAATATCTTAGATGAGACTATGCAATTTTCAAAAGACTTCAAGAGGGAGACTTTGATCAGCAAAATATCTGCATTTGAGATATCTAGATTGAAGACAGAACCTAAAAGTGAGACAGCCTTCAAAGCCACAGTCCACAACAAGAAACCTATAAGTAGTTCTAATAATAATGAAGAAGTGGATACAGAACTAGAATAAATCATTTCTATTATTTCCAAGAAGGAAAGGAAAGGTAAAGGGAAATATGAAGGAAAGCTACCATTCAAATGTTTTTCATGCAACAAAGTTGGTCACTTTACATCCAAATGCCCTACAAGAGTCAAGAAATTTAGATCATATTACAGACCTAAGTACACTAAAGAATTGCTGAGGATGGTGTAACTGATGATGACTTAGGAGAAGATGAAATTGGGTTCATTTCCATTAAATACATTGAGAAGATGCTTGAAGAAATGGACAAAGAAGATGAAGCAAAAGAACTGGAGTTCACATTAGTTTCAAAAGATGACATCAGAACTGACTAGATCATTGACATCGGATGTTCACACCACATGACATGAGACAAAGATAGATTTATAAATTTAGAAAAGTACAAAGGATGCATGGTTATATTTGGAGATAACACTCCCAAACCCATTCTAAGTAGAGGTTCTATCACCTTAGATGGAAAGAACAAGACATATGATGTTCTCTATGATGATGGTTTGCATCATAACTTACTAAGTGTTGGACAGTTGCTTGATAAAGGATATCAATTGGAATTAAAAAAAAACTAGTGAATTATCAACAACAAAGAGGGGGATATTATTTCATTAGGATCTAAAAAAAAAGGTAATGTTGTTCAGCTCAATTCAGATATTAGTTATTTTTTTGCAAAAGTGGATGATAGTTGGTTATGGCACAAGAGACTTTGTCATATAAACTTTGACAATATAGTGAAGATAAGCAATGTTAAAGCAGTGATAGATCTTCCTAGCATTGAAAGACCAGTTGATACCATGTGTAGGGAATGTGTGATGGGGAAGCATGTGAGGACCTCATTCAAGAGAAAACAAGACTCTGTAGAAAAAAAAATTAGATTTGATACATACAGACCTATGTGGACCTACTCAAACAAGATCATAGTACAAAGAAAGGTATTTCTTTTTGTTTGTTGATGATTTCTCAAGGATGATGTGGGTTGAATTCTTAATAGACAAATTTGAAGCTTTTGAGAAGTTCAAAATGTTTAAAGCTAAGGTTGAGAATGAATCTAGATTAAAGATAAAATGTCTGAGATCTGATAGAGGAGGAGAATTCACCTCTGACCAGTTCTATGACTACTGTGAAGAAAATGGAATCAAGAGAGAGTTAAGCACACCTAGAACCCCTCTGCAGAATGGGATTGTAGAAAGAAGAAATAGAATAATACTTGACATAGCACACACTATCATGATTGAAGGAAAGGTTTGTCATACCTATTGGAGAGATGTGGTCAATACAACAATCTACACTATCAATAGAATACAATTGAGGCTAGGCACAGACAAGAAACCCTATGAACTTTGGTTTGGTAATGTACCCACTGTAAAATACTTTAGAATATTTGGAAGCAAGTGCTACATCAAGAGGGATGATAGCATTGGGAAGTTTGATGCTAGAAGCGACGAAGGTATTTTTCTTGGTTACTCTACTAAAAGAAAAGCCTATAGATGTTTTAATCTAAGATTAAAGAAGATCATTGAAAGCACTCATGTGAAGATTGATGAGAATTTTATGATTCAAGAAAGATATTATGACTATGCTCCCATGATTGAAGATGAGCCCAAACCCATCAATAAGGACACAATTATTGAAGAAATGTTTGATTGTATTGATGTTTCATGTAACAATCCAGAACAAAGTGAAGAAGAATCATAGATCACAGATGAAAGTATCACTCCTAAGAATTCAAGGTACACATCCAAATACCACTCTAAGGAAGATATCATTGGAGATTAGAGTGCAAAAGTCTTGAAAAGATCTAGAGAAAAATGTTCAACCGCTGATGAAGAGGTATATTTACTTTCACAGATTGAACCCTTCAGTGTTGAAGATGCATGCAAAGATTTAGATCTGAAAAGTTGCATGAAAGAAGAATTAGATCAAATAATCAAGAATGAAACATGGGAACTGGTCCCTAGACCTCATGACAAGAACGCGATTGGAACTAAGTGGATATTCAGGAACAAAATGAATGAACAAGGCACAGTAGTAAGGAAAAAAGCAAGATTAGTATGCAAAGGATGTGCACAGATAGAAGGAATAGACTACACTGATACATTTACCCCTATGAGCATACTTGAAGCTATCAAGTTGCTTTTGGCCTATGAAATATTCAAGAACTTCAAAGTATATCAAATGGATGTCAAATCAGCATTTATGAATGGTGACTTAAAGGAAGAAGTCTACATAGAGCATCCAGAAGGATTCAAACTTTAAGATGAACCAGACGTGGTATGAAGATTAAAGAAATCACTTTATGGACTAAAACAGGCCCCAAGATCATGGTATGAGAGACTTGATGGCTACTTAACCAAGATAGGATTCAAAAAAGGAGCAGCAGACTGTAACTTATTCATAAGAGAGACAGATGAAGGAATACTAATCGATGACATTATCTTTGGAGGTAATGACAAACTTAGTGTAGAATTGACCAAAGAAATAAAAAGTGAGTTTGAAATGAGCATGATTGTACGTATCAAATACTTTCTTGGATTGAATGTAAAACAAACAGACAAAGGCATGTTCATAAATTAGTCTAAGTATGTGAAGGAGATATTGAAGACCTTAAAGATGGAAGATTGAAAACCAGTAAGCACCCCCATGATAACAAGATGCAAGCTTTCTAAAGATGATGATTCCATAGTAGTTGACAAGACCTTATACAAGTCTATGATTGGAAAAATTATATATCTTACTCAATCAAGACCTGATATTTCTAATGCAGTTGGCATTGTTGGTAGATTTGTAGCTGAACCTAAATAGAATCACCTAATGGAAATAAAGATAATATTCAGATATCTAAAGGGAACTATAGAATATGGTTTATGGTATCCTCAATAAGAGAATGTGCAACTTCATGTGTACATAGATACATACTGGGAAGGTTGTATTGATGACAAGAAGAGTACCTCAGGAGGAGCAGTATTTCTTGGAGACAGGTTGGTTTCTTGGACAAGCAAGAAGCACAATTGTATCTCTTAGTCAACAACAGAAATTGAGTATGTCACAACGACATTGAATTGTTCAACAATAGTTTGGATCAAGTAGATGGTTAAAGACTTTGGTATTCAGATTGATTATCCTATTGCTATTCACTGTTATAACACTAGCGCTATCAATATGTCAAAGAACCCTATAATGCATGCAAAGACAAAACACATTGAGATCAAATACCATTTTCTAAGAGGAAAATTTGCAGATAGAGAAGTAAAGTTGGACTATGTGAGCACTAAAGAACAATTAGAAGATATTTTCACAAAGCCTCTATCAAAAAATACTTTTGAGTATCTCAGGGACAAGTTGGGATTAATTCCCTTTCCTAAGTCTGATTAAGAAACATCAGTCCTTGGTGACTGATGAATGGTTGACTACTCTACTTTTGGAGTAGTACCTATGCTTAAAGGTGTTCAACACCCTTTTTTATTGATGTCAAAGGAGGAGTATTAGTAAGGGGGAGCATATACTATGGGGGAGTATACAGAGCAGCAGTGTAGAGGAACTTTTGATGAGGATATTGAGATGATTGTAAAAAGAAGGAAGACACTTTGAGTTTATGATATCATATGTTTCAATCAATGTCAAAGGGGGAGATTGTTGGAGATTTTATTTTGTGCAAATAATTGATTTTATGTTTGTCATTGATGAAAACATATAATACACAGCAGTGTTCTATATGCAATTATTAGTACAGATGTTCTAAAGCTATGCATGTTTATTTAAATGGTGTATACATGTTCTAGATGCCATGTGCATTAACGCCGAGTTAGATATGAAGTTTAGTTAAGTTATGTCATTTAGTTATGATAGTTATAGTGACATAAGACTATCTGAGAAGAGCCGAAGTAATAACATTATTTCTTGAGTTGCACCTGTCTTTGGGATATGTGTGTTTGTATTCATGTTTAGTTATGAGTTCTAGATAATTATCTAAAGGCACAAAACATGTTCTAACAAAATCATAATATTGGAGTTGATTTGGTGGAGCCGACTTTGTGAAGCGTCGTGTCCATCCAGTTGAGTTGCGTGATTCAAATCTAATTGTGTGGTTGATATGGCCAACTAAAGAGGTAGTGAAGGGACTCCTTGAGCCAATGAAGATCACATCCTTTGGAGAAGATAGTTATAGTAGTTCATTTGATGAACGCCATGTGTGAATGATAAGAAAAAGACAAAATAAGTATAGAGAAGAATATCAGTTGTGTTTCATTCATCAAGGGTCTATGTGAAGAAGCAATGGAAGTATATAATACATTGGAAATGATCAAGATAGTAGGTCTACTCTACAGTTCATTATCAGATATAGTGTATATATGTTTTACACACGATTGTAGCCCTCACCATTGAAGTAGTGAGCTTTTATACAGTGAGTCATCACCCCTAATAGGGTTACTTGTAAAAGACTCCTAATAGGGTCAGACCCTAAACTAGGTCACTATACTTATTGCATTGTAAAGAACAACTCCTAATAGGGTTTCAAGATCTTCTAACAAGGATTATTATAAACAAGTATAGTTCTTTGTGGGTACTAATTCCCACTAGGGTTTTTACCTATTTGGTTTCCCCGTAACCAAAATTGTTGTGTTCTCCATTGTGTTATCTGAATGTGCATTTACTTTATGTTAATTGATATCTAAGAGAAAGAAAGAAATAAAATAGTTGATAATTGATTCACCCCCCCCCCTGCTCAGTTATCCTTTGGGACTATTCTAACACAGAGAAGATACAAGTAAGACTCCTTATGAATAATGGTTCGATCATACACCTACAGTAAAATATTTCACAATATTTGGAAGTAAATTTTATATCAAAAGAGATGATGAGATAGGGAAGTTTGATGCTAGAAGTGATGGGTAAAAGCACAAAGCTATGTCACATTTCAAGACCACTTATCAGCATAGCTAAATTGGAATATTTCTAAATAAAAATTAATTTTCATCAAACATATGGTCTAGGTAGATTTATTCTAGCTAAGCTAGATAAGTGGTTAAACTTTCCCAATTGGAAATGTCTATTAAATGAACATTTTATACCAATTACCAAAGAAATAAAATTATTTCAGAAAATTGATGTTTCAATAACCCCTACTCTTTTTAGTGATATTTTTAAAAAATATAAAACATACCCGTATGTAGAGCTTAGAGTCAAGATTATTATCATATAAATTTTATAGTATTTTCATTAGATCTAATATATTATAATTTCAAAATAGAAGTAGGTATTTTAACATTCAAGAAGATGTTCCTTCAAATAAATAAAATAATAGTAAATCATATCAAAAAAATTTAAAATTTATATTTAACACTAGAGGAGAGAGTCATCTTCAAGAATATGTAATCTTTTATCTGAATGGTGTAGATTTGATAGGGGAAATTTGGTGGGCGATGAAAACTGTCATTTTTCAGATAAGTTCAACTTTGAGCAGTTATAACGGAGAAAATATACATTGAAAACAATTCTTTCTTCTTTTCTGCTCTAGCTATACATTTTATCTTTAAGATATTTTGAAATCAGAGGAAAAAATAGATTATTTGGATATACTTTTTTGGTGGGAACTAGATCCCAGATTTTCAGCAATTGAAAAATGGAATTAAAAAATTAAAAAAAATATGTCAATTATTGTTTATTTTTTTATAAAAAAAATTGTAGGCATAAACTTCATCAATTTTTACACATTTCATCAGTTTATGTCATCCTAAAATTCTAAATAGAAATGGAACTTTTTATGTTGTCAAAATTGAACAATCTGCATGTTGTGGTCCTCTTCCTTTATAAAAGTGTGACACGGGTTTGTACTTTTACCCTGATGAAGGAATTTTACTTGGTTATTATACTAAGAGTAAAGCCTTTAAATATTTCAATTTGAGATTGAGGAAGTTTATTGAAAGCATCAATGTGAGGATAGATGAAAAGTTTCAGATTCAGGAAAGAATATATGACTGTGGTCAGATTACAGAGATGAAAGAGGTCACTACTGAACTTGAAGAACCTTTGATGATTGAAAGTTAAATTGAAGATGAATTAATTGAGGTTACTGAGACTCCAAAAACTCCGAGGTATTTTTAGAAGAACCATCCTAAAGATTAAATTATTGGTGATGCAAGTAAAGGTATGATGACTAGATCTAGAGTTAGTGATGAAAGTTATTTGATTTCTCAAATTGAACTAAAAACTACTGATGAAGCATGTAGAGATGAACCTTGGACTAAAGTTATGGAAGAAGAACTTGAACAGAACAATAAAAACAATACTTGGGAATTGGTTTCAAGACCTAAAAGCAAAAATGTTATAGGAAATAAATGGGTTTTTAGAAATAAGATGGATGAGGAAGGAATAGTGGTAAGAAACAAGGCTATATTAGTGTGTAAGGGCTACACACAAAAAGAATGCATAGACTATGAAGAAACATTTTCTCATGTTTCTAGGTTGGAAGCTGTGAGATTATTTCTTGCTTATGTTTCTCATAAAGACTTTAAAGTATATCAGATGGATGTGAAATCAGCATTCTTGAATGGTGATATGGAAGAAGAAGTATACATTGAGAAACTTGTTGTTTTTCCTTTGACATATGATGAAGACATGGTTTGTAAGTTGAAGAAAGCACTGTATGGACTAAAATAAGCACTGAGAGCAAGGTATGCAACACTGGGCAAGTATCTATTTCATCTTGGTTTCAAAAAAGGTAATGTAGACAGTAATTTAAATTTAAGAATTGATGAAGATAGAATCTTAGTAATAGAAGTTTTTGTTGATGATATCATCTTCGGAGGCAATGATAAGATGAGTAAGAAATTCTCCAAAGAAATGGAAAATGAATTTAAAATGTCAATGATTAGTGAAATAAAAAAATTTCTTGTTTTTCAAATCAATCAGTGTAAAAATGGAATTTTTATATCTTAGACCAAGTATTGTAAGTAAATGTTGAAGGAATTCAGTATGGAATATTGTAAACCTGTTGGAACACCTATGGTGACTGGATACAAACTAACTAGTAATGATGAAACTCAAAGATTTTTTTAG
The DNA here is from genome assembly GCA_018584345.1 of Thuja plicata. NCBI lineage: Eukaryota > Viridiplantae > Streptophyta > Pinopsida > Cupressales > Cupressaceae > Thuja > Thuja plicata. The sequence continues at coordinate 2,544,886 of MU223264.1, forward strand.
ACAAAGTATAGATCTATGATTGGTGTTCTACAATATCTAACTCACACTAGACCATATATTACCATTGCAATTTGAATTGTTGCAAGATGTCAAGAAGATCCTAAAGAGACACATCTTTCTACTATGAAAAGAATTTTCAGATATCTGAAAGGATTAACAAAATATGGATCATGGCATGAAAAATCAGATCACTTTATTTTGCAGGCCTATACTGATGTTGACTGGGTACGTAATGTGGATGATAGAAAAAGTACAAGTGGTGTATTTTATCTTGGGAAAAGGATAGTTTCTTGGTTAAGTAAGAAGAAGAATTGTATTGCTCAATCTACTGTTAAATCAAAGTATGTTGCTGCTGCAATAAATTGCACACAAGTTGTTTGGATGAAACAAATGTTGAAGGACATTGGAATAATTTTTGAAGAACCAATGGTTATCCATTTTTATAACACTAGCACAATTAATATGTCAAAGAATCATGTTATGCATTCAAAGACTAAACACATTTATATTAAATATCATTTCTTGAGGGAGAGGGTAGCAGAGAAAGAGATTAAACTGGAGTACATTAGCACAAAGGAACAAATAGCAGATATATTTAAAAAACCTTTTCCAAAAGATGCTTTTGAGTATCTCATAATTATGCTTGGGGTTAGAGCCTCTCCTTGTGATAATTAATTGATTCAAATATGCATCAGTCAAGTGGTTTTTATAGCTATATTATTTTTTGGACTTGATGTATGGATCTACTCCTCAGGGGGGGTGATCGCAGGAACACTAGAGAACATTTGGGTGATTTTCAACCTAGTTTTTGAACATGAATATTTGAAAAAGATACACCTTATAGAAGATGACAACTGATTTATGGCACCCTTTTCCATTTCTTCGAAAGGGGGAAAGATTCTATGTGAAAATATCTACTATTTTGGGGAGATTTATGTTGAAGATATTAAGAAGATTGTATTGAGAGAGAGTACTTTTGGGTTGATGGATTTTCCTATATGTTTCCATCAATGCCAAAGGGGGAGATTATTGGATGATATCAGATTTGGATACTGTTCATGTTGTTGATATTTATTTTTTGTCACTGATGTCAACATATATTTCTATGGAGAGAACAGACTAGTTAATTGACTAGCAATAGTGTACGGATACTGTACAGATGTTTTAGAAAAATCTAAGTTGGTTATATGAAGAATAATATTTTTTTACCTTATTCCTAAGGTCCCTTGGCTTTATGTTTCATATTGAGGATGTTATAATTGTTTTAATGAAGACTAGTTTCTGGACTATAAGTATGATTCTTGACTGAGCAGGTCTATGTATTTTGAGTATATCTTACATACGAAGATATTTCAGGTGATCCGAGCTTACTAGATGACAAAGGAAATACTAAGGAATTTTTGGTATTGACCAATCTATGTGAGTGTGTTGGTGATGTCAGCCATGGTGTGTACTCTGGAGGAGACCTATTTGGTTACTGACTTTAGACATGTAGCATGTATTATGAATTATGAGCATGGATCGCAGATAATAGATCATAACTGATGGATTGTATTTGATGTTTACTTTTTATAGGTACCCTGTGTATCTTAGCAAGGGTTTAAATAATTATTTGCATATTTGGAAAGCCTAATTGGCTGACCTAATTAATTATTTGTGTATTAGGAAAGCTTAATTGGCTGACCTAATGAATTATTGTAAAAAGGGTATATATGTGAGATCTTTTCTTTTAAAAAGATGTGGAAGAGATTGAAATGGAAGAGAAATTTAAGCTGCGAGGCTTGTTTTGCTGCTGGATGTAGAGAAGAGTTTGTGATAAAGATACTTCATTGGAACTGACCAAGCAAAGATAGTTGCTATCAGTCAGTTCACTGAATTGTATATTTCCTATATACACTTGTTTGGATTGTGAATCCTTGATGGTGAATTTAGCCTTCTTTCAGAAGTGTGCCTGGACAGTGAGCCTACTATTGTTCTTGACTCCTAACACGGTATGTCTCCTAACAGGGGACTATGTACTGTAATGTTGTAATAAGCTCCTAATTGTACTAAATATTTTAATAGGGATACTATAATCTTATTACATTAATTTGGAGTGCTAATTCCCACAGAGGTTTTACCTTTAATAGGGTTTCCTCGACAAAATGTATTGTGTTATTGTGCTGGAATTTATTGTGTTATCATTTGCATTCCAGTTTTGGTTTATAAAGTTTAAATTTTAATATTCTATATCACAACTGATTCACCCTCTCTCTCAGTTGTTCTTGTGGACTGTTATTCCTAACATATTGTCTATGAGATATATCAAGACAAAGGAAAAAAATTTGCACTCAATCAAGAACGTCACCCAACAATTTTGTGGGATTTTGGAAAGTATAAACATGAAGGAGGATGTAAAATAAATTTTTGATGCAAAAGAACACATGAGAGATATAATAGAGGATATTTAAGAGATTCATAAAGTGGGAGCCTGAGTTAGAGTCTTCTATAAGAATGAACACAATCATCTTGAGTTTATGAAGTTGCCAGATTTTGAAGATGTGGATGTAGTGATAGAGAAATTTCATGAAACTCTCTCGGGAACTCTTCCTCAACATTTAGTGTTCTATATTCATTCATTATTTCAATCAATTGCATCTATGTGTTCTTAAGTTCAAGTTGTATCTCAAAATTGAGAAAAGAAGAAAAGCCTAGAATTTTGGGAATACTTGTTTTTCTTCAAAAATCAGATTTTCAAGGTCTAGATAGAATGTAATGTGTCATTTTATGCATCTATGAGGTTTTGAATCAATTACATATGAAAACAAAAATCTATCCCTTCATTTTCTTGCATCAAAATTAAGTGTGGAGTTAACTAGAGGCATTTTTTATGAAGAGTCACTTTAACTTCACTTCATTTTAAGTTTCCAGGGCACGTTTAGGTATCAAAATTGTATGATTTTGATGATTTAATTAATGTAAATAATTTTTCTTGTTTTATATAATAGTTTATGAGATTTTTTTCTAGAGATAAACTTTAGTTTTAAATTTATTATGCCATTTTTGGGCGCCCAAAAACCCTAATTATGGGATTTGGGATTTTGACATGTAAAAACTATATAAAATGAACTCGGTATTGTAATTAAGGTCATATTTTTTGCATGATAATACACTCTAAATTTTTTTTACATCCATGGTGTGTTTAGCTTCTATCTATGCAAATTTGAGAAATCCATTTTTTCATATTGAAGAGCCAAGTGTATTTCTTGTGTAATTTTTCCTATGAATCTATTAGTTGGTGTTTGCTATGATTTATTCTACTCGTTGAGGTGAATTATTGGAGGAGATAATTGTATGTTCTTGAGGATAAGTGTGTATTACATGTGCACATATATGGTATGGCTTGGTAATTTGATAAATATTGAGATATCTTTGATATTCTAAACTTTGTTGATGATTGCATCTATTGGGTATGATTTGTGAGTATTATGATTCATATTATTGTGTTTTTTTGGATCTAATCTAACATTTGATATGAGATTTGGATTCACTATGGTTTATTTTGATAGTAGAATTTAATTTTATTTATTTTCTTACATTCCCGTTAACTTCATCTTTTGACATTTTCGGCAAACAATGTTAGAAGTTAAAATTCAGTATAGAAATTAAATTAATTTGCATTGGTAAATTTTCATGCATATGTTATCTTGAAATCAAAAGATACAAAAAAGGTTTTATCCATTTCGGTGTTTCAACTTTTCAACATACAGAACCAACAAATGCCTCCTTGTGATTTTCACATTATATTCCGCTAAGTCTCTACACAAAAGAACCATGACCTCTAAGAACCTTGGGAGTGACTTAATTATTCTTTCAAGAGAAGGATTTTCATCACATCTCTGTACTATCATATCATGTAAAAATGACACTCAACACATATACCTTTTGGAAAATTGTAACTTCGATTATTGCTTCCTAGTATATTTTAAAAGTATTGAATTTTATGATATAAGGATAGTTTAATAATATTGAAGAAAACAATAGTATTTAATGTGACATATCAATCATTTTCACTTATAAATGAAAGAATTAGAAGACAAATAAAGTAGCAAATGCACCCCAATAAGGTGCAATGGTTGCACTAATAGAAAGATATACTTGGGTAACATATTGAAGGATGGGGTGAACAGTTTGAGTAATAAAATGGGTATTGTCATGCTAAATGGTCTCTTAACATGTAATTTTAATCCAATACAAGAGGTCAAATAATTCAAGTCTTATGACATGTGCAAATCATTAACCTAATATACTGGCCATATAAATACAATTATTGGTTGTCATTCCTAATATTTTATTGATAGATGGTAGCTGTCTTGAAGACCTAAAAAATAATAGAATTCAAAAAGAAAAAAATGGGCATGCCAATGTGGGAATATAATTTTAGAGAAACTCAAATAATACATATTCAATAGTGGAAATATACTCCGTTACACAATATAAAATAGAAGAAAAATCAAGACTTGTGTTTCATTTGATATAAAAAAAATTCCCCTATAATTTTGGATAAAACTATATTCTTTGTTTGAGAATGTAAACGATGGGATGATTATGAATATAAGAATCATTTATAGGGTATGTGCAAGATCATGGGGGGCCAAACTATGCCCTTAAGTGGCAATGAAAAATCAGCAAAATCAGGGTTAGTCAACTTGATGTGAAAATTTGAACTAGCTATCAACTTAATATCAAAAAGTTGTAAGAATAGAATCTGTAGGAAATTGAATGTAGTTTCTAAACAACTAGGACTTTTCTGAAAAAAAATTAATATGATTGGTGAAAAGTATAGATTTCAATGCAGCAGTACAAAATTTTCAGGAAAAAAATAAGAAGTAGGTGTATGTCTGACCACCTTAATCATAATCAAATAATAATATTTTTTTATAAGATTTTATATATAAGTAGTAGACTCCTTCCCAAATGTGACACATATTTTTGTGTAATTTTATTCTAAAAAAATAATTAATTATGAATTATCTGCTACAACATTTTTAGAATAAAAAAACTCTCGTGTCTGACCACCTTAACTCATTGAAAACTTTACCAAATTCAAAAAAATTAATTTTTTTCTTATAGTAGGCGAAGCATAGAATGTGACACATTTTTTGGTTTTCAAAAATGTTATACCGTCTAAAAGTTATAGTCATTTTTCAATCAGTATATAAATCAGCAATTTAGAGGTAACTCAATTGGAAAATAACTAATAATTACTTACCGAATTCAAAATTTGACAGCAATTATATCAATAGAAAGATGATAATCTCCTTAAGATACCCTTTTCATTTCATCAAATTCAGGTCAAAAAAAAGTCGTCAGCTACATGGTCGAAGTCTGGAACTTAGAGAAATAGGGGAAAAACACATTTTTTAGACATTTGAAGAGTTGACCAGGTAGGTATGGTGCACAAAGCAATACCGAGCCTAATCGGGTACCCGATAAATCTGGAAGAATTTTTAATTTTTAATTTTCCCTCCC
>MU223264.1:2589774-2603361 GCA_018584345.1 Thuja plicata
ATCTTCTTACACCCCCACATGCCTTATTAATGCCTTCATTAATATGAAGACCTTAAGCCCATGTCTCTCCCATGCCTTATTAATGCCTTAGGCATTAAAGGCTCTTACATGTTTATTTATTGGGCCTTCTGATTCATAAATGAACCTTGTCCCCCTCCCTCTCTCTCATTATTCTATAAATAAAAGCCTTTTTTGAGAGAAAATAAGCCTTCACTTGAGATTGAAATTGCATTGTTATGCTGCTAGATTAATCATAGAATTACATTCCATCTCTCATTACATGCTATTTTACTATTTCTATTTCATCTTTTAGAGTCAAAATGCATGCTTTTCCATCATTTAGCTTGTTTTTAAATAAAATCCTTCATGCTAGGTTGTATTAGTCACATATTCATAGCATATTCTGAGGGCTGATATGTTGTTAATCACACTCCTCCTAGTTAGCAGGCAATAAGTCAATTTTAGTGGGTTCTATATGCTTTTCATGCTTTTACTAACCCCTTTGAGCTAATATAATGACTTATTGAGTGTTTGTGTTGATTTTGACAGGTACCCATTTACACACACATAGAAACATCTTGCGATGAAGCAACAAAGGTAATCACAAAGTTGGCAGATGCTCAATGGTTAACTTGAAATAGCTTGCGATGAAGTGACAAAGGTAATCGCGAAGTCGGCAGATGCTCAGCGGTTAACTTGAAATGGTTTACGATGACGCGACAAGGCTTATCGCACAGTCGACAGAGATCAGAGGTTAAGTTAATAGATGTCGCGACAATGCAACGACAGTGTATTTCCAAGTTGTGAGGTAATCGGTGGTTAAGTGAATTGGTGCTGCGACAAGGAGATGACTGTGTGTCGCGTGATCGCAGGATAACAGGAGGTTAAGTTACTTAGTCTTGCGATAATGCGACAACAACATTTTCCAAGATCGGCATGCATGGCTATTAGGACTCACGACATTGCGTCTAACCAGACAGAGGAAGAAAATATGTTGACTTGTCAACATCGCAGAGGGAATTAGAAAATTCAGTGACACGGAGGAAAATGATGTCCACGTTGACGGCCATGCTGAGAAAGATAATGATGACAGTTGCAGGAGGAAGATGAAGAGCCGAGGTAGTTAGAATCCTCTGATGGGAAGGAAACCTAAAAATGGTTACAAATCAAGAAGAGGCCGAATATATAAGAAAGGAAGGAAACTCATACCAGAGGTTGGAGAAGTTAGAAACTAAGTAGACTAGCGAAGAAGATTTTAGATTGCATTGTAATTTTAAGGTTTTTCAATAAAGAATAGTTTTCCTGTGTTTTCTGTGTGTCTCTATTGTGTGCAGAATTCTGTAGAGTAGGATTTTGAATTCAATCCAGTCTCATGGATGGTTTTTGACTCTTATAATCCATCCTATGGAGTGTGACTATCAAGAAGCATCCTTCATGTATTTTTATTCTGTTTTTGTGTTTGGGATTGAGAAGAGTCTAGTCAGAATTGTAGACAAGTGTTAGGCGAGCTAAATGGTCTGGCTAGAGAACTTGTAGGAGAGAGAAATAAGAGGAGAAAGGTGCATGACTGACTTTATTCAGTCATGAAGAGAAAGATAAGGTAGAGAGTGAAGCATTTCGGTGGGTAGGAAACCTAGGAGAGAGGGAGTATAGAAATCCTTCCAGTTGGGGTCTATGAGTAACCCTAAGAGACTCGAGTGGGAGTCTAGAGGATCCTTAAGTGAATAGGATCCAAAGTGAGATTCCTAAGAGGAAGTGGGAATCTAGAAATGAAAGGTGACCTCCCCATAACTTTGTCACCTCAAAAAAACACCACAGGACCATCGCAAGTCCAAAATTAAGATCAGTAGCCCCGAAAACAAGATCAAACCATGCTCTGACACCACTTGACTTAGTCAAGAACAAAGGATCCCCAAAGTTGGTGTCAAATCCTTTTAGTAGTTATCAACACAATGGAAATCAACAAGATACAATCAACAACATTATGATTTTCATCCTAACAATAATTTTTTTTAATCATAATTGTTTTATACATGCTGGGCTATAAGGCTTTCCCGGTTTAGGCCAAGTAAAAAGAAAACCTAACAAAAAAACCCTAACTCAGACCTATTCCAAATCTTCCTAATTATTAGAGTTATCCTGTAGCAGCTTCTCGGCTATTTAACCATTTACCAAACTTCTTCCTTCCTCTTTCTTGATACCAAAATGATCACAATCCCTAAATTTATACACAAACACAAATAGGTTGGCCTCCACAAACTTTAAATATTCCAAGAAATATGTTAGACCTAGTCAACCTTAATCCAAATTAAATACAACATTTAATTATTTTCTCAAGGACCTATCCAACAAATCAACTCAGCCACACTTAGATCGACATAGGAAATCACACCATTTATCACCATTGATCATATCAACAACCATAAGCTTGACCAATCAACCAGATAACTCCAAGATCTAGTTTCATGAAGAACAACAATAATCGATAGAGAAATGAACAGTATCTGATAGACCACTCCACCAAAAGAAGCACTATCATAGACATAGAATACATGAATAATAAGGAACAAACCTTGTTGACCAGTCTTGTCCAAAATTTCTACATATCGATCGCTCACCAAATCTCAAAAAACTACATCAAACCATAAACTCCTTCATACATCCAGTTAGTAAATTCAATATAGCTTGAGCACGATAACTCCAAATAATTCACTATCATAGGAAAAGATTCCCAATGACCCCATGAACAACATATCATGACCATACCTTATGAAGATCTACACAACTTCACTGAGCCAACAGTCACCCAACTGGTGAAAAAGAACAACAACAAAAAAAAAGGTAACAAGAGTCCACCAGAACACCGATTGTTTTTGGATGATGCAAGATTACCAAGGCCCCAAGATTCTCCTGCATCAAATATATAATATTTAACTTGGAAACCTTTCAAATTTACCAACCAAAAGTTCATTGACTAATATATATTTAACTTTGCATTAATTGAAAGATAGTACAACATTACAAAAATAGCTGTAGATGTAAAAACACACCCCGAAGACTCAATATAAAGACTTGGATACATGAATTTCAGGAGGACAACCACTAAGTGTTACAAGTGACAATTAAACCAAAAACTTGTGCCACTTTCATTAGAAGTAACAACACAACAGCCATGGAACCTATGACTATCCATGGCTTGGAAAAATAAGCACTTAGAAAATCACTCCATAGGATCTTGTACTTTCTTCTAGAATATTTATACAACCCCATCCTCACATATTCTATTACTTTGCAACATAAGTAAGGAGGAATCCCTTTAGTTAGGGAGTTAAAATTGTGTGATACTTGTTCATTCTTTCTAAAGAAGCTATACATCACCTCTTCCTTCATTAAAACAATAACACCCTGGTCATCTATGAGCTCATCCATAAATAGAGAAAATTGTGTCACTGGCCTAGGATTGTACCTCAATGGTAAACTTATTTCCATCATAATGAAGTTTTGAATGACTAAATATTACTCTGGTGTTACTCTCACTACTCGTAAGTAAAGCATTGATGTATTCCATTCAAAATTTATCAAATGAATGGTTGTATTGTTGGAGATTTGATTCTGAGCAGTTGATTGATTATATGTTTGTCATTGATGACAACATATAATACATAGTAGTAATTGTGTATGTACTTATCAGAATGATGGTGTGAAGACTTGCATGGATAGATACATGTTGTTGACATGTTTATTATGTTATGTTCATACACGCAGACCTAGATATGATGTTTCAATAAAGTTATGCAATTTTTTTATTGGTAGTTAGAGTTCTGGAAGTGTAACAGTTTAGGGCCAACGTATATAACATGTTTCTTGAGTTGCACCAATCTTCAGGACATGCATGTGTATATTCGTGGTTAGTTATGAGTTAACTATATTTGGTTAAATGCGCCTATAATATTGCATCAAGATCATGTTATTTGAGTTGATTTGGTGAAGCCGACTCAGTGAAGCGTCGCGTCTATTTAGTTTGACTTGCGCAGACTTAATATTGTTTGCGTACTTAGTTAAGCCAACTAAGGTGTTGTTGAAGTGTTTCTAAGAGCTGACAAGGCCTACTAATTTGGAGAAGATACTTATAGTAGTTCATTTGTGAATGCTAAGAGTGAATGATATGAAAAGAGAAGAAAGATGTATAGAACAGATTATCAGAGTTGGTTCATTCATCAAGAGTCTATGTGAAGAATAAGTGAAAGATTGTAATACACTGGAACTGATCAAGAGAACATGTCTACTCTATAGTTCATCATCAGATATAGTGCATATCTGTTATATAGAAGGTTGTAGCCTTCAACATCAAACAATGAGCTTTTGGATAGTGAGTCCACCACCCCTAACAGGGTTATTTATAAAAGATTCCTAACAAGGTCCGACCCTTAACCAGGTCACTATACTTATTGTATTGTAATGTACAACTGCTAACAGGGTTGAAATATCTTCTAACAGGGATTACTATAAACAAGTATAGTTTATTGTGGTTGCTAATTCCCACCGGGGTTTTTACCATTTGGTTTCCCCATAATCAAATTGTGTGTTGTGTATTGTGTTATCTGATTAAGCATTTACTTTGTTGTATTATGAAGTTAAGGAAGTAAAAATTCTAAAGTTACTTATAACTGATTCACCCCCCCTCTCAGTTATCCTTTGGGACTATTCTAATAATTGGTATCAAAGCCAAGTTCCTTGGAGAAGAAGCCTAATAGCTTAAGGTAGATTAGATGTCTTACTTCAGAAAAGAAAGCCTTAAGTTCGATGGAGAAAATTATTTGGATTGGAAAAACAAAATGATAACACATCTACAATGTGTTAGCTTTGAGATCTTTGAAATTGCCACACAAGAAGTTGTAATTTTATCTCTGAAAGACCTTGCAAAGGATGATGCTACTAATAGACAAAAGGAAACATTTACCAATAATGCAATTGCCAAAGAAGCCCTAATTAGTGCCTTATCTGACAGTGAATTTTCTAAGATCAAGAAAATTGACAGAGCATATACCATATGGAAGTATCTAGAAGAGATGTTTGAAGGAGATGTTCGATCAAAGAATGCATGAAGGAAGACATGGAAAAAGAAATACAATAGTCTTGAGATGTTACCCGAAGAAAACATTAGAGCCTACAATCAAAGAATAAATGAAGCAGTCTCTGGAATCAAAAACAATGGTGGATAAATATCAGAAGAAGATATAATGGACAAGTTGCTAACCACTTTAACATCAGATTATGAAAAAAAGATCAGTATTATAGAGGAAACCATGCAATTCTCATAATATTTCAAGAGAGAGACTTTGATCAGCAAAATCTCTGCATTTGAGATATCAAGATTGAAGACTGAACCTAAAAGTGAGACAGCTTTCAAAGCCTCAGTCCATGGTAAGAAATCCTTACACATCTCCAGTCATAATGAGAAAGAAGAAGTTGATGAAGAAATTGAAGAAATCATTACTATGATTGCTAAAATAGAAAATAAAGGAAAAGGAAAATATGAAGGAAATCTTCCATTCAAATGTTTTTCATGTAACAAGATTGGTCACTTTGCATCTGACTGTCCCACAAGAGTCAAGAAGTTCAGATCTGATTACAAACCAAAATATAAGAAGGAAAGTTATCATGCCGAAGAAAGTGTAACTAATGAAGATTCAAGAGAAAAGGAAATTGGATTCATTTCTCTTAGAGACATGGAAAGGTTTCTTGAGGAAATGGACATTGCAGATGAAAAGGAAGAACAAGAGCTAGCCCTAATTTCAAAAGTAGACATCAGAACTGATTGGATCATTGACAGTGGATGCTCTCATCATATAAAAGGTGAAAAAGATAGATTCGTTCATCTAGACAAATACAAAGGTGGTATGGTTTGATTTGGAGATAACACTCCTAAACAAATCATAGGCAAAGGTTCTATCACTTTGGATGGAAAGAACATGACTAATGATGTTCTATATGTTGATGGATTACATCATAACTTGCTAAGTGTTGGAAAACTACTTGACAAAGGCTATCATTTGGAGTTCAAAGACAAAAAGTGCATCATTAACAACAAGGATGGAGACATGATTACATCAGGCTCCAAAAAAAAAGGTAATGTTTTTCAGCTCAATTCTGATGTAAGTTGTTTTGTTACAAAGGTGGATGACAGTTGATTATGGAACAAGAGACTTTGTCATATCAATTTTGATAATATAGTAAAGATCAGAAATGTCAAGGTAGTTAGAGACCTTCCTAGTATTGCAAGACCTATTGACACCATATGCAGGGAATGTGTTATGGGAAAGCATTTAAGGAGTTCCTTCAAAAGAAAACAGAACTCAGCTGAGAACAAATTGGACCTAGTGCATACAGATTTGTGTGGTCCTACCCAAACAAGATCATACTATAGAGAAAGGTATTTCATTTTTTTTTTTGATGATTTCTCTAGGATGATTTGGTTTTCATTCTTAAAGGAGAAGTTCAAAGCCTTTGAAAATTTCAAAATATTCAAATCTAAGGTTGAGAATCAATTCAGATTAAAACTGAAATGTCTAAGATCAAATAGAGGAGGAGAGTTCACCTCTGATCAGTTTTATGACTATTGTGAAGAACATGGAATAAAAGATAGTTGAGCACACCTAGAACCCCTCAACAGAATGGAATTGCAGAAAGGAGGAACAAGATCATACTTGATACAACACGCACCATGATGATTCAAGGAAAAGTGGTGCACACATATTGGAGAAATGCAGTGAACACAACAGTCTATACTATCAACAGAACTCAATTGAGGCCAGGCGCAGATAAGACACCCTGTGAACTTTGGTTTGGAAGTGTACCTATAGTAAAATATTTTAGAATCTTTGGCAGCAAGTGCTACATCAAGAGACATGATGGTGTTGGTAAGTTTGATGCTAGAAGTGATGAAGGTATTTTCCTTTGTTACTCTACAAAAAGAAAAGCATATAAATGTTTCAATTTGAGATTGAAAAATATAATTGAAAGTACTCATGTAAAAGTTGATGAGAAGTTTATGATTCAAGAAAGATACTATGAATCTGCACCTATGATTGAAGATAAACCCTGGCCTAGCAGCAAAGATATTGTTATTGAAGAAATGTTTGATTGCATTGATGTCTCATGCAATGACCTTGAATCAAGTAGAGAAGAATCTCAGATTACAGAAGAAAAAGACACACCTAAAGTTCAAAAATTCACATCTAGATACCACTCTAAAGATGATATCATTGGAGATCAGAGCAACAGTGTTTTGACCAGATCTAAAGCAAAAAGTCTAGCAATGGATGAAGAGGTATGTTTACTTTCGTAGATTGAACTTTTAAGTGTTGAAGATTCTTGTAATGCTTCTGATTGGAAGAATGTAATGAAAGAAGAATTAGACCAGATAATCAAAAATGACACATGGGAATTGGTCCCTAGACAAAATGACAAAAATGTGATTGGAACAAAGTGGGTATTCAGAAACAAGATGAATGAAGATGGTACATTAGTAAGAAACAAAGGAAGATTGGCATGTAAAGGATATGCACAGAGAGAAGGAATAGACTACACTGATACATTTTCCCCTCTGAGCATACTAGAATCCATTAAGTTTTTTTTGGCATACGCAACATTCAAAGACTTTAAAGTTTATCAAATGGATGTAAAATCACCTTTTTTGAATGGTGACTTGATTGAAGAAGTTTACATAGAACAACTTGAAGGATTTAATCTCTCAGATAAACCAGACATGGTATGCAGATTGAAGAAAGCACTCTATGGTCTTAAACATGCCCCAAGAGCTTGGTATGAGAGACTTGATGGTTATCTTACCAAGATTGGATTCAAGAAAGGAGCAACAGTTTATAACCTATTCACAACAGAAACACCTGATGGATTATTGTTAGTTGCTATATTTATTGATGACATTATCTTTAGGGGTAATGACAAGCTCAGTAAAGAATTTGAAAAAGAAATGCAGAATGAATTTTAAATGAGTATGATTGGTCCTATAAAAAACTTTTTGGGACTGAATGTAAAGCAAACAGATAAAGGTATATTCACTAAACTAGTTTACCTTGGTTTTTTGGTTGCTAATGGATGTATGAAAATGGACCCTAATAAAGTTAAGTCCATCTTAGAATGGAATACACCTAGGTCCATAGGGGATGTTAGGATTTTCCATGGGTTGGCCTCCTACTAAAGGAAGTTTGTGAGAAATTTCAGTCATGTATGCGCCCCAATTCTGAACACCATAAAAGGTGGAATAAAATGCAAGTTTGAATGGATAGTAGAAGCAGACCTAGGGTTTGAAATGTTGAAAAAGAGGATTGCAGAGCTACCAACACTTAGATTTCCTAAATTTAATCAACTCTTTGTGGTAGAGTGTGATGCTAGCAAGCTGGCTATAGGAGCAGTGCTAAGCCAAGAGGGACACCTTGTGGCATTCTTCTTTGAGAAGTTTAATAAGGAAAAACAAAATTTCTCCACCTATGATGTGAAGTTATATGCTATGGTACAATACTTGAAGAAGTGGAGACACTACCTACTACCTAGAGATTTTTTGGTCTATACTGATAACCATGCCTTAAGTTTCCTAAATGGATAAGAAAAACTAAATCAGAGGCATATGAAGTGGGTAGAATCATTACAGGATTATACTTTTGTTATTAAGAATAAGAAGGGGTTAAGAAATAAGGTTGCAAATTCTCTTAGTAGGAGAGTACTCACATTCCAAGAGATACAACTACAAAGTGTAGGATTGGATGATTTGAAGGACCTCTACAAGGAAGACAAAGATTTCAAAGAAGCTTATGAAGCTTGTGTAAAGTTTTAGCATAGGTTCAAGTAGGATTTCAGTGAGTTTGTGTTGTAGGAAGGCCTATTTTTCAAAGTTCATCTTATGTGTATACCTCAGTGCTCAATGAGGGAAAACATTATGAAGGTAAAACACCAAGGGAGCTTGGGAGGCCACTTTGGAGTGGATAAAACTTTGGAGCAGGTGCATAGGCATTACTATTGGCTTAATATGCAGTATGATCTAAGGATATTTGTAGAGAAATGTTAGATTTGTTAGAGGAAAAAAGGACAAAGAAGCAATAGTGGGTTGTATCAACCACTATCTATACCCCAAAGGCCTTGGGAGTGCCTTAGTATGGATTTTGTTTTGGGGTTAGAAAATACATCTAAAGGACGTGCTAGTGTGTTTTTGGTGGTAGACTATTTCAGTAAGATGAGACACTTCATTCCATGCAATAAAACAAATGATGCTTCTTAGATTGCATGACTATTATTTAGAGATATTGTAAGAATTCATGGTTTGCCTTTGAATATTGTCAGTGACAGGGATACAAAGTTTGTGGGTCACTTCTAGAGAACTCTTTGGAAGATGCTTGGAAATAATTTGTATTTCTCCTCAACCTACCATCCATAATCAAATAGGAAAACAAAAGTAGCGAATAGGTCACTTGGTAATTTTCTTAGGTGTTTGACTAAACAACATGGACAATCTTGGGATCATATCATAGGGAAAGTAGAATTTGCATATAATGACTCCATCAATAGGAGTACTGGTAAGAGCCCCTTTGAGATAGTTTGTAGGGTGAATACTAGAGGTATTTTTGAGTTGAGGGATCTCATTTTGAGGGACAAGAGGAGTGCACAAGGAGAGTCATTTTAAGAGAAAATGAAGGATCTGCATGTTCAAGTAAATAAGACTTTACAAAAACAAGTGGAGAAATACAAAACCAAAGCTGATAAGACCAAGAGGGACTTGAAATTCAAGGTTGGGGATCTAGTACTGTCCTACCTTAGAAAGGAGAGGCTATCCAAAGGCCAACCACCTAAGCTACTCATGAAGAAGATTAGACCACTGAAGATTGCATAAATATGGAAAGAATGCGTATGAAGTGGAATTGCCCCTTGATTTGGGAATTTCACCTATTTTCAATGTTTGTGAATTATACCCGTACAAGGGATCACCTCTAGACACAAGTCAGTCTACTCTTACCGATTTGGAGGAAGATGATTGGGTGAAAGATTTTCCTACCCTAAAGTCATTGCAATTGGAAAGTGTCTTGGACTCTAAGGTGATAAAGAAGTCAAGGAAGGGTAAATACAGGATTATCTCATCAAGTGGTAGGGACTACCTAAAGCTGAGGTTAATTGGATGACAGAGATGGAGATTCTAAAATATGGGGTCACTCTTGAAGACCTCCTAACTCAGGGTACTTGAGTCATTTTGTCTAGTGGAGTATGGTGCAGGGCACCTCCCTATTTTTCCCTATTTGATGTTTTGGCATTATTTAGGGTTTAATTAGGAGTTTGTGTGAGTGGTAGACTAAGTTCCAAAAGGTTGGAAGAAATGTTAGTCTAACTTCATGTTTGTAAAGGGTTTAGTGCTCATTAGGGGTTTTGGGTCTTTTGACTTCAAATTGTGGAAAATTTTCCATTTTAGTGAAACATGGGTTGGAGGTATGATTTAGGATCCTACATATCATATTTAAATTCCTCGAAGTCAACATCAATCATCGAGTTGACATAGAAAGTCAAAATGCTTCAAAATGCAAAAAAGTTGCTAGCAACTTTGAAAGTTGCTCGAGCAACTTTTGCAAGAAATGACAAAATGTAGTTAAACTGATTTGTAACTACCCATGCTTAGTATATGAGAATTGAATCGATGTTTTTACAAGGTTAATGAAATTTTTTTATTGAGACATTTACTTATGACACCTCTGTGCAGATGTCTGTAGCTCCATTTGCATAATCTGTACTGAATCTTTGTTTCTATACAGTCCTGTACAGATTGGCATAGGTGATTAGGCTCCATGGTAGTGTAGTATTTATTTTCAGATTTTATATGCAATAGTTAGTTTTTTTTTAAGTTTATTAGATTTAAAGTTACAAGATTTTTAAGGCCACTGGTCTAACAGAAACAAAATAGTGCTGCCAAGATAGAAATGGATCTAACCTAGTTTTCCTCTGGTGGAAATGATTAAAACCATGGGGAAGGTAGGGTTAGGTTCAGTAGATAGGGTTTTTTTTTTTTTTTGTCTCAATGGATTTCACAGGCCAACAATGAAGCCCTCTGGCTGACTAGTTAAACCAGGTGAGCTAGGATAGGGAGAAGGTAGACTTTGTGTGAGCACCCAAGACCTTTTGGGGAAGACTTAGTGACATTCCTAGATGCACTAGATAGTATCCTTAAAGGATTCAATGGTAATTGGAGGTAAATCAATGATTGGAGACAATATTTTCAATTTTTCATGTTCACTAGTCCAAAGGCCTAATTAATAGGCTATACTCTAGGGCCTACAAGAAAGTAGGGTTTTGGGTGTCATCAAAGGTCAGGGTTTTGGATTCTGATGGGGTTGAATGATGTCTTGAATATTTTCAATTTTTTTGTGGGTTCATTTGGGGATTTTGGAATCAATAGGCCAAACTCGGTGAAAATAGACCTACAAGGAGTTGAGTAATTATCCCTCCTTGTGAGTAAAAGATCGATTAGATAGGTGGAGTGTCTTGGATTTTTGGGATGGATGTAGAATGAAAAAAAAAGGGTCAATAACTGTATGGAGAGTCTCATTAAGTGTGTGGGAAGATCCTAGGTAGAGGATTGGCAATCTAGATGGAGTTGTAGAGAAGGAAACTAAGCTTTTGGTTAACTAGTTGGACTAGTTGAGCTTAGAAATCTTGGAGTCTTCTAAGAACCAACTATACCTTGTAGGAGAAGTTGGTGGAGAGGGTCTTGGAGATCCTAATTGGTGGAAGATCCAACAAAGAACAACCATTGGATGGTTGGTTTGGTCAAACAAGCAGCTAGGAGAGAGGAAAGGCTCTAGATTGTCAAACCCTCTTCTTTAGTGAGCCATTTCTATAGCCATTAGCAGCTTTACTTTGATTATTCCACACACTTTTTGAGGGTCTGCATTTGGAGAGAGTAAGAAAAAAGACTATTTTTTTACACCAAATTCTACTAATCGCCTTCATTGATTCAACATAATTCTCAAAGCATATTTTTATGCAATTGTGAGATGAATATTTCACTGGTAGCGGTTCAGAACTCAAGTAGTGGCCAATATTGTCGACCATGCTGAGGTGGAGTGCTTCCTGAAAATGACTACATTTACTTAAATCATACAAAAGATTAAATATAAAATTAGTATGTCTGACAACAGACCTCAACATCAATACCATTAAGTCATTCAACTTTTGGTTTTACCCATCTCTAGAACCCACTTGGATCTCGACGAGGTGCTTCAAAATCCAAAGAGGTATTTGATTTTTAAATAAAAATATGTCATCCACAATATTTACCATCTTTGGATTTTGAGAAATGGCATCAAAAAATGGATCATGGGTCCACAAATATATAATTACTTCCTCCTTATAAAACTGATTTGATGGATGACACTTCCCTCCATAATTGATGAGAAGTTCAAAAATAAAGTAAGCATCTCTGGTTACCGTCCATGCTAAATCAATGGATGTAAATTGGGTAATGTCTTCACCATAGAACTCCCTAATCTCCTTTTCCTTTACCTGTAAGAAGTATTAAAAGAATGAAAACATAAACATGAAGTAATCCAAGAAAATGAAATGCAAGAAGATTTTACCATAAACCAAAAGTGAGAGAAAGATATCAAGATCAACCATTAAGCATATGAGAAACTTCAAGAACCCAACAAAGAGCCAAGAGATTTTGGTAAGGGGAAAAGAAAATAAAAACCCCTTTGTGAATAAGAATATGGCAAAAAAGCATATGGATGAGAGCAATAAGCTCAATACAATAATGAGAGCAATGCGAGATTGAGAGAGAGAGGAGAAGATTATTCAAGCAAGTGTGTGAGAGACATCTCTTAAGTAGAGATGAGTGGAGGAGTTTGCATGTAACTCCCTTCTCCTATGGATGCCACATTCATATTGTGTGTGTGACAAATGTGTGATTCCTCTTAAGGAGGAATATCTATTTTCCTTATTAAAGGAATTACAAAAAGGTGACATGTCCTCCTACTTTGACTAGAGGACAGATACAAATAAGGATACCTTGGTTTATCCTTTTAATTACATATTTTCAACCAAGGAAAGATTAAATTCTAACATCCCCCTTTAATCTTTACTTGGGGAGTTTACAACAAGCGAATTAAACCCAATTCTTCACAATAAGAGTGAAATGTCTCTTACAAAATCTGCAACTTGGTCTTCAATATAGGGAAGAGATTTGATTTTCTTGATCCAAGTTTTGATGTAAACTTCTTGAAGTAATAGGACATGTGAAGAGGAAGTGATTCCATAAGTGGGCCTTGAAGATTCACCTGAAACAAAGAAACATAGAAACAAAAACCAAGGAACTTTTCCACAAGAAGAATGTCATCTAATATTCAAGTTAGTGTAACTTTGAAACTATAATATCATAAAATGTATTTAAGGAAATGCATGAGATATCATCAAATAAAGGAGCTAAACATGAAATAAAGATACAACAAAAGGTCAAGGAACCAAAAAGAACAATCATCCTCTCATCTCAAAATAAATATGCTAATGCAGAAATGAGGCATGCATCAACATTGC
>MU223264.1:2627717-2679606 GCA_018584345.1 Thuja plicata
ATATATAACTAACAAAGATAGAGAAATATGCAAAAGAAAATGGTGAAAATACTGTTGGCATATTATTTGAGAGGGAATTTTTTTTTTAAAAGTCATATTATGTTCAAATTGATAATGAATAATTCCTATTACATAACAAATGACATAGGGGTTACTCAATGTAATTCCAATCATGCCTCTCAATTTCAATAAATTGTCATGTCATAGAGGCTAAAGTTTATTCCACGTTTATATGTGTCTTTTCTTTTCCATTGCTCACAACCTATAATTTATTTGGTGCATTTATATTTCACTTCTCAATGCCCGTGTTTCTATGCTTCTATCTCTTTGTTTTTATTTGTGTTTTCTTTCCATTGTGTAATTTGATGCCCCAAATTTAAGAGGGATATTAAAAAAAAAGTCATGAAACTTAATCATTAACACATAGGCCAGCATCGTATAAAAGGAAAACTCTAAAGAAACCATGATAAGTTTTAATTTATTTTCCTTTACCTCTCAAATTATTATGGCCATTGACAACTTGCACTAATTCATCTATTTATTTTTCATTTTTTTAATCTTTTAAGTCAAATTTTTTCTTTTCTGGTAATAATCAGCTTGCCCTATTATGCTTTTTAGCAATATGTGTAAGTGTTTTCAACCATAGAAGCAAAAATCTACAAAACCATTATGATTACACTCGATTTTCCCCAAGTCAGTCCTACAAATGATTTTTTCGTCAAAAAAATCCTTTCTTTTTTCCTTAAAGATTGTTGACTGTAATTTTTAGCAGTTTTTTCGCATTTATATTTAATAAAAATTGCATTTCAGTCCCATTTGAAATCTTAATCAACTTCCTTTATTTTTAAAATATGGTTGAATTCATTTTTCAATAGTTATTTCACATTTAAATTGTATAAAAATTGCATTTATTTCATGTCAACTATATTTGTATTATTGTGGAGCATGTGTGAGTTTTAGGTAAACAATTTGTGTAGTTATTTTGTTCTGTTATGTTTTCTCAACTTCTTAGCTCTAGATAAATGAATCAAGTTGTATGAGGGGGGGTGAAAATTAAATTCTATGTGTGTTGGTGTTGGTGTTGGTAGTTCACAGCCAAGAAATTGTAGGCATCATTAAAGTTGTAAATGTTTTTTTTAATTCTTCTTAATGGCACCCAATCAAGTTGAATTTTTCTAACATCATGTTCTTGTCCTCTTGATTACTATTGAGTGCTTCTAGAATCAATTTTTTTATCTTTATTATTTAGTGGCTTTATGGGCCTGAAGAGGGTTCAAAGTTGAACTAGAATTTATTACCCCATTCCTTTTATAAATCAGTTGAATTCTAAATCACGAAGCATGGAAGTCTAATTGCTAACACTTTTATTTCTCTAACATGCTCTTTTTTTAGGGGATAAGAAAACACTTGTATGTTATTAGTATTTTTAGATAGATAGATTTTTATTATGAGTGATTTTACTCAGGATGTTTCTAGATGGAAAGGATTGAATGTTTGTTATGTATTTTTAGGGGATAAGAGAAATATAGAAATATTCATTATTTGGGTGTAAAGAAAATACCAAACTATTAAGTGTATTACAATTTTTTTATCTAGCACTGAAAAGATTTCTACATGAATCTTTTTATATTATTTTATATGTCTTATCATGACTTGAAACTTTTTTTTTTTTTTTTAGATTATTGTATCATTTTTACATAAGCTTAATGTGACTCTTCACTTGTGACACTTCACTTGCAACTTTATGTCTCTGTGAAGAGATAATTTTGAATGCACAAATTCAATTTTGATTTCTACTTTCTTGTGAACACCATGTTTGTAGCTTTGGAATTATTTGGTCTACATATAGAAAGTGTAACTTCTATTTGCAAGTTTCTTTTATAGATTTAACATTTTCTTCTCTTTTTGGGTCATGGAAAATCCTCAACAGCCAAATCAGATTATTGAAATTTTAAGTAGTTCCTTAGAAATTTCTACAACCATCTAATTTCTCAAGTGTGTCTGTCAATAGAAATGGGTTTCATGAAGAAGAACTCTTGAATGTTACAACTAGTATTTCCCTTAGTTGTCAACAATATGTTGAATAGTTAAAGGTTATGAGCGCTCATACTTGTGATGTCAAAGATTTTGAGATCATGACCATGGAAGAAAAACTTCTTGAGCTGCATGCATACTACATGAAATATTTTGGCTTTTGTACTTTCAGATGAGAAATGTATTATGATGAATATTATAGAGAAGGCAATGTTCCTGATATTTAATGTGCATTTCAGAACTACCTAAACTGCATATAACACATTGTATATTGAAGTGTCCCTTTATAGTTGCTTTTATTTGGACTTATACTGCTCCTATTACAGAAAGGGAGAATTTAAATTTTTTGGGCTCTTGTAATTATCATAATCTTCCATTTCTTCCTCTTAGTTCCACCACCTACTACTATACATGATTTTTGTACAAATTTGATTCCACTAGCAATACAAATGCACATTGTATATTTCCAACACTTTTGCATTAATATCCTTGATTCAAGCCTTTCTGTTGTCTGTATTCGAATTGTACATTATATTTATTATTACACTATGAATTGTTTAAATTTCCTACCTAATTCATATTTCATTTTATTTCAAAAACAAATTTCTATAACGCTCTACTATCTTTAAAATAAATCAAGTTTTATCTTGTTCACATCTTCACATTTGAGGTCTCGCTTTACCCCTTTCTTACATTCAATGTAAATGTAGACTTCAGTTGGTAATTATTTTGGGATGATTTAAATTAGAGCCGCAATATTTATTCCAACTCGCTTCGACTGTACACTTTCACAAATTTATACACCCTTATGCCAAGTTTCATGATTTATACTTCTAATAGTCATTTCTTATTATTCTTACTTAATAACTTTGTGTCTTATTATTCTTGTGTACAACCTATCTTATGTTCACTCTGATATTTTTTAAATCAACTCCACAATATGGATTAATAAAATGATACTTTTTTTATATCTCTCACCCTTAGATAATTAAATATCAATTTGTTTGATAATAGTTTTTTTCTTTGCTAACGAATGGAAATTATGCTTGTCACAACACTACAACCAAATTTAATCAAATTACATATTTAATTGTGTTCTCTCACAACGTATTATGTTTTCTTCTTATCTGTAGTAACGCGCCTATCTCAAGTTAACAAGTTCTACAAAGACATACTCTCTATTTGTTGGGTGGAGGTACGTCTTTCGATCTTTCCATCTTATTTATCGTTTCAGCTTACCTTCACCTAATATAATTTGTATTCATAAATGCCTACAACATTTATTTTGTTCCAAACATATTTTATACATGATGTATGCAAAACAAGTTGAGGTTTCCAATAGCTTCTCTCTATTCTAGGAGATTCAACTTTGTTTCAATTTGGAAGGGAAATTTTACTTGATGCCAAAATAATCAGGTGTCACCTTTTAGGCTAACTTATTAGCACAACTGAATTTTAGTATTTCTAACTAAAATTTAATTTTTGTCATACATATGGTCTAGCTAGATTCATTATAGCTAAGTTAGATAAGTGCTTTAAAATTTCCAATTGTAAATGTCTATTAAATGCATGTTTTTATACCACTTTGGGTCCAATTACCAGAGAAATAAAATTATTTAAGAAAAGTGATGTTTCAATAACTCCTAATCTTTTTAATGCTATTTTTTTAAATGAAAAAATACCATTTTGCAGAGATCAGAGTCAAGAACATCCTCATATAGATTTTATAGTACTTTAATCAGACATAGTCTATTGTAATTAAAACATATTGCAAGTAGGTATTTTAATAGTCAAGGAGATGTTGATTTGGAGAAACAAAAAAAATATTAATAATATTAAATAAATTTGAAATACATATGGTGCACTAGAGGAGAAAGTCCTCTTCAAGAATATATATATATATATATATTATTGGGCTAGATTTGTTATGAAAAATATGGTGGTAGATCAAAACTGTCGATTTCAGGTGAGTTGGAATTTGAGTTGTTATAAAAGAGAAAATATAGGTCACAAACCAATTTTCATTTCTTCAGGCACTAGCTATATGTGTCATCTACAACATATTTTTAAACTAGGGGAAAAAATTATTTACATATAATTGTTTGGTTAAAAATTTACATATTTATATAAAAATTTAGCATTTTTTAGCAACTAAAAAATCATCTTTAAAAATTTAAAAACATATCAATTCTTATTCAAAAAATTTATTATAAATATTAATCATAAACTTAATTAATTTTAACACATTTAATTAGTTTACATCATCTTCAAATTCCAAACATAAATGTCATTTTTATACTATTGAAATTGAACAACTTTGATTTTGTTAGCCTTTTCCTTTATTCAAGGGTGACAATTTATTGAGCTTTTACTAAGAATTGGGTGTCTTTCAAATAGTTAGTCTTGGCATAAAACCATCTCTACCATTAACCTCAGTTGGCTGCCTAAACTTTAGTCACAACCCCATTTCTCACACGGAATCACTAAAATGTTCAGGACCATGCCAGACCGAAGTGTCTCCAAGGAACACTAAGCATGACTAGGCATCATTCTTTCAAGGCTTGTATCTCGGGCCATGTGAGAAGTATCAATGAATTGTTAGATGCTACAAGACCATGCCCCCATTGCCTATAATAACCTCTCTTTGTTCTAGGAGATTTGAATTTTTTCAATTTGGCAGGGCAAGCTCACTTGTTGCAGAACTTACAGTGATGCTTAGTTGAAATTTGCACAATAGGGTATCTATCAAACTGTTAGTCCTGGCATTGAATTATTTGTTCTGTTAGCTCTGGGTAAATTCTATTGATAAGAGTTTTCCATCCATAGATTCACTAGAACCTTCATAATCACATCGGACCGAAGTGTCTCCAAGGTGCTCTAAGCACAATTGGGTAGCGATCTTCTGAGGCTCGTATCTCAGACCTCGTGAGAGGTATCAAAAAACTGTCAGGTGGTACAAGACCATGTCATTGAGGCCCTACAATAATCTCTCTCTATTCTAGGAGATTCAAGTATTTTTCTATTAGGAAGGGCAATCTCACTTGATGCCAAAACTTGCAATGATGCTCAGTTAAAAGTTTCACCATTGGTTATTTTTCAAACCATTAGTCTTTGCATCAAACTATCTATGCCATTAGCTCTGGTTGACTGGGTTAACACTAGTGAAAACCATGTTTCACCCAGAGAGTCAAGTTAGAATGTTTGAGAGCATGCAAGAACAAAGTGTCGCTAAGGTGCATTAAGAACCATTGGGTATGTTTGCGATCATTCTGGCATGCCGAAAGGAAAATTAAGACCATTCCTAAGGTAAACATGCCCAACTTGATGCAATGGAACTGTCTGTTTGTGCTGACCATGAAAAAAAATATTTATGCTCCAAGTCGGTTACACAAGAAACATCGTTAGTAGGATATGTCAGCAACAATTTTAGCATTTTGAGAGGCAAAATGGGACTATTCATAGGGTAGACAAGAAACATCATCCAACCAGATGCAATGGAAGCATTGGTTTGTGTCCATGGTGAATAAATGTTTCTTCCCCAAGTCGGTTATACAAGGGACATCGTTGGTAGGGTATGTCGGGTCATATGTCTCCTAAATGTATTAGGGTCTTATGGACCATTTTCGTTTGTAATAAAGATTAAATGGTCAAAAATGGTCAAAGGGTCATTAATAGACTAGGAATTGATGTTCTGAGTTCTTAGGATGATTTAGGATCATAATGTAACTATTGATCATGTTTGTAGAGAGATCTGGATGAAACGTTTAAAGGATGATTTAGGATCGTAATGTATCCCAACTTTTTGTTTGTTCACATTTCAATCAAACCTTCAGAGCACGAAGGGTAGCCAGAAATACATGTAAGGAATATATCGTATAGATGAACAATCATAAGGCATAAATATAGTCATGAATTTATGAAAGGAATGAATTCCACTACACATAAGGCGGTGATCATACGTTCAAGACATGAATCACATACTTAGATATCCATAAATCATGAATCACATAAGTGGATATGTATGAATGCATGAATCATATTGATAGGGAGATTCTTCTATAGAGTCAGCTACAAGTTAACTATAGGCCTCTTCTCTAGACCTACTAGGGCTTCTTCTCATATCCTAACCTAAGAGTAGAATATTGGATTCACTTACTCTTCACACCAAGAATCTATCTACAAATAATGAGTTCATACTATACTGAACCTATAGGGGTAGATTCAACCACCATTCCTCAAACACCTCACAAACACTTACAGGGTTTCATTCTATATAATTAATTCATTCTTGAATATTTAGAGCCATATCTCATCCATACACTCATCAGATTCTTTATTTCAAAGAGTAGGCCTCGTGGTCCCTTGTAGCCCTAATCAGGCTCCTAATCTGCATTAACTCCCAAACTTCACAAAGAAACCCTAGAATTTATCTTTGATCTAGATAACCTTTTTGAAAACACAAAGGATTTTTAGAGTTTGGAAGTCTCAATTATTATATACTGTACTTCAAAACCTTTAGGGATTGAGTTCTTAAAAGTGGGGCTAATATGCCTAATTTGTAGAAAATCTTCTAAAAAAAAAATGAAATGGATTCATCGACCACCACCAATTCTCACATTAGTTTGTCTCTTTTCCAATTTCATCCTCCAGGACTTGGATCACTTCATTAAATCTTACTCTACAAATGAAACACATTGTTCCTTAATTGACCCTAGTCTGGTTATAGCCAAGATTGCCTAGGGCAAGAGCTCATAATTCACCATTGCAACCTATGAAACTAAAAAAAAAAGGAAAAAATTGTACAATGTCTCCTCTTTCATTATTCCAAGGCATAGTTACTTTCCATGGTGGTAAATCCCTAAGGATCCATATTTTCTATATACAGTCTAAACTGGTCCGAAGAACACAAAATAGGAAGAAGATTTTCTTTATAACTTAAAAATGAAAGATATGAACAAATCCACTCCACATAGAACTAAGAAACAACTATAAGAAGATAATTACACTTAAAAACTACCCAGTTCAATCCATTTCAAATACCTATGAATTGAAAAGCACAAAAACTATGATAGTCCAAGATCTACAACTTGCTATTGCTTATAAATTGAAAATGAAAAACATCCCCCCTTCATACAACTCCATGGAATTCCTTAAATATAATTCCTACTCCTTGGATAATTTCTCAAACATATCGAAAACTAATTTTGGACACAGAGAAAGTTTTTGGGAAAAGTTGTCAAGCAACTTTCAAAAGTTGCAAATGTTGCTCAAGCAACATTTTGCACTTTTTTACAATTTTTCTTTTTCAAGAGTCTAACTCCATTAATGAATTATAAATAATCATAAACCATTTCATATGACTCAAAACACGTCAAAATTTCTTCCTAAGCATTTTAACTTCCCAACACACATTTTGACTCATTTCTTTCAATAGGACATTACAAAGGTTATGTGGATGAGAAACCCACACAGCTTTAAACACACTCTCCTAAAACATTCCAAATTGTTCCTAAACTTCCCTAAAAAATATTAAAAACCATTAAATTTATAAACACAACAAAATGAAGGGCTTCAACCCTAGGTTCTCCTACACCATGCTCTCCCTGGACAAAGAAATCAAGTTGCACCAGGAGTCAACAATGCATCTATTCCCAAATATTTCAATTCTTCTTTAGCAACCCATGTAGCCTCTAATTCTGGGAGTTGTTTCCATTTGATAATGTGTTCCATATACTAACCATGTCTAGTCTTCTTCTTAATTCTGGAGTACAGTATCTTTTCTTATTTTGTCTTGGTTGTAGTTGGTAAGGGAACATCCTTTATAATTTGTTCCAACTCCTTAGAAATAGTTGTCTTTGTTGGTAGTGGTCCTTTATATGCCACTAAGTCTTAAACATTGAACACTGGTGAGATTGACAACTCTAGGGGTAGATCAATTTTGTATGCATTCTTCCTATACTTTTATAGTATCTTATATGGACCTATTCTCTTCATCTTCATCTTGCTTGGTATTCCTTTCTATAGCCTTTCCTTATTCAAATGTACCATTACTAAATCCCCAACTGCAAATTGAAAATCCTTCTTCTTTGCATCAACATTGGTCTTCAACTTATTTGTTTCCTTTGCTAGTGTCTATTTTACCTGGTCATGTAATTCCTTCATATATTAGGCAGATTCTTCAGCATGCCCACTCTTTCCCTCCATCTTTCCCAAGCCTCTCAGTTGACAAACTACTCTGGGGTGCATACCATACACTACTGAAAATGGACTTGTATCTGTGGTTCTATTAACACTGCCATTGTAGGCATATTAAACTTATGGTAGGACTTGATCTCATACTTGACCATATTCCTTCGTCAGTAATATCAAAAGGTTCCCCAATACCCTATTTATAACCTCTATTTGACCATCTATTTTGGGGTGATAAGCTGACCAAAAATAAAAATTTGTCCCTAGCCTCTTCCATGATGTTTTCCATAAATACCCCGTGAATTGACATCTCTGTCTGATACTATGCTAATAGGTAGCCCATGGATTCTCACAACTTCCCTATATAATAATTGAGCTATATATCTTTCATCATGTGTTTTCTTGCATGGAATGAAGTGGTTAATCTTAATGAACCTGTCAACAACTACAAAAATACTATCCATTCCATTGCTTGACCTTGGTAATCCCACTATGATAGAAACTCTCCAAGGTATTCTTGCACAAACACTTATAGGACACTATTGGTTCCTAGTCTTCAAAAGATCTTAATTTCTCCTCTAGGACCTTCCAATTTCTTTCTTAGCTAGCCTAGAACCACTCCAACATCACTCTATGAGTTGGTCTCCTTTGTGCTTCACCTTAGGGGTAAGTATCAACCAAATTCTCCTTCCATATGACCCCATTAGAATAGGTCATCAATGGTTTTACAAACGATCTCAGGACAAACACTGAATTTGGTCTTTTAGGCCTAATAGGTCAATTAGCCCTATACAGTGAGATTTTCTCACTTATCTCACAAAACTCTAAAACAAACCAAAAAACAACCTTGATATTATGACACCCTTTTCCAAGATACAAAGGATTTTTTTGGTCTTAGGGTTCTAGGGCCTCCATACAGTAGGTTCCTATAATTTGGGGCTAGTAGAGCAAATAGGGCTATTCTAGTGCAGTATTTTGATTTCTACTTGGAAATATATCTAAATAGATTAGTCAATACCAAATCCTCTCAGGAGGTATCTCTAGTACATTTATGCTTCTGAAACAATGCTAGGTTCCATTCTCCCAATCCATCCCCTTCAATTACACAGCATGAAAACAATGTCATGCACCTAGCCTGACACAATGGACTCGCCTAGGGCATGACCTTAAAATTAGTTTGATGGATCTTCTGAGATCCTCCTTCCATATGAAAATTGTACAATGTCTTCACTTCCATATCTCTTAGTTTCATGATGATTTTCATGGTGGGGAGCTATGGGGGAACCATGTTTCCTAAAATGGAAAAAACAACACCTGCAACTATACTACTTGCAAAAAAATTTGAAACTCTAATCTAATGAACTCAAAATAACTCTACTACAGAGTGAAAAGTTCTTAAAAATATGTCTACTACACTAATACAAAACTAGATCACTTAGTTAAATCCACCCATTATCTCATGAACTCAAAACAATTTGACTGTATGCAAAAACTAGAACTCAAAGCTTCTCATTCAAATTCAAATCATTCATTACATCATATTGCCTCACGAAATGGGATCCTAATTTTATAAATATTCCTTATCCATGATTGTAGGCCATTACATTAACAAACCATCATCATTCTCTGAAGATAATCATATTCTTTTAAAAGTTGTCATGCAACTTTCAAAAATTGAAAATGTTGTCATGCAACATTTGGACAATTGTGACAACATTGCATAAAAAAACTCCAGTGACCTCCAACCGACCTATAATGATGTAAAAACATTTCTAGATGAAATTATAGGCATATACCTACCCTTTAATAAGCATTAAAGTCTTTTGGATCCATTTCCCCCCTTTTAGTCTTAATCTACCTTTTGTATGCACCCTAAAATGGTCACCTAGACTATGGGCCCCCATTCTTCAATTTATCAAATGCCAAAATCAATTTATCAAATTCCTAAATCAATGTTTTGCAACATTTTCAAGTCAAATCAATTTCCTTGATCAAATCGTAATTAATTCAATTATTTCAATATTTCCTAAGGTTTGATCATTTTATCCATAATCTAATTTAATTAAAAGAAAACACCCCTTTTAATTAAATAAAATGATCTTATTTAATTAAAAGAAAATCCATTTTTATTAAATAAAATAATCTTATTTAATTAAAAGAAAATCTCTCTTCTAATTAAATAATCTTATAACAACAAGAAAAATAAATATTAAAGATGGCTGGAGAACGAGAGCGAGCAGGTGCGGCTAGGGTTTCACAGAAGCAGGGAGGGAAAAATTCTGCACAACCAAAGGAGTGATGGGGAGATGAGGTCGATAGGGTTGGAGGACAAGAGCTAGTAGGAGTGGCTAGGGTTTCACAGAAGCAACGAGAGTAAAAATCTACAGAAACAAAGGAGAGATGGGGAGATGAGGTCGACAGGGTTTTTCCCATTCACGACCTTCATCACCAAGTCAAGAATCAGCCTTCACACCGGCCTCCCCAGTGGGTTTTCAGATCTGGGTGATGGATAGATTAATCATGTAAGGACTATAATAACATTAACCCCCATTGGGTCTTTCAATCTACAAGAAGGATTGATAAAGCGGCTTCGAATGTGCCTAATGCTAGGGAAAACACATTTTTTCCTAAATTTCCATCTTATAGGGCTAAAAAATCGAAGAAGGTGCGATCATTTCATAGTAGGCATAGGAGGTTCCCAGAGAAGAAGATCATTTTTGACATATGTGGCCCGATATCTCCTTTGCGTTTGGATGGTGATGCCCCTGAGGTTGCAGAGCCTGTCTTCAAAGTTCATGGGGATTTTTTCTTGGCTCCTGGAGGAGCTCCTTGCAATCCACCTCGTGTCTTTCAGCCCCCACTTATGGATCAAAGTGAGGCATTTCATAAATTTTTGAGGGTGGCATCTAGGGATGCTAACCGCCTATTTATTCCAACTAATATGATTTCCCTTGAAGCTCAGGAACTGAGGGCAAGGGATCTAATAGGTAAGACCTGGAACTTTACCCCGTCTTCTGAAGAATTATTATCATGGGGTTTTAAATTCTGGGAGGGGTTACAAAATATTTTTCTTATTGATAATGGAAGGGGATTCTTTATAGCCATTTTTTTCTAATAAAACCAATAGAGACAAGATTCATCATTACAAGAGTTGGTTTCTTAATGGGAATGGGGTTTTCACAGAGCCCTGGTATCCAAATTTTAGACCTGATAATAGTCACAAGAGATTCTTCCCCTTCTGGATTTCATTGTCAGCATTACCAATCGAGTATAGGAAACTGGATGTATTGGAATCTCTGGCTAATAAGCTAGGTATCTTCCTTTGTCATGACTGGACTTCTCTTGAAAATTTCTCACTCCCCCCAAGAGTTTATCTTCTTCAGGATCCATCAAAGCCTTGGCTTTCACAACTCTGTCTTGAATCTAATTTTGGCTCTTTCTATCAGAAAATCTTATTAGATGGTCCAAATGTTATCATTATTAAAATGGACTCTCTTGGCCATCTTTCTTCCCATTGTGGGAACATCTCTCATTCTTCTAGTGGGGTATGCAAAGATAGTTCTTCTCATCCCACAAATTACAAAGGTTTAGTCTCACATATACCTCGTACGAAAGTGATTTTCTTTCAGTCAGGACATAATGATTCGACACCTAATCCTTTATCTCCAAAAAAGGTGCTTCATTTTATTGAATCATGGTTGATTCCTAAACAAGTGTCTCCTCATCCACTACATGAGGTACCAAATAAGGGGTTGGTCATCCAGCTTCAAGATCCAACTGTTCCTTGACCATCTAGCCCCTTTCTAGGTGCAGTTTAGGGGATAGTTTCATTTGATTCCATCTCCAAATCAGACTGCCCTTCTCCAGCTCAGATGCCTTTTGAATCACCTTTGTCTCCTTTGGTTGGGGCAGACCTATCATCTCTCAGACCTATCTCTCTACAGAATATGGAAATTGCAGGCAAGCATCTTGATTATGAACCAGAATGGCCGGGGGAAAATTCACCTTTATCTATGGGGAATCAGATTGCTTCTTCTCCTGTGCAATCAGTCAGGAAAAATCTACAACAATACTTCTTACAAGAAATTGATCCCCTAGCTCTTTTGGACTCTATGGCATTCAATACCTTGCCTCATGATCCTCCTGGGTTGGATTCAACAAATTCATCCCCAAAGCACATTGCCTAAACAGACTTGTAAGATTTTGTGGATAATCTAGTCTTACAGGTGGCAGATGAACAGTTCAACGGGGGGGCCCCTTCACCAAATATAGATAAGGATCATGGTGTGGATGTTAGTAATCCTAACTGTGCTATAACGGAAGTTTTGGATCAGACATCTCAGTCACCTTCTCTACAAAATTGTGGTATTCTCCAAATGAAATCTGACTTATCAAACATTGCAGGTTTCCTATCTAACAAAAAACCTAGGGGTCGGCCTCCTAAGGCTAAAAAAACAAAGGATGAGATTGCAGCTGGAGTTCAATCAGTTATTTCCTTTTCCAAGCTCCCTAGAAAGTCTAAGGGGGAGGCTACAGCTTCAATAGCCAGAAAAATGAAGTAGGGGAGGAGAGCGGCAGGCTCTCCGAATTGCCAATGAGGATTATATCTTGGAATTTTAGAGGCTTAAATGCCTCTAACAAGGCCCGTCTCATCAAGGACCAACTCCTTGTGAGTCGTGCAGATATAGTTTTACTGTAGGAAACAAAACTGTCTTTGGATAAAGGGAAGGATATGTTCACATCGTGGCGGGGTTGGGAGTTTACCCATTCATATTCGAAAGGGGCTTCAGGTGGTTTGACTATCCTTTGGAAGTCCTCTTCCTATAAAATTCAAATAGTTTCAAATGGACCAAATTGGTTACTGGCAGAGGTATCAATCTTTGCTCTTTATTTTTATCTTTTTAATGTTTATGGCCTAGTTTCGGTTTCTTCTAAACAAAGGTTATGGGACCAGCTATCTCAAGTCATTATTAACCTTGGAAATTCAAAGATTATGGTTGGTGGGGATTTTAATGCAACTTTGGGTGATTCAAAAAAAGTAGGGGGAATTGGAACATATTTCAAAGTAACACAGGATTTTAGGAATTTTATTGAAGGATCGACGTTGTTTGATTGTAATCCTCAGAATGGAATCATAACATGGTCCAATAGAAGGAAGGGCTCATCCTTTATGGGGGAAAGGCTTGACCATTTCCTCCTTAATCCAACTTGGATCATCTCTCAAGGATGTTTCTTAGCATCCATTCTCACCTTTTCAGGATCTAATCACTTTGCAATCTCACTTGATTTCAATATAGCCTCAAGTACCTTTCATCCTAAATCATATTTCAAGATTGAGAAGATGTGGTTTCAGGAAAAAAAATTTGTTTCCTTACTTTCAAAATGGTGGCTGGATTTCCCTCATCACGATGGATATAAAATGTTCCAGCTCTTCAAAAAACTAACCTTCTTGAAAACCAAAATTAAGGAGTGGAACCGTCATTGCTTTGGGAACATCTTTGCTGAAAAAGCATCTATTCAGCATTAGCTAGAGGATTGGAATGAGAATATTATTCATAATGGGCTCTCACAACAGGTGTATGAGATTCAGAAAAATTTAAAATTAAGGCTTGAGGAGGTTCTTCTTAGGGAGGAGACATATTGGAGACAACGTTCTAGAGAACTATGGCTTAAATATGGGGATAGAAATATGAGTTTTTTCCATAAATCTACCAAGATAAGGTGGCAGAAAAATGCCATCTTTCAGATTCAGGATGTTGATGGGAACTTATTCAATTCTAAAAAGGATATCCAAAAGGAGGCAGTTTGTTTCTTTCAAGATCTTTTGGCCAAGCCATTAGGGGGCAGCCAGTCCTCACCCCATTCTGATTATCTTCACTTCATTCCCCCTTTGGTGTCTTCAGAAGATAATGATCTCTTGCTCCGACCTTTCTCATTAGATGAGATAAAAGCAGCAGTCTTTTCAATGGGTGCAGATAAGGCCTCAGGTCTAGATGGTCTTACCCCATTCTTCTTTCAACAATGCTAGGATTTCATGGGTCAGGATATTTTGGAGGCAGCTGAGGAATCAAGGTCTCATGAATGTATGTTCAAACCTTTTAATAATACTTTTCTCACTCTCATACCGAAGTGCCCTTCTTCTTCCACCTTTACAGATTATAGACCAATCTCCTTGTGCAATACTATTTATAAAATCATTACTAAATCCATGGCACTTCGGTTGGGAAAAATTATCCGAAAGATTATTTCAGAATAGCAGGGGGGTTTTTTTCTGGGCAAAGATACGGTTGAAGGGGCTTTAATTTCTCATGAAGTTTTACATTCAGTAAAAACTCAAGGCCTTCAATTTATGGTCCTAAAACTTGATATGATGAAGGCATATGACAGGGTCAGCTGGTCTTTCCTTAGGATGATTATGTTTAAGATGGGTTTTCATAAAAAATGGATTAAATGGATTCTCGCATGTGTTCAAGGGGAAAAATTCTCTGTTCTAATCAATGGTTCTCCCTATGGTTTCTTCTTAGCCTCTCAAGGAGTGAGCCAGGGGGATTCTCTATCCCCTTTCCTCTTCATTATTATGTGGAGGGTCTAAGTACGTTGATCACTTTCAAAAACTCTCAAGGTTTGTGGGATGGTATTTCTTTGCACCAATCAAGTATTTCAATTACTCATACTTTGTTTGTAGATGATTCATTATTTTTTGGGTATAGTTCCTTATCAAAAGCTAAAGTGATTAAGAACACTTTAGAAGAATATTTTTTGATGTCAGGTTAGAAGGTTAGTTTTCCAAAGTCCAAAGTGTTTTTTTTCAACACCCCCCCGAGGATTCAGGCAATTATTGGTGACTTCTTGGGTTTTGCAGTAGCAGTACCACCTAGCACATATTTGGGCATTCCATTCTTTCAAGGATCATGTAAGGCTTCCTTCTGGGAAAAGATTTGCCAGACAATTGCTGATAGGATCTCTTCCTGGAAGGCTAGAAGGTTGTCTTTTGTGGGCAGAATTTTACTTGTTAAATCAGTCTTATCCTCGATCCCCAACTACATTATGTCAGTCTTGTTGGCTCCAAGAACAGTTATGGACAAAATCAGAAAACTTATTACGGACTTCATCTTGAAAGGTAACATGGAAAATTCTTCAAAGATACCTCTTGTGGCTTGGGATAAGATGTCTTGCCCCAAACATTGTGGTGGACTTGGTTTACACAACTTATATGAAAGAAATATTAGTTTGGGGGCAAACCTCTCTTGGAAATTTTATGAGAATCCATATTTAGTTTCGGCTAGGATTATCAGACTTAAATATTTTGACTCAGAGGATCCATCTTGTATATTCACAATTATGGATCCTCCTCTGGGCTCGGCAATGTGGAACTTTGTGATCAAATGTAGACATATTATTCTAGCCAAATTATCATGGATCATACATTCAGGGGATTGAGCTAACTTTTGGGAGGACTCATGGAATGTTCTATCTCCCATTTCTGCATCATATGTCATTTCTCCTTCAACCATACAGGTTCTCAAATCAAGGTGGGGTTCTAAGGTTAAAGACTATATCTCCTCATCAAACCAGCACGGTTTGGTTCCTAAAACTAAATGGAAG
The DNA here is from genome assembly GCA_018584345.1 of Thuja plicata. Lineage (NCBI taxonomy): Eukaryota > Viridiplantae > Streptophyta > Pinopsida > Cupressales > Cupressaceae > Thuja > Thuja plicata. The sequence goes on from MU223264.1 coordinate 2,643,546, forward strand.
GATCTGTCTCAGGTGGGTCTCCCAGAGGACCAGGTGAAGGCTTTACAAGATATTCTCCAAAATAGACCCTTGATCCTTAATCATGAGAAGGACAGGCTCATTTGGTCTTCTGCATCAAATGGGAGATACTCGGTTAAGCTTGGATACTCTCAATTGTCAAATAAACCATAGTGTTCTAATAAACATTTATATGGCTTTTGTTGGCATTCTGAGGTCCTCCCTAAAGTAGGATCCTTTTTTTGGTTGGCTATTTAGAAGTGTATCTTGACAGGGGATCGGTTACATAGATTGGGGATAGTTGAAAACTTCAATTGTGTGTTGTGTGAATCTCATATGGAAGACCTCAATCACCTTCTGTTGTCATGCCCTTTTTCACAACAAATTTGGTATTGGACTCTTAATAAATTGGGTTGACAAGGTCCTTTACTGATAGTTTTGACAGACCTTCTTAATCAATGGCCTCTTCCTTCTTTGAACTCTTTCTTTTCACAAATTTGGAGGGTGATCCCTGCGGCAGTTACATGGTCAGTCTGGTGGGAAAGAAATAAAAGAATTTTCAGGAAAGAAAAGAATTCAGTAGAACATGTATGTGGGGTGGTCAAAAGATCAATTTCAGAAATGGTAAATGCATTCACCTTGAGAACAAAGTCAATATCCTCTTCATTTACTTCTCAAGATTCAAAAATTTTAAGCTCCTGGCCCTACATTGTTATTCCATTTAACGGGGTTTTGATAGGGAAAGTGCCAAAGAAGGAACTTAGGAAAGATGTTAAGTGGCTTCCCCCGGAGGAATCTTTTATAAAATTGAACTTTGATGGCATATCCAAAGGTAATCCAGGCATTTTGGGTGTAGGATGTGTGCTCAGAAATTCAAATAGGTATCTTATTGGAGCCAATTGATCGAGAATCCCTTTCGGGTCAAACAATATTGCTGAGGCTCGGGCCTTTCTCATGGGCATCCATTTGACGTTATCCCTCAGAATAAATAAGATTCATATAGAGGGAGATTATCAAATAATCACTGCAGCTCTCAACAAATTCTCAATTTCTAGTTGGCATATTCAATATATCATCGAGGAAGTATGGGCCCTCCTCCCATCTTTTGATGATTTTGTGGTATCTCATTGTTTCCAAGAAGCAAACGGTCTAGCAGATTGGTTGGAAAATAGAGGGGCAAACTTACCTTTGGGAGATAGATAGTGGCAGGAAGACTCTCTCATTTCATCATTGCTAATCTCAAATGGAGAGTCTTGGGTTTCCAACAAAATCCAAATTCGGTAGTGCTAATTCTAATACAACAATCTATACTTAGTATGCGATATCATAGGAGGTCATTTTTTGTTTGGGATGTTGTACCATATGATGGTGAAGGTTTACTACAACATCTTATCTCGCGTGTGGAGCTAGCAATTTAGGATTTTTTTGGATTATTGTTGCTAGCCTTTTTGAAGGATTTTAATTAAACAAATCTTCATTTCCCCTGTAGTATAGATTCATATCCTTCGCACAAGCCATCTTGTGTCATGGCATCGTCACCTCATCTGGCACTTGTTCTATTAAATGGGAGTTGTTCTTTCTTCTTCCTCACATCACTTGTTTTCACTATTTCATTGAGTTCTTCCTCCTCTGTGAAATATGGCAGTCTCAAAATATAGGGTGATGAACCTATGAATTAACTTGCCGATTCAAGTATGGGAGTGCCCGATGACGGGGGATTACTTGCAATGACATTTTTGGGTTGTCTTTAAGCCTTTTCCAGCAGAGGTCGTGTCGGAAGTTCACCAAATTATTGGGGATATTGTTTTGGTTCCTTCAGCGCCCCAGTGCATTTTTCACTCCCAAATCCTCTCTATTTTTATGTGTAATTTTTATGATGTCTGTCAGGATTATGTTCTCTTCATGCAAGTGGTCTCAAAGCTTGTTAGGGAGGATTTCATCGGCTTGGGTTGGGGGGATATTCTCTCTAGCAATCCTTGAAAATGACGTGGCCATTATCAAGTTTTTCGATGCTTTCAAATTGGCCATTTCCAACAAGGATAGGCAGATTTTCTCTTCCACTATGGCTCTCTAGTCGACTTCATCCTGGTTTCAGTCCGAGCTCATGCATCTAATATGGTTGATTGTTGTCTTCCTCTATTGGAATTTGCACACAATGAGGTTCGTTTCACTCCTTCCTCACATGGCTGTCCTCCTCTCGGGGTTCCTATGGCTTCTTCGGCGGGCACATCCTCCTCCACTTGCAGATGCCCTTGTCATGATCACAGTTCTCAAGTATAATTCTTGGGTTTTTCTGGGGGGCAGGATAGATGGTTTCATTTTTTGGGCTTGTATGTTTATCAAGGCTTTCATCCTTTTTTATGAATTCACACCCCTCGCAATGTAAAATCTTGGCATATATGTAATAGGGGGTCAAATCTGCGAGGGTTAGGTTGGTCTTTCAGTCGGGTATAGGGGAGTTTTTTAGTCCTCTATTCATGGAAACATCTTTGTAAAATATTTGTATATATTGGCTGTGAAGGGAGTTTCTTACTACTTCTTTCCTCTTGGAGCCTCACTGAAGTAGTTTTTTAATAAAATATAATGGCCTCATCCATTTTTATCAAAAAAAATAAAATTAAATAATCTTATCTTATTTATTTAAAATCTCTCTTTTAATTAAATAAAATAATCTTATTTAATTAAAAGAAAAAATCCCTCTTCTAATTACATAAATAAAATCCCCACTTAAAGCTCTCTTTTCGATGAAAAAAAGGAAATAAATTAAATAAAAAATAAATAAAACTCCTTTTTCTCCGCACATATTCCTATGTGGTGGGATTTTTCCTCTCACTTTCTTTTAAGGGATTTATCCCACATTGCTCTTGAGGATGCATTCCTCTCCACACTTTCCTTTATAAGGAGCCCTCTTCTTCTCATTTTAGGAAAAGATATCAAGTTTTCATGTTATTGTTATGCTGCAGGTTTGGAGAGAAATTTTGGAGGAGAGCTTGAGCATTTGAGCTTGAACCATGCAACTTCTCTTCTTCTTGTCTTCTTCTCTCATGCATCCATGGCAATCCATTCAGAGTAGATTCACATTAATTTAGATTCATATTTCCTTTCATAGATTAATCTTGCATATTTCCTTCATAGATTAGTTTGCATATTTCCTTTCATGCATTGTTATCATATAGATTAGCTTGCTTTCATGCATTGTTATCATATAGATTAATTTTATTTCATGCATTGTTATCATATAGAATAGTTTTCATTTGCAATGCATATTTGATGATCATGGAGACTAGCATTCTTTCTCTTCCTCTTTGAATCTCTCATTTCATGGTGTACTTGCATGGGCATAAACTAGGTCTAAACTGAGGGCCTTCATCACAAACCCTTGCACTCCATGAATAGGGAGCTATGAGTTGCCATTTGAGACCTCATTCTTGAGCAATCTTGAATATAATGACTCATAGAAGTGTGTCAAAATTTGAGCACACATTTTGGCACCCACTGTGGAGTAGAACATCCATTTCTATCATCACATTCAAAAATTCCTTCTATCTTCTGTGTATTATTCCCGTAGTGTCTTTGAAGCTCTCATTTTGAGCCAAATCTGACGCCACCATGGCATCTAGAACGTCATTTTGATTGAAAATGAGTATAACTTCATCCATATCTAGCAAAAGTCAAATCTGTGGCAAATTTCTTTTGCCCAAGCAGGACATAGGATCCGTTGCATGAAAATCAAGGTAGAATTCTTATTTTTCTACATGCAGCCCGAGGCAGATTTTCAAAAAAAACTATATTTTTTTAGTATGTTTAATTTGACGACCGTCAAACCATCATTATGCATGGACTGTTGTGACAACCACAAAACCATCAATTTTAATACTGCAGCCTGCTGACATCGGCAGAGTTTGAAAAGTCTTTGCCTTCACCATTAAAGTTTTTGAAATTGCAGTCTAACTTCAAACGATCATATCTTGCTAATTTTAGGTTCAAATTGAGTGAAATTTTTTTTTATTTTGGGTAGAATTGTCTGAAGATTTTTGGGTTGCTCTTATTTTCTAGATTTGAGTCACGAATTTATCAAAAATTGCAGGTTTTCATCACTATACCTATCTAATCCTCTGTTTTGCAGCTTCCAAAGCCTCGTACAAGCTCATACGGTAACATTTTTGAGTGCAATGTTTTTTTAAAGAGCATGATTTTTTTATCTACTTTCTAAATATGCAATCTGATTTATGATTATTAGATTTTTCTAATGCTGGCGAGTTTTGGGCTTTGTTTTTCTCTGACTTATCTTGTTGATTACATTCTAACATTGGTTTGCAGGACATTTATAAAGAAGACTAAAAACACAGACTACTAACAAATCATCTTGCAGGTTTCCTTGATTGATAGAACGCTAAACATTGTGCTTGAATTTTGTTTTGTTTTATTAAAATAGGAACGCGCATGTAAGACTTTTCAAAATAAACTTATATCTAATGTTTTAGGGATGGAAATAATGTCAGGAAACTATGCTCTAGCCCTTTTGGGATGATCAGAAATACAAAAACATTGTTGTCATCTTCTTATGTGTTTGAAGTGTCTTTTTAGATTGTAATCCTAAGAATTATATGAATGTATCCTCTCTCCTCGCCTTTGTGGATCTTGGGTGTAAGAGAAATTCATATAATTATTTTAGCATGGCTACCTCCCAAGAGCTTTAACAAATCCAGTGAGAGTGGATTTCCCAACTGGTAACAGGCTAAAGCCAAGCCCTTCCAAACCGGTATATGAAAAATGTCATTATGATTATTCTCACAGTGAACACGTGTCAATTTCACTATGCCGAGAGAAGATCTCCCTCAATACCCTCATGGTGTATAAAAACCTATAGAAAAATTTTTTTTTAGGTTGGGAGGCCTCATTAATGGGGCTAATCTGCAACATGTATAGCCACCTGAATGGATGCCCTGACTAAAAACTGTGTTCTAGTGACCAAAATCCCTATATTTATTGGCGCAGAATGTTAGAGACTGACTAAGACGTTCTACATTTTCATGGCTCTTATTAGAGACAATGGTCCTTGGGAAGTGATTCCCTTGGGATTTGAAGCTTGGTGTTCTTGAGAAGTGAGTGCACTATGAGGAGGAGCTCATGCCTCCAAGCTTCTAAGTTGTTCGCTATGAGTAGGTGTGGCTGAACTTCAGTTCAAGTGGGAATTCAATAGATATTGCCCTGGCTTACCTAGGTTATGGTGTGACTATTCTTTTTTTCCAACAAAATCTACTTGATGTGTCTTACATGAGTGAAAGATCAAAATAGAAACCAAACATTCAAAGCAAAAAAAAAAATGATCAACAAATCTGCATTCTTAAGTGTCATACTATCAACTTGCTCAATTTTCTATCTTGTCATTTCCAATCTTCCTTGGTCGATCTCGGTTAGATTATGTCACTTACCCCACTGTCAGAAGCTTGTTTACAATTTGTATTATTTTGTTTTGACCTCTTTAACTAGTAATCTTTGGTTTCACATGTGACCTTGCTTGGAGTTGGTCAGCTAGAAACTGTCCTTGTTGAGAAGATAAACTTTTAGCTCCTTTGATAACACACTTGGAGAGTTTTAGTAGTCACTTGTCCATTCACTTCCATAAAAATTCAAATTCAAACAATATAACTTGGGAAAATCATCCTCCTAATCCATATGTGTTAGGGTATTCACCTGTTCAATGGGCACCTCTATGGCAATGTTGGTTTATGCCTCTTGAAAAATTCTATCTTATCACCTCTCTTTTGGACAAGTGAGTGCTTTTATTATCCTAGTTTGCTACCAATGTTTCTTAGGGTCATCCTATCACCTAGTACCTTTTCTTTCATGCCAGTTACAACAAGATATCAAATAGATCAAGGAAAATGACCTCAAGTAGTCTTTACCCAGTTACCCTTAGTTTAAACTTGCCAAAAATGTCAGGGAATAGAACCCATATTTGATCAATCACCCAGGAATAGCTCAAAAATTTGGTTTGATTCCAAGAGTAACCTTAGTGAGTTTAGTACACCCTTAGAATATTCTATCTTAGATATGGATATGAGTTACATAATGACTCAATGAGAGAGGGGAGAAATGGATAAACACCTTGATGACATATTTGAAAGACATAGAGATATCATTCCATTTGGTAGTTCCTTTCATGAAAGTAAACCAGTCTCACCCCTCATCTCAACTAGATATCTGGATGCACACAAAGGGGCTGAGAGAGGTAAGAGACAAGCCTATCAAGATGAACAATCATAACATGATAACCAAGCTTATGAACCTTATGACACTCGTGTGAATGCAACATACACCAATGACTTGTTTAGAAATTTAAGACCAAGTTCACCGCTCAAAACATCTTCAAGATACACGAGTGAAAGACTTAAGAAAATTTAGCATGAAAAGAAAGCCTTCCTAGATGAACAAGCTGAAAAGGAAGAGAAATTTAGACTCCTAGAGTTGGAAAGACAAGCCTTGTTGGAGATAGAAAGGAAATCCTTTCAGGAAGAGAAATATATACTCTTGGCTCAATGACTTAATGATCAATTGAACAACATGTGTGTTAGTGGTGGAAACAATTCTCCTCCATCCACCCCTCCTAAGACTTCGCGAGGTGGAAGACATTCGAGAACACCTTCGTGATCTCCTAGCCCTATAGGAAGAAGGGATTCAAGACATGATCATTATAGGAGACTAACACCTCCTAGGAATTCAAGACAACCTTTACAATGTGCTCACCATGGTTCATAATATGGGTGTAGTAGCTCGAGTTTTGACCTCACCTCGCAAGACTTCTTCAAAATGCAACAAGAACAACTTTTCCAACAGTATGTGGAGAAATAGTTAGAGAAAAACAAAGACAAGTTCCTAGAGAGTTTAATCAATAAGGGTGCTAGAGTCCCCTACAACTTTGATGTGGACAACAATATTAAGAAGCGAGGTCCATCTCAAGAAGAAGATGTCAAAAAAATTAAGAGTATGATGGAAAAGATGTTGGCACCCAAGAATTCATTCTCACTTGATTCAATTTGTCCTAATCCTTTTGACAAAAGTGTTAACATGAAAGACTTCCCTAGAAAGGTTGAGATCCCTCAATATGACAAGTATGATGTAAATGGATATCCACATGATCACGTATGCCAATTTTATACCACAAGTTTTGAGTTCCATCAAGATGACTCGTACCTCATGACATTATTCCCAAGGAGTCTTAAGGCTCAAGCGATGGAATGGCTCACCAACATAAATCCCCTTGTTAAGACTTTCAAAGAGATCATCCATAGATTCGTTTAACACTTTGCATACAATGTTTCAAGATCTATCACCATGCTGGACTTATACAAATTAAAGAAAAATCAAGGGGAATCCTTTGTTACTTTCTTGCAAAGGTGGAGACGATAATGCACACGCTACCCTGGGACCATTCCTAAAAAATGAAAAGATTGACATCCTTGTTAGAAACTTGGTTCCTGAAATGCGGTATCAAGTTAGGAATATTTGTTTTGAGTCCTTTGACACCATGGTTGAAACCACATGTAGGATTGAGGATGTTTTGAAAGAACAAGGAATTTTGATGAAACATGGAAACACCAACAACAACAACAATGGTCAAAATATAAACAACCCTAACAAGGATAAAGGAAAGAAATTAGATTGGAATAGGAACAAATAAGTGGTCAATGATGGATTTTTGGACTCCTCCCAACCCAAAGATCAAACTATGATCCACTTTATAGTGTTATTCAAGCCATGAAACTCAACGCATCTAATCAACAAGAGAACAAGCCAAGATAACAAGATAGGCCTAAGAATGAAAGACATCAGTTTTCAAAACTTGGTGATTCATATGACGATGTCTTGAAAACAATTATTTCCAACAACCTTGCGGATTCTCAAGATCCTGCAAAGCATTATATACCTAATGTTAAGCCACATTGGTGGGATGAGAAATCCTTTTGCAAGTTTCACAATGACATTGGACATGATATTGAAAACTATTGGAAACTTAAACATATCATCCAAGATCTCATTGAGAATGGAAAACTTAAGTTAGATGGATTGAACACCAATGTCGATCATAAGGCATTCAAAGAACCTTTTCCCAAGTATGAGAAGGGGGAAACTTCTAAAGCTAAGAATGGAAAGGCTGAGATCAATTATACTTACATAGATGCAGAGAACATTGTCAACATGCTTGAAGTTGTCAAAGAAAATGTTAACATGATGAGGGATAAAGATACCTATGGTTATGATCTAGACATGGACTATCCTCCTATCTTTGATGAATAACCCATCATGGTGCTAAGGGTTCCTAACTCTAGAATGTCATCGCAAACTCTCAATGTTGTCACACGAAGTCAAGGTCCTATTATGATTAGAGGACCTAGTTCAAGTCAATCAAGTAAACCAAAACAAGTGGCATCTAAGAGTGTCACCTCAAACCCAACAGTCAATCCTAAGTCAAGCTATAATCTTGGTGATCATTTGCAAAGAACCCGAGCTCATATTTCAATCTTTGTGCTCTTAGAGTTGTCCCCAAGACACAAACAACTCCTTGACAATGCGTTGCACATAGAAAACATCCCCAACAACTTAGATGTTGATGCATTCCAGAGCATGGTTAACCATATTGATAGCCCTCATTACCTTACTTTTTCAGAGGATGATGATAAATATTTGAGTCACCCACACAATCTCACTCTCCATATTGAGGTCATGATCCACCAAACCTGTGTTAGGCGAGTGTTGATAGATGGGGGTGTTGGGATTAATATATTTTCCTTTAGTCTTTTGAAAAAGTTGGGTTATTCTGAACAAGTCATAGATACCAAGAAAAAGATCACCATCAAATCCTATGATGAGGCAGAAAGAAGTTCCAAGGGGTTGGTCATCCTTCCTATTAGTATTGGCCCTGTTGAAAAAGGTATTTTATTTAAAATAGTTTATGTTGGCCCCCTTGTGTATAATATCCCGCTTGATAGAATGTGGATTGATGATACGCAAACAGTGTTATCTATCTATTATCAGTGTGTTAAGTTCCCTTACAATGGAATAGATATTTGTATACCTGGGGATAACACTTTATCTATTAACTCAATTTCAGCAGGAGCTCATGTTCCCCTCAATAGAGAAGTAGAATATTTTGATGCAACCTTAGCTGAATGTAAAGACAAGCTCAAGTCAGTAGATCTTGGCATGGGGGGTATCAACTCAACTCCCTCACAACACTGCCAGTTTTGCCTAGGTCTTATGGCAAGCCTTCACAAGAAAAGGGACCTTCCTCTTCAGCTATGAATTTATTTGGAATGTTTGTAGAGTCCTCAGTGCCTATTCAAGATGAGAAAGAGGAGACGTTTGTTAGAGAATGGATTTATAGAGAAGATAAATACATGCACAATGAGAACTTCTCTCCCTGTCCTAAGGCTTATGGAAGAGGGTATACTTTTTCAAACAGAGGTGATATCCTAGACATGGCCCTCTTAATAACAGATTGGATGCTAGGGCCGAACCTCTTGATCATGCTCTTTTTGGATGCAAGTCTAAGAATATGGTTGGCCTAGGATTCACAAATCACAACAAGCACACTACTCTTATCCTTGATAAGTTGGATAGTGAATATGAACTAGAATACATACCTAATTTGACAAATCAGCAAGACATGTGTGAAGATTGGGTCCCTTCCACTAATCTCCTTTGGGGAGATTTAGGTATTCCGGTCACCCATGAGTCAGTTGCGACTTTAGAACAAGATGAATCACATGTAGAAGATCCTTTTAGAGAGAATTAAAGAAAGAATCTTATCCATTTAATAGAAATAAAAGGTGTTACCTTTGATGACACTAGACCTTCCACATCAAGATGTCTCAAACCCTCATGGTATAAGCATCCTAGTCATAGTTTAAACACAAGTTCATTTGAGTATGAATGTGACTCTTTCTCAAAGACTTCCACAGTTCACATGGATGTTTATGTCATCCACACTTATAGTTCTCAACCCGAGGTAGTTGACGAGTCATTTGTAGGATTAGAGGATTTGAATCCACATGTTGCCTTAGTTGACGATTGTTCACTTGTTAGGACAAATCCCTATTTGGGTAGTTTAGAGGGACACTTGATGGACTCTGACTCTTTGATCACCAAAGATGACATCATTCACATTTACAACCTTGAACCAGTCATTGACTTACCCCTTCTTCATCCTGACCTCATCGATTGGTCCTAATGCTATCAAGAACCTAAGCTCTTAACATTTCAAAGTGATTATGAGATAGCTTGTTACTTAAATTCCATTGAACCCATAGTCTCTTCCACCAGTGAACTAGCTATCAGCATGATAGAGATAGACATCAAGTACCTTAGCCACAAAATAAAAATAAAATCAAAATATTAGGAGTTCTGACAGCGAAAACCACTATGTGGCAGGGTCATAACAAAAAAAAGTAAAAACAAATAACATATCCAAGGGTGAAAACCTCTCTAAGGTGCCTAAGGATGAGGTACTTGATCATATTCCTAGCTACTTTCAAGATAGATCTTTAGTTCTCATTCAACCAACCCAAGTAGTCAATTTGGATATAGATGCGGCTCCACAAATAGTACACTTGGCTGAATCCTTGTCACCACAAGAAAAAGAAGCTTACACTAATTTGTTACAGATAAAGAAGATCAACTTTGCATGGACTTATTTAGATATGCTAGGATTGGACACTAATATTATCATGCATCACTTGTGCATAGGTCTGGGTGTCAAACCAGTTAAACAGAAATTGAGAAAGATGCATCCTCACATAGCTCTCCTAGTCAAAGAAGAATTACAAAAACTCCTTCGTGCAGGATTCATAAGAGCTATTGGCTATGCTGAATGGATATCAAACATTATCCCAGTTTCCAAACATGATAAATCCATTTGAGTTTGCATATATTTTAGAGATGTCAATAGAGCATGCCCAAAGGATGAATTTCCACTTCCCAATATAGACATGATAGTGGATATTATTGTGGGTTATGAGATGTATTCCTTGATTGATGGTTTTTCCAAGTACAATCAGATTAAGATTGCTCCTGAAGATCAAGAAAAGACTGCATTCACTTGTGCATGGGGTACCTATTGTTGGAATATTATGCCTTTTGGATTAAAAAATGTAGGAAGCACCTATCAACGAGTTATGACAACCATTTTTCATGACATGATGCATAAAAAAATGGAAGATTATGTAGATGATACTCTAGCCAAGTCTCAGAAGAGAGATACACACTTAGATGATTTAGAAGTCATTCTAGATCGCATGGAACAATTTCAACTAACGTTAAATCCTAAAAAGTGTGCTTTTAGAGTCACCTCTAGAAAACTTCTAGGATTCATCATTTCAACAAGAGGAATAGAGGTAGACCCTAAAAAAATCCAAGCAATCATAGATATACCACCTCCTATTAGTCAAATGAGGAGTCTTCAATGATGTCTTCAATCCGTAAGGAGATTCATTTCATAGTTGGAAGATAGAGCTCAACCCTTCAACAAGAACTTACACATGGGATTCAAATCTGTTTGGAATGAGGATTGTCAAAAGAGCATAGATCAAATAAAGAAATACTTGGAAAATCCTCCTATTTTAATGCCTCCTATCCTAGGGAAACTACTTATTCTATACATTTTAGCGACAAAATTTTCCTTACAGGCATTACTAGGTCAACTTGATGAACATGGGAAAGAAAGAGCAATATAATACATTAGCCACACTCTTGTTTCATATGAGGTTAACTACACCATCATTGAGAAATCTTTCCTTGTAGTTGTATTTGCTTCCCAAAAAGTTACGACATTACATGCTTGCACACACTATACACCTCATCGCAAAAATAGATCCACTCAAATATTTACTAGGTAAGGCTTCCCACAGGTAGACTTGCTAAATGGATGATGATCATTTCATAGTTTTACATAGAATACATTTAGCATAAAACAATCAAAGGACAAGACATAGCAGATCAATTGGCTGATTTCCCAATACAAGATAATGCACCTATTCAGGTTGACTTCCCAGATGAACACCTCATGTATATGACTGAAAGAACATGGAAGATGTTCTTTGATGGATCTTTTATGCAAAATGGTCTAGGAGTGGGTATGTTGTTTGTTTCTCCTCATGGGTACACGATTCCTAAGTATTACAAGTTATTGTTCCCATATACAAACAACATTGATGAGTACAAAGCTTTAACAAATGGACTTAAGATGGCTATAGAATGGAGAATCATAGAGTTACACATCTATGTGGATGCACAACTGATAATCAAACAAGGTAATGATCAATATCGAACAAAAAATTAGAAAAATGGCACCTTACAAGAAAATGGTTGATTCCCTTAAACAATACTTCACCTTTGTCATGTTATGGCTACACTTACTTCACTCCTTTAGTTAGAGAAATATGAATCCAGATTTGAATTCTTGGTGGAAGAGCTACATCACCCTATCTATGGCTCCCAAGAAATTCATATCATTTGTACCCTCATTGGTCGTGAGTCATTCGGTTATGGTTCCATTTACTCATACCTTCATGATGGTATTATTCATAAATCCTTTAACCTATCTGAATGTAGAAACCTTATTTGAAATTCCTCTCCCCATTCCCTTATCTCTGGTGACTTGTATAGGAGGGGTATAGATGGAACACTTCTTATATGCTTAGAAAAGGAAGAATTTAACCAAGCATTCATTGACATCCACAAGGGCATCTGTGGGGGACATTCCAATGGTCTTTCCATGGCCTAAAGGTTGCTTAGGGTGGGGTACTATTGGCCTATGGTGCAGATTGATGTGGTAGCTTTTGAAAAGTCATGGGAAAAGTGTCAAAAACATGGTAACCTGATACATGCTCTAGGTAGGGAGCTCATTCCTTCTATATCTCATTGGCCATTTCAGTGCTAGGCCTTTGATCTTGTTGGGAAGATTCATCCCAACTCATTAGGTGGACACAATTTTATTATCACTACTACTGATTACTTCACTAAATGGGTAGAAGTTGTCCCACTTTCTGTTTCCTCAAGCAAGATAGTTTCTCTATTCATTTTGAACCATATCATCTATCGATATGGAGTGCCTTCCGAGATTATCACTGACAATGGATGCCAATTCAAAAATAAGGACCTTAAACAACTCTGCAAGAAATTCAAGATTAAACAACCTTGGTCCTCCATTTACTTTCCACAACGAAATGGTCAAGTAGAGGCATCAAACAAAACCATTATTAAAATCTTACATAGAACAGTCTGTAAGAATGGTAGAGATTGGCACTTACAAATAAATCTAGCTTTGTGGGCCTATAGAATGAGTATTCGTACTCCTATTGGGGCTACTCCTTTTTCCCTTGCATATGGCATTGAAGCAATGTTACCTTTGGAAGTTAAGATTCCTTCACTTAGAGTTTCCCTCAAAGGTCTAGTTACAGATGAAGGCTACCGCGCCATGAGACTTCAAGAGTTAGAAATTCTAGATGAAAAACATCAAGCATCATTTGACCATATGAGGGTTTATCAAAAGTGCATTTCCAAAGCCTTCAAAAAAAAGGTTGGCCCTAGAGAATTCCAAGTGGGATATCTTGTCCTACATTAAAATCCTAAGAATCAACAACATAGAGATCAAAAGGGAAAATTTGAACCTAATTGGCTTGGACCTTACATCATCACAACAACTTTTGGATTAGGTTCTTATTTAATATCTAAAGTAGAGGGAGAGAAACTCCTTGATCCTATCAATGTCTTGCACCTGAAGAAGTTCTATCCATGATGCCCATTATGTCTGGGGGCACCCTTTCTACATACTATTTGATCCTAAAAAAATCCAAAAAAATGATATATTGTCAAAAATTCTAAAAATAAGAAAATGTCTTTAAAAAATTATCATCTTAGTGAAAACCTAGCAATAGGCACTTTGATGTATCTCCAAAAAAATTATATATTCCAGAAATACAAAAAAAATTCAAAAATTCAAAAATTCAAAAAAAAATATAGAAAAAGTGCCTTGGTGAAAACCTGGAAAGAGGCGCTACTTGAGGCCTTTGCACCCATGTTTCTTAGCACATGTCCTTGACATTTATCCTTTCTCCATCATGCCTTGTCCTTGTTGCCTCGGTCTAGAATTGGTCTTTGTCTTTGCCTAGGGGGAATAACTGTGTTAGTTTTCATCTCTTGGATGTGTTTACCTGTAGGACATCTCACAAATGGTGTTTTTCAACACCACTCAAACTGTATTTTCAATACAACCCCTGACATTGAGTATTTTTTAACACTTCTTGATTTTGTCTTACCTAGTTTTTTCATGTGATTTTACCTTCTTGCAAGCATGCAATCCTTATCCTTGGAACTCAGTATCAGTTAACACACTTAAATTTTTAAACACAACACTTAATGCTTGAGCTCTGTCGTGATCTTTTCTTTGTGTGCTTACTGTTCTTGATTTTCGTTGAGTGTCCTTTTCTAATAAGTCTCTCTGGGATGCACAAATAGAGGACTTGGGGCATGGGGCATGTTTTTATTTTCTTTCTGCTTGTGGGTATGGTCTTGAAACTCTTGAGTGTCTCTTGTTGTTCCCTTGCTACACTTAGGAGATTTGAGGCATCATCCTTGACTATTTTTGCACAACCGTTCTTATTATCATCCTGGCATCTATGCCTTGATGTGAGCGTGGTTTTTCTACATTAAATTGGGTAAGATAACATCGAAGCCATCTTGCCCTTTATGTCTTTGATTCTTATGTTATAATATTTCCACATATCAATCTGATATAAATCACATTCATATCTTCATATTTGTGCTTGTGACTAGTGAAGATTGTGTGATTTTCTAATGTCTACTAATAATGGGCCAATGATGAAAATAAGTTCCTTAACATTCTCTAATGAATGACGAAAAAAAATCCTATGTTACAATTTCTCTATTGCAAGTACACCTTTGCATTTTCATGTAGCTTGCATTGTTAGACTTCATGTTAATTTGCATTTTTAGGCTCCATTATGAGTTTGAGAGGGTTTTTTCTTCATCTTGTACATGGACTTTTAATCAAGTGTGGTCATGTTTTTATCTTCATTTACTTATCTTCTTTCGTGATCTCAATCAAAATTTTCCATCTTAAACAGTTGATTTAATTTGGGGCATTCTCTCTCTTAAGGAAGATTCTCTTTCTTCTCTGCATTTCTTTCCACCTCTTCCAAACTTTTATCTTCCATTCACTTTCATCCCACTTCTTTTCTTCTAATTCAATCTTGGGGCATAATATTTCATTCTTGATGATTTACCTTGGTTATGTGATCCTTATATCTTTCATCTTACATCAAGAACCTTATCTTTAGTTTGATTTGATCAAATTTATCAATTTGTTGTTTCTCTTCTATCTCATTTCAATTTCATTCATAAGGGGGCAGTACCTATCAAAATTCAATCCTTGATTCAGCGTTATTAATCCTATCAATTGCTCTGCTTGGGGAAACCTTGCTTGAGATTCTTATCTTGGACATGTCAATTACCTATCTATAGGGGTGTTGACCTTGTCTTTTTCAATCAACTTATCTTTGTGCTGATGTTTTCCTGTCTGTTGATTACACGACTGGGTTGTTTTGTGATCCCAAATCGATCTCACACTTCAACTGCATTCTTTGACTACATGTGTTCCCATAAAGATCACACATTAGTCAAAGAGGGGAAAATGTATGCACCCTAAAATGGTCGCCTAGACTATGGGCCCCCATTCTTCAATTTATCAAATGACAGAATCAATTTATCAAATTCCTAAATCAATGCTTTGCAACATTTTCAATTCAAATTAATTTCCTTGATCAAATAATAATTAGTTCAATTATTTCAATATTTCCTAAGGTTTGATCATTTTATCCATAAGCTTATTTAATTAAAAGAAAACACCCCTTTTAATTAAATAAAATGATCTTATTTAATTAAAAGAAAATCCATTTTTATTAAATAAAATAATTTTATTTAATTAAAAGAAAATATCCTTTTTAATTAAATAATCTTATCTTATTTAATTAAAATCTCTCTTTTAATTAAATAAAATAATCTTATTTAATTAAAATGAAAATCCCTCTTCTAATTAAATAAATAAAATCCCCACTTAAAGCTCTCTTTTTTATGACAAAAAGGAAATAAATCAAGTAAAAAATAAAAAAAACTCCTTTTTCTCCACACATATTCCTAAGTGGTGGGTTTTTCCCTCTCACTTTATTTTTAGGGATTTATCCCACATTAGGATGCATTCCTCTCCACACTTTCCTTTAAAAGGAGCCCTCTTCTTCTCATTTCAGGAAGAGATATCAAGTTTTCATGTTATTGTTATGCTACAGGTTTGGAGAGCAATTTTGGAGGAGGGTTTGAGGATTTGAGCTTGAACCATGCAACTTCTCTTCTTATTGTCTTCTTCTCTCATGCATCCATGGCAATCCATTTAGAGTAGATTCACATTAATTTGGATTCATATTTCCTTTCATAGATTAATCTTGCATATTTCCTTCATAGATTAGTTTGCATATTTCCTTTCATGCATTGTTATCATATAGATTAGCTTTCTTTCATGCATTGTTATCATATATATTAGTTTTCTTTTATGCATTGTTATCATATAGAATAGTTTTCATTTGCAATGCATATTTGGTGAGCATGGAGACTAACATTCTTTCTATTCCTTATTTAATCTCTTATTTCATGGTGTACTTGCATGGGCATAAACTAGGTCTAAACTGAGGGCCTTCATCACAAAGCCTTGCACTCCATGAATAGGGAGCTATGAGTCACCATTTGAGACCTCATTCTTGATCAATCTTGAATATAATGACTCATAGAAGTGTTTCAACATTTTAGCACACACCTCTAACCACCAATAAAGCATAAAATCCTAGGTTGGATTGACCCTAGTCAAATCCACCTAGGTACACACATGCAAGACCTTCTAAGGTCAAATCTAAACTCTAATAACTTGGATAAGTTGAGTACAAGGAAAAACAAAAACTGAATTAGGGATTAGCCTAGGTGCTTCTGCACCATCCTCCCCAAATGAAAATATTTCAATCCACCCTTGGATTGAGTAAGTTGGTATCAATGTGCAACTTCTTAAACTCTGACTCCTTGATCCAAGTACCCTCTACATCACCTTGTCCATGTCATTTGATTAGATGCTCATAGTATGTCCTCTATTTGGTCTTTATCTGGGCCCTTGTATCAAGTATCTTCTCTACTCTCTTAGGTGGTGTAGGGTTTAGAGTCAGGTCTTCCACATCTTGTATAACCTTAGTAAGACTCTAGTCTAGGTCTAGATTAGGCCCCTTGTAGAGCTCCAGATATGCAACATTGAAGACCGAAGACAAACCAATATCCTCAGGGAACTCTACCTTGTATGCATTGTTACCATATTTGGATAGAATAGTGCATGGCACCAATCTTCTCATCTGCAACTTATTGGGAACTCCCTTCTGTAGTCTTGATTTGTTCAGATGGACCATAACAAGATCCGCTACTTGAAATTGGACATCCTTGTTCCTTTTATCCACCTTCTCTTTGATTTTTCCAATATTCTCTGTTAGAGTCTTTCTTACTATTTCATGCACCTCTTTCATGTAATGTGAAAAGTCTTCAGCATAACCACTACCCTCGGCTCCATCTTTTAGTTCTCTGAGATCAAATATCCCTCTAGGGTGTAGTCCATAAATAATTTCAAAAGGACTCTTTCCAGTATTCTTGTTCACAGTATCATTATATGCATACTCTACTTGTCCTAGGATTTGATCACAAGTCAGACCATACTCCTTTGTGAGACACCTCAATAGGTTCCCAAGGCTTCTCTTAACCATTTATGTTTGGCCTTCTGTTTGAGGGTGATATGCAGACCCAAAGGACATATTGGTTCCCAAATTATGCCACAATGTCTTCCAAAAGTGACTCATGAATTTAGTATCTCTGTCTGAGACTATGCTTTAGGGAAAGCCATGGATTCTCACTACTTCCTTGAAGAGAAATTGTGCAATGTGGCAAGAATCATGCACTCTCTTACATGGGAAAAAATATGCCATCTTACTGAACTTGTCCACTATGACATAGATACTATCCATTCCTTTCTTTGTCTTTGGCAATCCCTAAACAAAATCCATGCTTAAACATTCCCAAGGTCTACTTGGAATGGAGAGAGGTTGATAAAGGCCTGCATTGGACAATGTCCCCTTAGCTTTCTGATACACCACAAAACATTCCACATACTTTCTGATAGCCAAATTCATTTTAGGTCAAAAGTAAAACCTCTGGACTAACTCTTGAGTCTTATTGACTCCAAAATAACCACTAAGTCCACCATTGTACTTCTCTTGGATCAGATTTTCCCTAATTGATCCTCTAGGGACACATAACTGACTCCTTTTGAACAATATATCACTTTGCATAGTAGATTAAAAAAATTCACTATGGAAATGATTCTTTTACACTTTACATACCTTTTATGCTTCTGCAAAGTCTCCATCTTCTACATATAAGTCCTTGAAACTATCAATTCCCATGCTCTATAGTTGTACTTCTTGTACTCTTAGAATCCTTCTACTAAATGCATCAACCACTTTATTATTTACTCCTTTCTTTTGCTTGACATTGAATGTGTAAGCTTGCAAGTACTCCACCCACATCATGTGCTTGTGAATGATCTTGTCTTGTGAATTCAGAAAGCTAAGTGCTTGATTTTTTGATTCCTTTGAAAGTAGATAGTTCCTCCATTTCCTTAGTTCTTGGACTAGAGAATGCATCTCTAAGTTATAGGAAGAATACTTCCTCTTAGCATCACTTGGCTTCTCACTGTGAAAATCCACTGGTCTCCCTTCTTGGCTTAGTACTTCTCCAATGGCAACATTTATAGCATCACACTCAATAGTGGAGAGCTTCTCAAAGCTTGGTATTATCAAGATAGGTTGAGTGGAAATATTATTCTTTAAAAACTCAAATCCTTGTTCATCTTTTTCATTCCATATAAAAAAATTGCATCCCACGTTTTATGGTTTCTAGCATAGGAGCACAAATAGCACTAAATTGTTTAATGATCTTTCTATAGTATTGATCTAGACCATGAAGACTTCTTGCCTCGATTTTAGTATTGCGAGTAGGCCAGTTGACAATGGCTTCCACTTTACTTGGATCCATCTTGAGGTTACCATGCGACAATACAAACCCAAGATATACTAACTCCTGCTTGAGGAATTCATATTTTTCCAAGTTGATCATTAGCTTCTCTTCATGCAACCTTTTGAACACAATTTACAGATGTTTCAAGTGTTCTTCTTTAGTTCTACTAAAGATTAGGAAATCATCCAAGTATACTATAAAAAAACTTGCCAATGTAGTCCTTGAGTACTTCGTTCATCAGCCTCAGGAATGTAGATGGGACATTTGATAGCCTAAATGTAATCAAAAGCCATTCATACAAACCTTTATTAGTTTTGAAGACGGACTTCCATTCATCTCCTTCCTTGACTCTGATTTGGTGATAAACACTTTTGAGGTCAATTTTTGTAAAGTACCTTGCTCCTCCTAAACAGTCCATTAGGTCTTCTATCCTAGGAATAGGAAACATATACCTAATGGTGATTTGGTTAATATCCCTAGAATCAGTGCATAGCCTCCAAGTTCCTCCTTGTTTTGGTGTTGGGATAGTGGGTACTGGACATGGGCTTATGCTCTTTCTAATGAGGTCTTAGTTTATGAGCTCTTGGATTTTCTTAGCAATTTCCTCATTTTGTTGAGGGGTCATCTTGTAGGAATCTTCTTTAGGAAGGGTATCTCCTAGGATAAAGTCAATTTGGTGACTTATAGATCTCTTAGAGGGTATACTTTTAGGTTGTCCATCACTGACATTTTATTTGTACTCATCTCACAACTCTTGTACAGTCTTTTCTGCATCTTCTTCATTTGGATTCGAAACCAATGCATATGTTACTCCACCTCCTTCCTCTAGAGATTTTAGGAACTCCTTCTCACTCACAAATAGAATATTAGGACCTAGATTTTTTACTTCTCCTTCTTCCAAAAGTGACTGGATTTTGAAAGTCATGCCATCCTTCTTGAAGGAATATGCATTCTTACCTCCATCACACATGGCCTCTCTGTCAAATTTCCATGGTCTTCCTAGTAATAGGGTACATGCATCCATAGGTAGGACATCACACAATACCTTATCCTTATATCTTTCAAATGAGAAGTCCACCCATTCTTGTTCATTTATAATGACATGTTGTCCTGTGTTCAACCAAGTAACCTTGTATGGGTTACTATGTGGAATTATCTTCATCTTTATCTTACTGATTTCTTCCATAGACACAATGTTGTTAGTAGACCCTGAATCTATGATGAATCTTCATACTTTATCCATCATCTTGAATTTCACTCTAAAAATTGACCTTCTTTGGATTGGCTCCTCTTTCACTGGTTCTTTGGTCAGTGTTCTTCTTATCATTAGATTCTCTCCTTCCTTTGATTCTAGGGATACCTCAGGGTGTTTGTTTCCACCACTGGACTCCTCTTGCCCAAATTTAACTCTCTTCTCTCCTCCTTAAGAAGTAGAGCCTTTCTCTGGACATGTATAGGAAGGATGTCCCATCTGATTACAATGATATAATTTCATTGTTGCAAAGTAGGAACCTCTTCCTTGGCTATTGCCTCTTCCTCTCCAATTATTATTAGAGCCTCTTCCTCTACTGAAGATTCCTCTTCTTGACCTTCCTTGTTTTTGTTCTATGATCTTAGTCTCTCCTTTGTTCTTGGAATATGAAATTCTACCAACATATCCACTCCTCTTTCCTCTTTTATCTCTTCCTCTACTTGTGCCTCTTGTATTTCTTGAGTCTTGTTTCTTTTTCAACTTCTCTTCCACCTTTATTGCAAGTTGGTGGCATCTTTGGATAGTTGTAGGAGTAAGAAATCTGAACTCATCTTGTATAGTCCATTTAATACCATTAAGGTATCTAGGTACCTTCACACTCTCCTCTTATGCAATTCTTGATCTCATGCATAGCCTTTAAAACTCTTCAGTATAAGAGTTAACATCCAAGTCTTTTTTCCTAAGCCTTTGTCTTCTTTTATGCAACTAAAATTCATAGTCTTTAGGTACTTATGCTTCTCTGATTTTGGCTACCATAGCCTTCCATGTAGAAATGGGTATCTTTCCTTCCTTCTCTCTCTTATTTTGGATAAATTTCCACCAAGTGAGTGCAGGCCCTCTTATTCTACCCTTTTCCACTTTCACTTTGTTTTTTATACCATCACATTTAAAGTGATTTTCTAGTCCTTCAATCTAGTTTAGGACTATCTCTGGTTCCATCTTTCCAGTGAAGATGGGAAATCCTTCCAATGCCTTACCACTCAAATCTTTTAGTTCTTTCAAGAATGATTCTTTGCTGAGGAAAGGATTAGCTTCCAGGACCTCGTCATCCAATTCTATCTCTTTTCTTTCCCTTTCAACTTTATATTTCACTTCTTAAGTATTTTCTTCTAATTGGTCCACTTTTTTTCTAATTGGGATAATCTCTCTCTGAGAAATATATTCTCTTCTTCTTTCTCATCTGCTTTCTTTGTCAACTCTTCATTTTTCACCATTGTAGATTCTCCTACTGACTCTTCTGGTTGGAACATTGACCACAAGCCAAACCTTATTGGCTCTGATACCAAGCTGATAGAAACTCTCTGAGGTGAGCTTGCAAAAATACTTCTAGGACACTATTGGTTCCTAGTCTTCTCAAGAACCTACTTTATCCTCTATTACCTTCCAATTTTTAGCTTAGCTAACCTATAACCACTCCAACATCACTCTATGAGATGGTCTCCTTTGTCCTTCACCTTAGGGGTAACTATTAACCAAATGCTCTTCAATCACTTACTCCACCTTTGAAGATTCTAAGTGCATTCTCTTCACCATTTCATCACAAGTGATGCATGGGGTGAAATTATTATTGAGAAAAATTATTGCCTTCGATATGAACCCATTAGAATAGGTTATCAATGGCTTTAAAAATGATCTCACGACAAACATTGAATTTCATATTTTAGGCCTAATAGGTTAATTAGCCCTATACAGTGGGTTTTTCTCACTTCTCTCACAAAAATCCCAAACAACCCCAAAAAAATTGATATTATGACATGCTATTCCAAGATACAAATGATTTGTGTGGTATTAGGGATCTACGACCTCCATACAATAGGTTCCTAGATCCATTCACCCAATCCATCACCTCTAATTACACACCATGAAAACATTGTCATGCACCTAGCCTGGCACACTGGACTCGCCTAGGGCATGACCTTAAAATTAGCTCGATGGCTCTTCTGATCTCCTCCTTCCATATGCACATTGTATAATGGATTCCCTTACATATTCCTCAAGTCCTTGATTATTTTCATGGTGAGGAGCTATGACGGAGCCATGTTTCCTAAAACTGCAAAAACAACACCAGCAACTATACTACTTGCAAAACAATTTGAAAAGCTAATCTAATGAAGTCAAAATAACTCCACTACTAAATGAAAAGTTCTTAAAACTATGTCTACTACACTAATACAACACTGAATCACTTATTTAAATCCATCCATTAGCTCATGAACTCAAAACAAGACAACTGTATGCAAAAACCAGAATTCATAGCTTCTCCTTCAAAATCAAATCAATCATTACATAACACTGCCTCAGGAAATGGGATCCTAATTTTCAAAATATTCATTCCCCATTATTTTAGACCATTAAATTAACAACTGATCATCATTCTCTGAAGAGAATCCTATGATGCCAAATGTTGTCATGCAACTTTCAAAATTTGCAAATGTTGTCATGCAACATTTGGACAACTTTGACAACTTTGCATAAAACAAACTCCAATTACCTCCAACTGGCCTAGAATGATGTAAAAACATTTCTTGAGGCCATTTTAGGAATATACCTACCCTTTTCTAAGCCTTAAAGTATTTTGGATCCTTTTTCCCACTTTTAGGCTTAACCTACTTCTAACCACTAATAAAGCATAAACACCTAGGTTATATTGATCCTAATCAAATCCACCTAGGTACACAAATGTAAGACCTTCTAAGGTTACATATAAACTCTACTAACTTGGCTAAGGTCAGTACAAGCCAAAAAAAAACTGAATTAGGGATTATCCTAGGTTCTCCTACACCAAATACATTCCCATGGTCCATTGGGAATGGGAAGTGGTTGATATAAACCCACATTAGAAGTCATACCTTTGGCTTTCTGACACACAAACATTGCTCCACATACCTTCTCACATCCCTCTACATCTTGGGCTAGTAATAGAACCTTTGAACTAATTCAAGGTTCTTATTGACACCAAAATGACCACTAAGTCTTCCATTGTATTTTTATTGTACCAAATTTTCCCTAATAGATCCCTTGGGTAGACACAATTTTCCTCCCCTAAACAACAATCCATAGGTATAATCTTCAAACTGACCATGAAAGTGATTGTTAAACTCGACACAAACCTTATAGGCCTCTAATAAGTTTTCATATTTTTTATACGAATCCTTGAAGTTTTCCACCCCAATACTTTGTAACTACACTTCTTGAACAGTAAGTAGACTTGAAGATGAAGGGTATTGTTATTTTTTTTTAAATTCTCTTTTCTACTTGTAGTATGAGGAATTCTTAATGGTTAAAACCTGTTGGGAGCAAGCTCAAACATGGAAGATTGGTCAGTTAGCACATATAATAAATTAAAAATCATATGGAAGAGAAAGCAAGCAACAAGGAACACCAAATAACATCAGATTAAGCTAAAACAAGTAAGTACCTTATTTAACTTGTTTGATTTGATCATTTTGATGGATGTAGTTGTGCTCTCCCAAATACACAAAATAAAATGGATCCCCTAGTGGAATGAGTAAGATTGATGCAAGTTTTGAGAAGGATTCAAGAACTAGTATGGAATAACTATTCTCAAACTTCTCCAAATAATTAAACTACTATAATTGAAATGCAAGACAATGAAAGAAAACTATGATTCATTTACCGAATTGATCCTAGCATGTGATTTCTTAGTGAATTAAACAAGAAACTATAAGCATGAAAACAACTATAAAAATCTATAGCAATTCTAGCATAATAAAAATGCACAATGAGAGATGAAAAATGAAGAGGAGAAGGCCTCTAGTTATAGAATTTTGGAAGAGAAGAGGGGGGCTTGGATGATGTGGCTTCTATGTGGCATCCACATAAGAGCCAGATAAGGGACACATAGGCTTGAAGGGATGGCTAAATTTGAGTCAAATATAGCATTTGATATTTAGTGGCTCAAGAATTCCAAGTGGGGGGACAAAGGAATTCATAGCCTTAAAGAGGAATGGGTGCCCATTTTGGAGAGAATTTCCACATGTGGGTGAGCATTCCATTAGCCTTAAAAAGGTTAGGAATCACTCTTTAAGTATGATCATAGGACAGTTAGGTAAGGAAATATGTTTAGGAAATGAAGTGATGGGAGTAGAGTAGGAATAGGGTAGGCTTAGGGTAGGTCTCTAGGTTGGATTAATAGGTTCCTAGCTAGGGTTTGGATTATAATTCAAATTAAATTTGAATAAATCATAATTTAGAAGAATTAGGAATATGAAGGGATTTTAATAAATATAAATTTATTAAAAAGGGGATTTTTGTGAGACAAATGTATTTAAATAAAATACATTAGGATAGTATTTAGATTATTGATAAATACTAGCAATAAAACTATTTAATTGATTGAATTAAATAGTTAGAGGAATAAGAGGTAATTTAGCATTAATAATAATATTAATATTTTTTTGGACGTCTACATTTTTCCCCTCTTTGACGTGGCGTCACAAGTGATGTCCCACCAGGCACGAAAGAATCTAGTATGAGGAATTCTTAATGGTTAAAACCTGTTGGGAGCAAGCTCAAACATGCAAGATCTGTGGGTTAGCACATATAATAAATTCAAAATCATATGGAACAGTAAACAAGCAACAAATAACACCAAATAACATCTGATTAAGCTAAAACAAGTAAGCACCTTATTTAACTTGTTTGATTTTCTCATTTTGATGGATGTAGGTGTGCTCTTTCAAACACACAAAATGAAATGGATCCCCAAGTGGAATGAGTAATATTGATGCAAGTTTTGAGAAGGATTCAAGAACTAGTATGGAATAACTAGTCTCAAACTTCTCCAAATGATTGAAATGCAAGACAATGCAAGAAAACTATGATTCATTTAACAAATTGATCTTATCATGTGATTTCTAAAGGAATTAAACAAGAAACTATGAGCATGAAAACAACTATGAAAATCTAAAGCAATTCTAGCGTAATAACACTGCACAATAAGAGATGATATATGAAGAGGACAAGGCCTCTATTTATAGAATTTTGGGAGAGAAGAGGAGGGCTTTGATGATGTGGCATATATGTGGCATCCATATAAGAGCCACATAAGTGACACATAGGCTTGAAGGGATGGCTAAATTTGAGTCAAAATTGGCATTAAATGTTGAATGGCTCAAGATTTCCAAGTGGGAGACAAACTTGTAAGAGGAATTCAAGAGGGATGGGTGGCCATTTTGGAGAGAATTTCCCCATGTGGGTGACCATTCAATTAGCCTTAAAAAGGTTAGGAATCTACCTTTATGTATTACTAGAGGACAGGTAGGTAGGGAAACATGCTTAGGAAATGAGGTGATGGGGGTAGAGTAGGAATAGGTTAGGCTTAGAGTAGGTTTCTAGGTTGGATTAATTGGTTCCTAGCTCAAGTTTAGATTATAATTCAAATTAGATTTGAATAAATTATAGTTTAGAAGAATTAGGAATATGAAGGGATTTTAATAAATATAAATTTATTAAAAAGGGGATTTTTGTGAGATAAATTTATTTAAATAAAATACATTAGGATAGTATTTAGATTATTGATAAATACTAGCAATGAAACTATTTAATTGATTGAATTAAATAGTTAAAGGAATAAGGGGCAGTTTAATATTAATAATAATATTAATATTTTTTGGACGTCTGCATTTTTCCCCTCTTTGACGTGGTGTCGCAAGTGATGTTACATCAAAGAAAAGAAAATAAGTTGCCCCAGAAGAAGAGGGTTTCTAGCAGTCATGCAAAAGCATCGATGGTATAGGGTTGTGCTCCCTCGAGAAAAGAATGCAACAAAGACAATGTTGTGGTATTTTCTCGAAAAAGGATGTAACAGGAAGGAGGAAGAGAGAGGAGGGAATAAATAGAAGCTGAATGAAATGCAACTAAGAATGCAATGAACAATGCAAATGCAATGAAATTAAATGTAACTAATGAGCCTTGGGGATCCATTTGTGTGAAAAATATGGAGAGCCCATCCAATTTTGATATTGCAAGAGGAGGTATGCATCAGGTGTTAGAAAACATAGATGATAGAATTCCTTTGCATGGGCTAGATGCTAAAATAAAAGAAAACTGCAAAAGATGCATTTATCAGTTCTGACCAGTCACAATACACCAAGATATATAAGATAGAGATAGTGGTGAGTAGGTTTAAACTGACACAAAAAGATAAAATCAATAATGAAGGCCTAATGACCAAGCAGTTGTTCAGTCCAAAAGTTCTTGCCATGAACATGATTGATGTGATGAAGGATTTGATAAGACGATGCCAAAAGGATGCATCCTAACGGGCAAAGATTGGATTGGATTTGATTAAAAGATATTCGTTGGTAAAAGTTTTGAACAAGATGAGAAGCAAAGAGAATCGGTCGCAAAACTGATTTGTTGAAAAACATAGTCGCAGTCGCAAGAGGCAAAGTGTCACTGGAAAGCGAAAAATTGAGCGATGTAGAAATAAATGATGGTTTATTGCCAGATTTTTGACAATATTTGATTTTTGCAATTTTGGAATTTTTTGATTTTTCACGATTTTTAAATGTTTTTGGAATTTTTGACGCATTTTAAATTGTACAATAGGAATAATTTATACAAAAATATACAAGGGTGCGGGGAGGAAATAGAGTGGAAAAGTTTTTGGGGACAATGGGAGCTATAAGAGGGGCTGGGGGATTAAAGAAGGTCATTTGTGAATAGTTATTTGGAAAAAATTGAGCTTTGGAGTAAAAATTATGGCTAGTGAGAGGATGAAGGGGCAGTTGGGGTCACTTGTGCGCACACATGGGAGACCCGTGGAGTGACCAGTGCGAGTGAGTGACTCAATGTTACCTTGTATTTGTTGTTGAAAATTTTTTTAATGCTTTTTGGGTTGGTTAGGGGGGTTTTAAATGTGGGTAATTAGGTTTCAGACCAGAGATGTTGATACCCAAACTGGTGTCTATGATGACGTTGATCCCTGGATTGACATCTTCAAAGACACTGATCCCTGAACCTGCATCTCCAAAGACGTTGATGCTAAACTGGCATCTTTGAAGACACTGGACCAAGAGCCACGTCTTTGAAGACGTTGGTACATGGGGAAAAATAGATGGAGATGTCAGTGTGAGAACTAGTATTTCTAGCTGAATCAGTGTCTGTGCCCAAAGGGGCAGACGTTGAAGCGAACGAAAATGGAGGGACTCGGCAGGGGCCGCGGATGGGTCGAAAAAGGACCTAGGGATAGGATGCCCCATTTTAGGAGGGGTTAGACTAGGAATAGAAGAAAATACAGGCTGACACGGTGGGTTTTGAATCCTGTAGGAGTAGTTCCCACCATTTTGATCTCGAGAGCACTAGCCACCGACCATGGAGTTAGAGGGTCAACTTATAGAGGAGGAGTGGGTATTGTTATCAATTTTTGGGTTGGACTATGTTCCCTGTTGGCCTAGGCTATGGGTGCACGATGGGATGATGACCACTTTGATCAAGTGGTCACAAAGTGATATGATGACATTCCATCTGCCTACTAGAGAGGCCACAATCACACTTGAGGATGTCTAGCGGATCCTTTGGATACCTATTCAAGGGGTGATTCCTCAATACAAATTAAAGGACAAAGATCACTACATGGAGGTCACTTTTAGGAGGCCTATGAGGAGGATCCCTACATATAGAATCTGGATGTGCTGGCAGCCAGAGGTGGATAGGAGACTACAGTGGATAGCCCTATTTTTTGTAGGACTGATCACATGATGGATGCTAGCTGATTTAGATGGTCATGGATTTTGTATGGGATGGTCTTAGGTGCTAGTAGAGATGCTAAAGGAGGGTAGGTCCTATTGTAGGGGGTACATTTTTCTAGGATAGTTGTACCATGATCTACACATGGTTGCATGTCATGGGTACGTAACATGGGGACATGAGTGACTCTATTATTAGTATGCACATGGGAGCACATTGTAGTGTTCCAACCAATGAGAATGTGAGAGGCTCAACACCTAGGAGAGCCATATGCCTACAGATACATGCTACCTTTGAGATATACTTCTATAGGTCAGACCAGATACTAGCGTCGACTGCTAGATGAGGTGAAGGTTTTCATTTGGACCCCATACAGACTCTTTGAGCCATGGGGACTGATGGACTAGGAGGCAGGAGTGGAGGATTGCTTCAAGGACTTCCTATATCTTTTCTATGTTTAGACTGATTTCTTTCTATAGGGGAGGACTATCCACCAGATAGAGAGATATATGCCATCGAGGGTTATGAGGTAGTTCAAACTACAGCAAGGAGTGGTGGCAGAGAATGCCTTACATCCTTGTGTCACTAGGGAGCTGGGAATGTGGGGGAGATACACTAATTCTCTCACAGTGATGGCATCTTGGAGGACTATGGCACGGGTAGAATTTTTGGGTAGGCCCGATGTCATTAACGTAGGGATGACTGCTGATTACACAGCATGGTGGGCCGCACATGTGCCCTTCCAGCTCACAGACCCAACTCAAGTGGCTTCTCATGAGTAGCTGATAGGAGACATGGATGTGGATGATGGGACAGACATAGGAGATGCCCCTGAGACCTCGGCAATAGGGCAGAGGAGGAGGCCATAACAGAAATGGGTTAGACCTTGAACAGAGGCTCAGGCAAGGGCTAGACCGGATCAGGGGCGACAAGGGCCAATAGGAGATAGAAAGGACCAGGCACCTTAGGTGTCAAGTCAAGGATAGGTACAGGCACTAGAGGTGCCACCATAGGTACATGTAGCACAGGGGCCACAGGGTCCACCAACAAGATTTATTGCATAGGATACTCATGATATTATCGTTGGAGAGCGAGACAGCTTACAAACTAAGTGTACATGATTGCAGGGTTTACTGGGGATGGAAGAGGTATCTAAGACTAGCCTGTAGATGGATATGACCCAGATACATGGACTACTAGCTATAGAGACAGGACGGGCAGACAAGGATGAGGGTGCTTTTGACACTCTACGGGGTAGGGTTGACTCGAAAGATTTTTTCATGGTTGACTTGGCACAGGATGCTACAGAGCTATGTACTGAGATAGGTACATTGATAGACCAGTTGGTGACCCTGACCAAGTAGATGCATCAAGCCATAGAGTATATCCTTGCATTGATCTTGGAGAGGGATGCAACACAGAGGTGGGCCAAGGCATACATGACTGAGTGAGAGTTTTCTAGGTAGGCAGTCACTCTAGGTGGGGCTAGACAGGTTGCGGCAGAGGCTTTCACAACTCACCAAGATGTGACCAGGGTAGGTAGAGAGGCAGCCCACTATCGGTTCTTGTATCATCAGCTAGTTCCTTAGGGACAAAGGTTAGATTACTTAGAGAGGTTGCGATCACAGAGCACATTTCAGACTTCTGCATCTCGGGGATCTGTGGGGATGCCAATACGTCAACCACTAGGGTAGGGAGGTGGATCATCATAGCCACCAACATGATTCAATAGAGGATTATGTGATACACATTTTTTGGATTTTAAGATGAGATGTATATATAGATCAATACCAAGGTGTACGCGATGTATTTTATTGATGACAAACATTTTACATTATGGACATTTGTTATTATGATCAAAGAGGACTCTATGATGTGTATGATCTATGATTCATGCTTTGATTTATATGATACTATGATACATATGCTTATATGGGGACTAACATTGATGCTTGCAGGATGTGATGCATATGTATTACAAATTGTGGATGCATGATGGTTTTATGCTTATGTATATATAATGTATGACTGATGCAAGGTGGATGATGCTTATATGATGTACTGGCATTTGTGGATGCAGGATGTGATGTGATTTTATGATGTATGCAATGTATATGCTGATGTTTTATGAATATGTATATGAATGTAGGATGAATCTAAATGAATCTTAACAATGCAAGACTATAATGATTTGAATGAATTAACAATGAAATCTAAATGATTTAACAATGAAAGATTAAAATGAATCTAAATGATTTAATAATGAAATCTAAATGATTTAACAATGCAAGATTAAAATGAATCTAAATGATTTAATTATAACAATGAATCTAAATGTATATTGAGAATGCAAGATGATAACAATGAATCTAGATGATTTTAATAATGTAAGATGATAAAGGAATAAGATGAATATGAATCTAAATGATTTTAACAATGCAAGATGAAAATCAATCTAAATGATTTTAACAATGCAAGATGAAAATGAATCTAAATGATTTTAACAATGCAAGATGAAAATGAATCTAAATTATTTTAATAATGCAAGATGATAAAATGAATCTAAACCATGCAATTAAATGATGAACTCAATGCAACCGAATGATGATCAATGCAATCTAATGATGAACCTAATGCAACAACCAGATGCAATGGATGTGATGGATGTAATGGATGAGATGGGACCCATATTTTTGGTGTGTGTCACAATCAACTGATGAACCAACTAGGAGGACTAGGAATGACTAGGTAGGGAATGTCAGTGTGATGCTGACTCCGGATGTTAGTGCGATGGTGAAAGGACTGAACATGCCATGAATATACAAGGAACAAATTGAATGATTAATTACAAGCGATTAATTACAAGTGATCATGTACAAATATTTCTATCGATATTTGATTTGATCGTATTACTTTGATGCATGCGATAGTGTGGTATGTGGTTTGATTACTTCAAGAGGAAGGATACATCCTACGAGAACCCAGAGATGATGATGATCTAGAATTAAGTAAACAAAAGGAAGGATACATCCTCAATGGACCCATTTCCAGAGAGATGGGATTCATAAATCTGATTGGTCAAAAGTGCACTACAATCAAACTGCGAAACAAAGATGTCATCAAAAGGCACTTGCTGAAACTTAAGATTTTAAGAGTGTATCTAGATCATGTTCTACAAGGATACCAACTGAGGACATGAGATATATACAAGCAAAACTAAGCGGAAGACTAAGAAAAATACTTATAGGAGTGAAGCTTAGGGATTGGCATAGTACAATGTATGGCCAACAATATACAAGATGATATGTATAAAAGCTCAGGACACAAGATAGGAGGATCATTTTGGACCAGTGTGTGTGATATGCGAACAACTAGGGAATATGAGAAATACTAAGGTTTACAAAGGTGTGATGATGGTGATGGAGGGAAATGAGGTTTTGATAGATAATGGAATGGTCCACTATGTGTGACGCCTGTTTCCAAGTTTTCATCATGCATACTTGCCCAAGGCACCTGATTGCCAAGTTTTCATTATTGGATAAAATTTTTCTCTTTATTCTTATTTTTTTATTTCTTTGGATCTTTTTGATGTTTTTGATGTTCTCCAAGTGCCTGTTTGCTAGGTTTTCACCGTGACAACCATTTTTTCAGCTTCATTTTTCTTCTTTTTTGAGATTTTTTTCAGGACTATTTTTCATTGTTTTTGCTTTTTTCAGGACTTTTTATACGTTTTTTGGATTTTCTTAGATAACTAGAATGAAAAATCAGTCATCAAACATAGAAGAGCCTAAGATGAATGATCTTGATAGGATCATTCAATGATTCTCCTTTAGAAGTGGAGAATTGATATTCCCCAGAACCGAAGCATGCAGTGACAACATAAGGGCCTTGCGAGGTGACTTCAAATTTACCTTTCTTTTCCTAATCAGTACCCACTTTCTATTTTTGTTTTAGAGCAAGGTCACCCACCAAGATTTGGCATGGGTGGACCTTCTTGTTATAGTTATTCTTGAGTCTATTTTGATAGACAATCAGGTGATCATAGGATTTTTGGCACTTTTCATCTAGTAGATCAAGCTGTGTGATTTGTGCTACTTGGTAATCTTCATCATCAACCAGGCCTCTTAGTGATACTCTGAGGGATGGTAGTTCAACCTCAATTGGAAAGACAACTTCAACACCGTAGAATAGGGAATATGGAGTAGTTCCTATAGGATTATGGTAGGAAGTGTGATGTACCCAAAGGGCAGGGTTGATCTGGAGATGCCAGTCATAACCAGTATCACTGAAAACTTTCTTGAGGATTTTGAGGAGGGTTTTATTATTTGCCCCAGCTTGGCCGTTAACTTGAGGGAAATATGGATTGGAAAAATGGTGATGGATATGGAGGCAAGCACACAAATCACTGACGTACTGATTTTCAAACAGTGTTCTGTGATCCATAAAGATAGTGGAGGGTATGTCGAAGAAAAATACAATGTGATAGTGGATGAATTTGGATATCTAGACACCTATAGTGAGGGTGAGTGGAATTTCTTCAACCCACTTTGTAAAGTACTTCATTGCTGTGATTATATATTTGTGGCCTTCAGAATAGAGGGGAGTAATCTTACCAATGAGTTGAAAACCCCAACAAGAGAAGGGCCAAGGAGGTGAAATCGGTCTTAGGTCCTATGCAGGAGCATGGATCATATTTGCATTTTTTTGGCAAGGTAGACATTTCTTGATGAACTCCCAAGCATCATGTTCTATTGGAGGCCAATAGTACCCTGTACGTAGAAGTTTCTTGGCTAGGACCATACCACTCATGTGGGCACTGAAGATTCCATCATGTACCTCTTGTAGAGCCTAGGTGTCCACATTTTCATCTAAACACCTAGAGACCATGTTATTATAGCCTCAATGATAAAGGGTATTGGCGATGAGGGTGAATAAATTTTTGGCTTTGGGTTGCAGTGAGATGAGGGGATATGATACCATTTTGTAAATAGGATTGCATATCATGGTACCATGGGGACTGGGGACCAACCAAGACACATACGTGATTTGATTCATTATTCACATAGGTGGGAGCATGAATTTTCTCAACTAAGAACTCTTATTGTGTAGACTCATTAAAAATCTCTAAAAGGGAGCCAATTGTGGCCATTGTATCACCAACCTTATTTTGCAAGTGTAGTACCTATGTTATTTGCAAGTGGAGGAAATGCTCTTTCATATTATCAACCATCTGCTTATATGGCATCAATTTGTCATCTTTGGTTTGATACTCATCTAGATCATGTTTGATGATG
Source organism: Thuja plicata (assembly GCA_018584345.1). Taxonomy (NCBI): domain Eukaryota; kingdom Viridiplantae; phylum Streptophyta; class Pinopsida; order Cupressales; family Cupressaceae; genus Thuja; species Thuja plicata. The sequence continues at coordinate 2,676,975 of MU223264.1, forward strand.
AGTTGGGAATCACCAAAGACATGTAGAGTTGTGATATTCCATTCTATAGCCACGCAGAGTCCTGTGATTAGTGCCTCATATTATACAATGTTGTTTGTGCAGGGAAATCCCAATTTGAATGACATAGGGATGTAGTCACCTTGAGGTGTGATGAAAAGTATTTCTGCCCCTTCACCATGAGCTATGTAGGATCCACAAAAGTAGAGTTTCAAAGTAGGTTTCTCTTTTATCATGAATAAATGCTCATTGATGGGGAGGTCACCTTTCTCCTAGACTCCTACTCTTTCTTAGGAATCTCACCTTGGACCCTATTCACTTCAGGATCCTTTAGACTCACACTTGAGTCTCTTAGAGTTACTCACAGACCCTAACCAGAAGGATTTCCATACTCCCTCTCTCCTAGGTTTCCTACCCACCAAAATGCTTCACTCTTCATCTTATCTTTCTCTCCATGACTAAATAAAGTTAGTCATGCACCTTCTCCTTCTATCTCTCTGTCCTACAAGTTCTCTAGCTGGACCATTTAGCTCGCCTAGGACTTTTCTACAATTCTGGCTAGCCTCTTCTCAATCCCAAACATAGAAACAGAAATAAAATACATGAGGGATGCTTCTTGACGGTCACACTCCATAGGATGGATTATAACAGTCAAAAAGAATCCATGAGAATTGATTGAATTCAAAATCCTACTCTACAAAAGTCTGCACACAATAGAAGCACACACAGAAAACACAGGAAACTATTCTTTATTGAAAAAACCAGAAAATTACAATGCAAACTGAAATCTTCTTCTCTAGTCTACTTAGTCTCTAACTTCTTTCAACTCCTCCAACCTCTTGTATGAGTTTCCTTCCTTTCTTATATATTCGGCCTCTTCTTGATTTGTAACCATTTCTAGGTTACCTGCCGCCTGAGGATTCTAACTGCCTCGGCTCTTCATCTTCCTCCTGTAACTATCATCATTCTCAGCATGGTTGCCAACGTGGACTTCATTTTCCTCCATGTCACTGACTTTTCCAATTCCCTCTACAATTTTGACAAGTCAACATATCTTCTTCCTCTGACTGTTAGTCGCAATGTCACGAGTCCTAATAGCCATGCATGCCGATCTTGCAAAACGTTGTTGTCACATTATTGCAAGACTGAGTAACTTAACCACCTATTATCTTGCGATCACGCGACACATGGTCATCTCCTTGTCACAGCACCAATTCACTTAATCGTCGATTACCTCGTGACTTGGTAATACACTACCGTCGCGTTGTCGCCACACCTATTCACTTAACCGCCGATCCTCTTGCGACTTGGCAATACACTGCCGTCACATTGTCGTGACTATTTCAAACTAACTGTCGAGCATCTACCAACTTTGCGATTACCTTTGTCGTGTCATCACAAGATATTTCAAGTTAACTGCTGAGCATCTACCAACTTCACGATTACCTTTGTCGCTTCATCGCAAGCTGTTTCAAGTTCACCACTGAGCATCTGCCGACTTTGAAATTACCTTTGTTTCTTCATCGCAAGTTGTTTCAAGTTCACCACTGAGCATCTGCCAACTTCATGATAACCCTGGTCACTTAATCATAGGTTGTTTCAAGTTAACCATCGATCATCCTGTGACTTTGCGATAAGACAAATGTCACTGTTTGAATTAGTCGGCAGCAGTGCCGAACTAATTCCTTGTTTTCTACAGTCTTCTTTGTCCATCCATGTCACTTCTACTTCTGGTAACCCTAACCATTTGACTAGGTATTCTCTATATACCCTTCGTCGAGTTGTCTTCTGAACTCGTGAATCCAGGATTTTATCTTCTTGCAACCTTGACTTAGCTTTCATCCGTATATCCTGAACATCTTTTCCTATTTCCATCTGCTGAGTGCTCTCAGGTATCACTGGTCCTCTGTATGGGATAAGAGCCTGCACATTAAAAATAGGTGATATATCCAAATCGTTAGGTAAATCAATTTTATAGGCATTCTGCCCATATTTCTCCAATATCTTGCAGGGACCTATTCTCCTCATTTGTAGCTTAGTAGGAATCCCCTTCTGTAATTTGGCTTTGTTCAGATGTACCATTACCAGATCTCCAATTTGGAATTGGACTTCTCTCCTTCCTTCATCTACCTTCTCTTTCAAACTTTGATTTTCCTCAATCAGATTCTTCTTCACCTGATCATGTATCTCCTTCATAGACTGTGCAAAGTCATCAGCATGTCCACTTATCACTCCTTGTCCTTTTAACTCTCTAAGTTCACAAACTCCACATGGATGTATCCCATATACAATCTGAAATGGGCTTTTCCCTGTAGTCCTGTTCACACTATCATTATAAGCAAATTCTGCCTATGGTAACACTTGATCCCAGGCTTGTCCATACTCCTTTGTTAAGCATCTAAGCAAGTTTCCCAAAACTCTGTTGATAACTTCTGTCTGTCCATCTATTTGAGGATGGTAGGCAGAACTGTGGGACAAATTAGTTCCCAATCTTCTCCATAAGGTCTCCCAAAAATGACCCATAAATTTGACATCTCTGTCAGACACTATGCTTACTGGCAAACCATGAATTCTAACTATTTCCTTGAAAAATAAGTGAGCAATATGACTGGCATCATTTGTGGTCTTACAAGGT
>MU223264.1:2692666-2726102 GCA_018584345.1 Thuja plicata
CTTTTTTATGATCAGATAGCACCCCAGAGGGGTTTTCCCTAGGAGATAAATTTTTCTCTTTTTTTTTTTTTTTTCTTCTTCATTTTTGTGGATGAAGTTCTCCTCTTCCCCAAGGTATGCCTTTGGGTCCAGTTTATAGACAAATGATGAGTCTTTCCTGCAATCATTTCTTTGTTCAATTGCTCCCATAAATCTCAGGAGTGCATCCTCACTTTGGAACTCGTCAATGTGCATGACACTTGGTTAATCCCAGTCTATAAGTTCAAGATGTGAAGGGGAAGGTAAATCAAGAGAATGGAGAGTTAGCATAGGAAAAAATTGCCCAGGAAGGTTTCATTGTCAAAGACATCGTCGTAGGCTCTTACAAATTTCTCTTTCGGGATATCTTTGATGTCAAAAATTTTTCCTAGGGAAGGATAAGAGGCATAGATGTTTTTTTTGGTGCCCCAATTCATGTTAGAGTCCATACCAAGCCCTAGATTCTTTTCTCGTTGGGTAGGTACAATAGGATCTTTCATTCCTTGCTCTTCATAACCAAGGCCACCTCCTTGGTAGTTCCATTTTTTTGTCACCAGCTTGTGAGTTGTAGGATACTTACCCTTGAAGTAATTAAGGTGACTTGTGTCCTTGGATGGTGGATCCTTATAGAGCCATTGGTTGATGTTTTGTGCCATTTTCTAGTCATTAAAAGTACCCTTTGAGATAAAAGTGGTAGGACCAAATTATAGCGCCTTTGTTGTCATCATTTCTATCTTTCTTAGATTAGGTTGGTGGCCTTGAGTGTGTGGATCAATTGGAAATGCTCCAACTGCAAAGGCATCAGATAAACTATACTCACCACAACCTTTGTTGTTGATCTTGAATGTGGAAAGGGTGGAAGAGAGGATTGTTTTTTGGTCGGAATGGGTTTGAGATGAACTAGTGACAAAGGTGCCAATGTCAATCCTAGGACAGTGATTGGAATGTGGGAAGGATGTTTCCAATGCATTGCAGTATGCAAAGGGCTTGGGATCTACTTGGATGGTGATCTCAGTGTCGTTATATGGGAATTTGATGCACTAATGGTAGGTGGAGGGAACAACTTGCATAGAATGAATCCATGGGCATCCAAGGAGGATGTTGAAGAGAAGGTCAAGATCAACAACATGACATACGATATCCTAGATAACAGGGCCCACTTGGATGGGTAATGATATGGTTCCTTCAGAAGTATGCTCCAGATTATCATAGGCTTTGATTATTATGACCTCATTTGTTATATCAGCTTCAGTGCAACCCAACTATTTTATGAATTTTAGAGTATACAGATTTAGGGCCGAACCATTATCTATCATGACCCGTTTGATGGTAAAATATTTAACCATGACAGAAATACAGAGTGTGAGGTTATGATCAGGTTCTTATGAGGGTACATCTATTGGTTTAAAGGAGACCCCACAAGATGCAGACAAGTGTCTGACAAGGTTCTGGAATTCAGTGAGGTTGATGTTGCTAGGAACATGGGATTCTTGAAAGGCGTTATTGAGGATCTCTTTATAGGTGAGTGAAGTGTGGAGGAGATCCAAAATGGAAATTTGGGTAGTATTCCCTAGGTGTTCCAAAATATTATATTGAGTACAAGTAGATAGAGCGGGACTAGAACCTGCAACTGTTATTCTTCCTCTACGAGTGGTGACTGTGCATTGGTTATTGGCACCCTTGACATGGATGACATTGACAGAGGATTGGACTTGGGATATGCAACCAATGAGATTATTGTAGTTGATATATGCATTTGTATAATCTTTTCTGTCAAAATTTTCTCCTTGCTTACCCTTTTGCTGATCAGAGGATTGAGTAGGATTGCTGGGGCCTTTTCCTGAGGTATGTTCAGGAAATGTATTTTGATAGATTTTAAGGCCTATGTTTAGTGATGGTTGGGCAGGAGAGTCCACTTTGATCTCCTTGCAGTCAATGAGATCCTAAATATAGTGTTTTAGCTTCATGTATTTGAGGATGGTGTGTCCCTTAACTTGATGGTAATCACAGTCTTCGTTGTCTTTATACCAAGCTGGATTAGGTGTTGAGTCATCAAATGGCTGCATTTTTGGGTACATGACTTAGTTATCTTGGACTATCTTGTGGAACATGACATCTATGGGTTCACTCAAAGGGTTAAACATGCATTGTGGTGCATTTGAAGTGCGAGGCCTTTGTTGTCCATGTGGGATTGATATAGCATTTGTCTGGTTCATAGAACCTTGGTAGTTGTGTTGATATGAGTCCTGGGAGGAGGATAGATAGTCGCACCTTGAGGGCATATGTTTTGTTGGTATGTTGGTTGGTGATACGTACAAGAGGGGTGCTGATATGTTGGAGGAGGTTGCGGATATAATGGCGGTGCTTGCTGATAGGTTTGATTGGGTGTATTAGGACTGGCTACCCCAACCTGAACATGTTTGGTGTTTGTGCCTCCGTCCCTTACCATGTTACTATTCTTATTCTAGTACTGTGATCAATCATTTTTATGTTTATCAGGCTAGGATTCTTTGTAGTGCTTGATGGCATCATCTTCTATGAGACCTCGCTCGAGGTCCATGCCTTTGATTCTGATATCATGATAAATATAATTCATGCGCATGTGATAGGTGAGCTTTGGGATGGAGGTTGTTAATGAAGATTTTGATAAGATGTTGCTCAGGGGGTTGATAGCACAACCTTGTAGTAAGCCCTTGCCAGCGCTGAAGGTAATCGTCTAAGCTCTCTCCTCCCTTTTGATTGGAATTGCATAGGTCAAGAAGTGAGAAATCATTTTTGACGTTATGTGCATATTGGGCCACAAAATTTTCAGATAGTTCAGTGAAAGTAGAGACTGTGCCATATGGGATTTTATAGAACCACTCAAGAGTGGTCCCTACTAAGCTTTTGGGAAATAGTCTCATGAGGAAATTATCGCTATAGGCCACTTCTTGGCAAGCCATGTAGAATTATTTCACGTGGCTCACAGGATCTCCCTTCCCCTGATATTTATCAAATTTGGGTGTTTAAAAGTGCTTGGGGAAGGGTATTGTAGTGATAGATTGATCAAATGGGTAAGGACACACTTCATCAAATTTGAATGTTTTAGCTTCAATCCTTTCTTTTAGCTCTTTGAGAGCTTTCTTCATTCCCTCCCATTCATGATTGACTTGTGGGGGAGGATTACTAACTATGATTGCATGTGTTCCCTGAACCTGATATGGATCAAATGGTGAGTATGCAGGATTCTACAGGGTATACTGTGATGTTTCATATGATGGTTGTTGGTTAGTGTACATGGGCTATTGTGGTGGAAGCTGTAGTTGAGGGGAATACTATGGTGGAGGAGGTGGAGGTGCTTGGTAAGGTTGTTGCAACCACTGGAAGTATGTTTGTGTTTGTTGTGGTGTTGAATAAGTGGGCTGAGCTTTTTGTGCACTTGCATGAGGTGGGGGATAAGAGTTCTACAGAAAAATGCCCCCAGTGGCTATAGCAAGGTAATTGGTGCTATTGGGGACACTGTTTTGCTGTGGAGGTGGAATGATTTGTGATGCAATAGAGGATGGCATGGCTAGGTAGTTGGTGGAATAATTTTGCTGTTGTTGTGTTGGTTGGATGAAAGGATTAGAAAATTGTTGCAGTGATTGTGCAATGGAATGATTTTCCCCCTACATTTATGGTTGTGGCTATTGTGTAACTTGGAGGGTAGATTGCGTAGCTGCGAAGGGGTTGATTTGTTGTTGTTGTGCTTGGGTTGTCAATGTGTTGGTAATCTTCTGTTGCAGCTATTGTTGTTGGGATGGTTACTGGATGGATTATTGCTACTGAATAGGTTGTTGCTATTGGATAGGTTGTTGTTGTTGTTGGATAGGTTGCTGCTGTTGTTGGATAGGTTGATAATGTTGTATAGGTTGTTGTTGTTGGATAGGTTGTTGCTGGATTGGTTGTTGTTTTTGTTGCTAGATTGGTTGTTGTTGTTTCTGGGTTGGTTGTTGTTGTTTCTGGATTCATTGTTGTTTTTGTTGGATTGGTTGTTGTTCTGGCTGGATTGGTTGTTTTTGCTGGATGGGTATTTGGGGTAAGATGAAGGAATTGGTAGATTGTTATTGCATGGGAATATTTGGATTGGTTTTCATTTGTGCCAAAGATGCTAACGCCTGTTGTGGTTGCATTGCTAGTCCAGTGGGGAAAGTGGACCCTTGAGGAAATAAGGGTTGGTTATAGGCATTGGTAGGTGGCATGCCTGTGGTGAAGAAAGGTGGAATAGGAATGGCGACTTGGGTGCTTTGAAGCTATGAACTAGTTTTTGCACCTTGAATGGGCTGAGTGGGGATAGGTGGAATGGTGGTTTTTTGCGTGGTGATTGGTGGTAGTAGAAATTGTGCTACAAATGTTGGGAATGCTTGCGAAAATGGAGTAGCTATGGTCTAAGGAGGTGCTTGTGTAGCAATAGGGGGTATCATTTGTGCTACTAAGGTTTGATCAGGAGGTGGGGCTCCCAAGGTAGATGAAGGTGTCATGTGGATGATGGAGGGTGGGATGGAAGGTTGGACTACTTGCGCAATAAGAATTCCTACTTGTAGAGCTCACTGAAGTGTATCACAAACTTTGTTTCTAGTGGGAGGATAATGTTCCCCTGGAAGTACCATAGGTCATGTGACAAGTGTGGGTATAATCCAAGGCGGGATTTGAATTCCTTGTTGCTGAATGTCCAAGAGTACCAGATTGTTGTTGCATCCACTCATGGCGTTCACCATGTGGACATGTCCTGGATGATTGATAAATGTTTCTATGGTACTCATGGTAGGATTCTCATTAGTATCTACCTATATGTGTTGAATTTATTCATTGGGATTAGGCACATAGGTTACCATAGTGTTAGTATTGTCAATCATAGGATTAGATGAACTAGCAGCAAGATTGGGGTCCATGTGCTTCCTCTTCTTAGTGGCTTGTTTGATAGGTGGCATGAAATGACTACCTTAAGGGGGTATGAGATGCAAGATGTGATGCAAGGATGTTCCTAGGAAGCTAAGGATGATGATGCTAGGACTAGGATTTTAGACGATGCGTCTAGGATGATGACTATGCTCCTAAGGACTAAGGATGATTTGATGTATGCAAGGATTAAGGGTTTCTTTCCCTAGTATAAGATCAAGTGGATTTGATTGTCTACCTAAGACAGACTTGTGGTCTTTGGTGAATGAGATTCTCTCTCAATGTGAACTAACCTTTTGATCAAGGTGATGAGGTTGCAAAGGCAAAGGGGATTATCCTAAACAATGCTTAGTAAAGGACACTTAAGGATGGGGGTTTTGATTAAGATCTAGGTTTTAAGAAACTCAAAAGGGGAGGCAATACCAAGTGAAGGATGTGATTAGGGATGCTTTGGATGATGACTAATATGATGCTTAGACTGATTAGGATTGGATTTGGATTATTGCAGGATTATGCTGGGATGACTATGTGATGTGTTTCTAAAGGTGACAACCTAAGGGAGGTTCTAAAATGCAAGCTAAGTGAGCTTAAGAAGAGGAGGCATGTTTTTTTGTTGTGGTAAACTAGCTAGTCATATTGCTCAAATCTAACAAAAGTAGTATTTAGATGATATTTTCCCATGAAATGAGAAACCTTGTTGTTGTAGATCACTTTATCAAATTCTTCCCATTTGTGATTTTCTTGTTGGTACTTGTTAGCCCCTCGGGTTCTATTCTTCTGTTCTCTTTGCATGGGTGGTAATGGAGTTTTTACCTTGTTATGCTTCTTGGAATTGGTCATGTACTATAAAAATATTTGATTTGGGATGAGTAATTGGAAGTTTTTGCAAAAGGTCAAATTTTGAAGATTGGAGCTCACGATAAGCTACAAAAGGATGTTGTTTTTGATGATTTTGGCAAAAGTTTGATTTTTGACTGATTTTCAATAGATTTGTTCCATGGCAAGAACCAATTTCAACACAATCAAATCAGAAAATAACAAGCATGTGTCTGGAAAACAATCTGACAAGGGACAAAGAAACATTGACAGATACAAGCATGTGACAAATTTGAATGTTGGGTATTCCGTTTATGTTTTGGATTTTTCAATGTTTTTCAAACACATCAAAAACAATTCTACCTAAGGATTTGTCTTTGAATAAAATATTATAGACCCATTTCTTGGTATTCCTTCAGCTCACACAATAGTGTCACCCCCGGAAGGGTGGCCGTGTTTTTTTCCCTTTTCCAGGTATTATTGCCATGCTACGAAGATCTCTTTAGAAACACAATACCTTGGGACACATATGAATCGGGTAGCTTCTATGGTTAGAGTGTTTAGTAAGTGTCTCCATTCGATTGTATCCTCTATGTCCACGCAAGCACCATTCATGCGTATAGCCCCATAGAGCATCTTGGCAAAAGTGGTCACGTAAACATGATTGAGACTGCGAGGCTACACTTAATTTAAATGAGAGCCGAGTATAAAATAAAATGTCAATCAACTCCTGAGGATTTAACCCCAAAGAGTAAATTTTATTAACGTGAGTTAGAGTGGTGTTTCCTACACCTCATTCTCACGTGGGTCATTCTCGGGAGATTTTTTCCTCGACTGGCAGGCCCATCTAAAGGATAAATTTGAAAAACATGGATTGGCGATGAGAGGGGTCTATATTTTTTATTTTCCCACAAGGGGGAAAGTGCATACTCTCCTACCCAATGTTGTTTTCTCCCAAACACACAAGACAAGTTTGTTCTTTCCCAAAAGATTTAATTTTTTAACACAAAGAAAATGCGCCTAGGTTTTTAATCTTCCCAAAAGGGAAGAGAGCATAATCCCCTAAAACTTGCTTCAGATTAGACAAAAAAATCTACCTAATTAGTCTAGCTACCTAAAAAACATTATAACAAACACGATTGTTTGGTCAATTTTTTTATTTGAGGCAACCTGCAAGACAAACATGAGTAGTTTTGAATTTGTGTCTTTGGCAAGCGGTGATGCAAAACAACTGATTAGTAGTTTCAATTTTAGCCTTGGACAAATGTTGAAAACATAAAAAAACCACTTAAACAATTGTTAGCAAATGGTCCAAAAATAGTCTGTCAGAGCGCAGATGCCGATTCAGGGCACAGACGCTGGTTCTGTGTTTTAGCTTAAAAATGATAGAATCCAGGGAAAACAAGCCAGAAAACACTGAAAAATAGAAAATCTATTATACCAGTATGAGACGTTGATTCATGAAATGCAGACACTGATCGATGCTTTTCTAAACTAGTATTTGTGTAGATGCCGAAACCTGAATCCACATTTTTGCAAACGATGTTGTAACTGCAAGCTCACAAAAACACAACAAAAACAACAAACAAATTTAATTTTTCTTCCTTCTTAGTCTTTGATTTGATCAAATTCAACCATTTAAGATTATCCAAACAATTAAAAATCTAGTATTCTTTAATAATTCATCAAGATTTGTTCCCTTAGTAAAATTTTGGCATTATAAGTGCTTGTTAGATTGGTCTCTGCTAAAAAATAGAAAGCTTAAATACTGAGAAGTAGTGGGAAAGAAAAAAATCTTGATAAATAACAACTTATGTTTGGAAAAATCTCAAATTAACAATGCTAGGCAGAGACACTAATTCAAGTCACAAACGTTGGTTCAGTGCAGATGCTGAATGACAGTTCAGAGAGAACCGATGTTTGCGCAGACGCCTATGCGTAAAACGGAGATGCTGGTCTGTGTTCTAGGTAAAATTTTAAGAAATAGACAAGAAACTAGAAGGATTTTAGGGACGTGGGTCCCACCAAGCGTGCCAGAGTGTAGTATGAGGAATACTTAATGGTTAAAATTTGTTGGGAGCAAGCTCAAACATGTAAGATTAGTGGGTTAGCACATATAATCAATTCAAAATCACATGGAAAAGCAAGAAAGCAACAAAGAACACCAAATAACATCAGATTAAGCTAAAACAAGTAAGCACCCTATTTAACTTGTTTGAACTTCTCATTTTTATGGATGTAGATGTGCTCTCTCAAACACACAAGATGCAATGAATCCCCAAGTTGAATAAGTAAGATTGATGCAAGTTTTGAGAAGGATTCAAGAACTAGTATGGAATAACTAGTCTCAAACTTCTCCAAATGATTAAACTACTATGATTGAAATGCAATACAATGCAAGAGAACTATGATTCATTTACCAAATTGACCTAGCATGTGATTTCTAAGTGAATTAAAAAAGAAACTATGAGCATGAAAACAACTATGAAAATCTAAAGCAATTCTAGCATAATAACTATGCACAATGAGAGATGAAAAATGAAGAGGAGAAGGCCTCTATTTATAGAGTTTTTTAAGAGAAGAGGGGGGCTTGGATGATGTGGTATCTATGTGCCATCCATATAAGAGTGACATAAGGGACACATATGCTTGAAGGGATGGCTAAATTTTAGTCAAACTTGGCATTAAATGTTGAGTGGGTCAAGATTTCCATGTGGGGGACAAACTTATAAGAGGGATTTAAGAGGGATAGGTGCCCATTTTGGAGTGAATTTCCCCATGTGGTTGAGCATTCCATTAGCCTTAAAAAGGTGAGGAATCTCCCTTGAAGTATGATTAGAGGATAGTTAGGTAGGGAAACATGCTTAGGAAATGAGGTGATGGGGGTAGAGTAGGAATAGGGTAGGCTTAGGGTAGGTCTCTAGGTTGGATTAATAGGTTCCTAGCTAGGGTTTAGATTATAATTCAAATTAGATTTGAATAAATCATAGTTTAGAAGAATTAGGAATATGAAGGGATTTTAATAAATATAAATTTATGAAAAAGGGTATTTTTGTGAGACAAATGTATTTAAATAAAATACATTAAGATAGTGTTTAGATAATTTATAAATACTAGCAATGAAACTATTTAATTAATTGAATTAAATAGTTAGAGGAATAAGAGGGAATTTAATATTACTAATAATATTAATATTTTTTTGGACATCTACATTTTGCCCCTCTTTTACGTGGCGTCGCAAGTGATCTTACATCAAAGAAAAGAAATAAGTTTCCCCAGTGGAAGAGGGTTTCTAGGAGTCGTGCGAAAGCATCGACGGTGTAGGGTTGTGTAGAATCTAGTGTGAGGAATTCTTAATGGTTAAAACCTGTTGGGAGCAAGCTCAAACATGCAAGATTAGTGGGTTAGCACATATAATCAATTCAAAATCATATAGAGGAGCAAGCGAGAAACAAAGAACACCAAATAACATCATATTAACCTAAAACAAGTAAGCACACTATTTAACTTATTTGATTTTCTCATTTTAATAGATGTAGGTGTGCTCTCTCAAACACACAAAATTCAATGGATCCCCAAGTGGAATGAGTAAGATTGACGCAAGTTTTGAGAAGGATTCAAGAACTAGTATGGAATAACTAGTCTCAAACCTCTCCAAATGATTAAACAACTATGATTGAAATGCAAGACAATGCAAGAAAAATATGATTCATTTACCAAATTGATCCTACCATGTGATTTCTAAGTGAATTAAATAAGAAACTATGAGCATGAAAACAACTATGAAAATCTAAAGCAATTCTAGCATAATAACAATGCACAATGATAGATGAAAAATTAAGAGGAGAAGGCCTCTATTTATAGAATTTTGGAAGAGAAGAGGGGGGCTTGGATGATGTGGAATCTATGTGGCATCCACATAAAAGCCACATAAGGGACACATCTGCTTGAAGGGATGGCTAAATTTGAGTAAAATATAGCATTTAATATTTAGTAGCTCAAGAATTCCAAGTGGGGGGACAAAGGAATTTATAGCCTTAAAGAGGAATGGGTGCCCATTTTGGAGAGAATTTCCACATGTGGGTGAGCATTCCATTAGCCTTAAAAAGGTTAGGAATCACCCTTTAAGTATGATTAGAGGACAGTTAGGTAGGGAAATATGTTTAGGAAATGAGGTGATGGGAGTAGATTAGGAATAGGGTAGGCTTAGCATAGGTCTCTACGTTGGATTAATAGGTTCTTAGCTAGGGTTTAGATTATAATTCAAATTAAATTTGAATAAATCATAATTTGGAAGAATTAGGAATATGAAGGGATTTTAATAAATATAAATTTATGAAAAAGGGGGATTTTGTGAGACAAATGTATTTAAATAAAATACATTAGGATAGTGTTTAGATTATTCATAAATAGTAACAATGAAACTATTTATTTGATTGAATTAAATAGTAAGAGGAATAAGAGGGAATTTAATATTAATAATAATGTTAATATTTTTTTGGACGTCTACACTACTATTTTTCATTGAACGTCAAACTTGGAGGTTTATATTTGATAAAAAACTACATTCGATGCACATCAAAAAGCATAGGCCTAATTAATTCAAAAATTTTCAAATCTATATTTGTTAGAAAGCTCATTCAGATTACTTGTGCAATGCAAAAGGACATCTCCTTATTCCTCCATTTGAAGCCTATGTTTTAGCCCCAAAAGCCATAAAAAAATTAGACTTATGTCAACCTCTGCAAATGGGCTCTAATAAGAGACTTCCGATAGAAAGTATTTTCGGTCAAAACTAATTAGTTTCGATCGAAACTACTTTCTATAAAAAGTAGTTGACTAGAATTTCCCTTAATCAAGGACTTTTGATAGAAATTTCTTTCTATCGAAAGTACTTTCTAAATATGCTTTCTTTCCAAATTTCAAGAGGAATTGCTTCCTTCAAAAAATTGTAACCCATTATTGTGGATTCACCCTCATCTGACCCCTTTTTGTGCTTTATGGTAAAGGTATAGGCTTACAAGAACTCCATCCACTTAAGATGTCTATTACTTAATTTCTCTTGGGTATTTATGTATCTCAAAGCTTGATTATCTGTAAATGCTATAATTCTTTTGGGAAGGAGGTAGTGTCTTTAAAGACTACATATTATCTTGGTTATTTGTAAATAATACAAATTCACTTCACTAAGGGCTTGGACTAGGGCATAGAGTTATAGGTCATAGGAGGAGTACTTATTCTTGGCCTAATTCAACTTTTCACTATAAAAAGCCACCGGTCTACCTTCTTGGGTCAAAACAGCCCCTACTGTTATGTGACTAGCATCATACTCCAATGTAAACAATTTCTCAAAACACTCCAAACTAACAAGCCATATTTCTATATACAGTCCATACTGGCCTAGAGAACACATAAGTAGAAGAAAATTTTCTTTACAACTTAAAAATGAAACCTATTAACAAATCCACTGCACACATTACTAATAAACAGCTATCAGAAGCTAAAAATATTGAAAACCACCCAGTTCAATCCATTTCAAATACCTATGAATTGAAAAGCACAAAAAATGTGGCAGTCCAGCATCTACAACTTTCTATTGCTTTTAAACTGAAAAAAAAAAATCTCACCTTCGTACAATGCCATGGAAGTCCTTAAATAGACTTCCTACTTGTTGAAAAAACACTCAAACCAACCCATAACTGATTTTAGACACAAACCAACTCTTTGGGAAAAGTTTTCGAGCAAATTTTAAAAGTTGTAAATGTTTCTCAAGAAACATTTTGAGCACTTTTTTACAATTTCTCTTTTTCAAGATTCTAACTCCATGACTCTATTAGAAAAAGTCATAAACCATGTCCTATGACTCAAAATACCCCAAAAATGTCTTCCTAAGAATTTTGACTCCCCAACATACATTTTCACTCATATTGTCTAATAGGACATTACAAAGGTCATTTGGATCAGAAACACAACTAAACACACACTCTCCTAAAACATTCCAAATTATTCCTTAACTTCCCTAAACAATCTTAACAACCATTAAATGTCCCAACACAATAAAATATAGGGCTTCAACCCTAGGTGCTTTTGTACCACATAAACATAGTTTGTATACACTTATGAAGTATACACATGAAACATGCATGTGAATAATGCATAAATCATGATTGTTCTTAAACCAAACAAAATACTCGTAACCAATGAATTCACTTATCATGAAGCATACACATGAACATTCGTAGCACATAGTACATGAAGCATATGCATGAATTCATTTTACTCTCCATGTATATATGTGAATACACAACATGAAATATATACATGAATCTACTGAAGTCATGAAGTATACATATAGTGCATACGTATGGATTCACTTAATTTATGAAGAATATATAGTGCATGAAGGCTACACATGAATACAATGTGGCACATAAAACATGAATTAACTTAAATTGTAAAGTACACATGTGAACACATGTATCACATAAAGTGTACACATAAATTTTCTTTAATTCATGAAGCATACATGTAGCATGTAGATTATGAAGCATACACATGAATTCACTTAAGTCATGCAAGTATCTCATTCACATGAATTTAGGTTATGAAACATATATGGAATACACATGAAGTACACAAATAAGTATATTAAGTTATAAAATACACATGAATATATACAAATAATGAAACAAGAATACACTTAAGGCATAAATCATGTACATGAGTACATACACACAAACACATTTACATACTAACAATGAACACACAATGAACAAATTGGATCAAATATTAAGTTTCATATATATCAAATTGAACAATAATCATGTACATCAAAAAAGGGTATACATGCCAAATCAATAGTAGAGTTACAAAAATATGGCATCAACTAGTCAAGATCGATATATACAATACAAATGTTAAATATATACAAAAACTGGTCATTCAATGACCACAATTAGATCTATATGTCTTTATGAATATCTACAATTGTCCTCGATGATCAAAATTGAGCCTCTTCAAAGTAGTATGTGGCTCACTAGGTGTCTACACACTATTAATTCAAATGCTAAATCAAATATTTTTTTCTCAAAATAATATCAAAATAACTAAATACTGGACTGTAACTTGTCAGTTGAATTGTTGATTACCTCATCTATTTCTTCTATACTTGGGTTGTTCCCAAAGGCGAATGGGCCCCTTCTTGGGTGAGCTAGACTTATAAAAAAATATAAAGGTAGAGGATCCATGGGAAATCATCAAGGGGGCTATAATAGGTAAAAAAATCAATACAATTTAATAACATATATGTGAAGAAACACTAAAAAACAAAGAAATGCATGGACTACAAAACTAGTGCACACCTTAACCTTAGATGGATCTCCTATTATGGTAGGAGGCACAACCACTGATGAAGCGGTTGTGATACTTTCCTATATGGTAAGTGATAAAAGATGTAGTCATAGAGGGAGGAATTAGGGATTTCTAACAAACATGAAAGCAATCCAAAATGAGTTGACAGGAGGGTTTCAACTAAGAAGACATGCATACCTCTTGCCTCTTTTGTGTTGGACCTCCTCTTTGATGATCAGGACTCCTAACAAAGTATAATGGTAAAGGACTCATAGGAAGTCACGAAGGGAGTTGTAATAGGTAAAACACAATTAACACAACTTAATAACCAAAAGTTGTTGACAAACACTAAAAAATTTAAAAATGCATGTACTCATATATAAATGGGTGAACCCATAATAGTGGGTAACAATTTTTTGAAGGAAGAATTTCGTCATGAAATCTACAAGCTGGGAGGATTTAGCCAGGTACTTTGTATCGAAAGTACCCTACTGTTTCCATCGATAAATTCTTAGTTTTGATTGAAACTGCCATTTTTTCTTAGTTTCGATCTAAACTTAGTTTAAAAAAAAATAAACTAAGAGGATTTTGGTGGGGTTTTTACCCTGCTGAAATCCTCACTTTCATAGGTTGAGTTCATGTTTCGATCTAGGTTCTGGTGGGGCATCCAACTGTAAAACATCAATTTTAGAGGTATTTTACTTTGTATACCTTTTTATTTTATGTTATTTAATGTATTTTAATATGTCTATTTATATGTATATGTGTATATACATGTATATAATTATCTCATTTTATATTAATTATTATTTTGTAATAACAATTCATATATGTGTGTGTGTGTGTGTGTGCATATATCATATGTATATATTGTGCAGGAGGACCTAGAGAACTAGGGTTAAAGACCCTTAAGAATCTTTTAGTTTTGTCTCAAGTTGGTTTGTAAAGTGTTTGTCCATTCCCTTTTGTAATGACCGAGTGCAAAATGGGTCAAGTCAGTTGAAAAACACTCTAGTGCTTAGTTGTGTAATTTTAGTTCTTTGTGTTTTTTTGAGGTAGTTTGTAAGCCTTTGCAAATCCAACGTAGGTCTTAGGAACCTTTGAGAATTTTCTCAGTATGAATGGAAGTGCTTGGTAATACTAGTGCTCCATAGTACTAATGCTCAGTAAGACTAGTGCTCTATATTATTGGTGCTCAGTAACACAGGTGCTATGTAATGTTAATGCTCGATGAGATAGGTACTCGGTAATTTTGTTTCTCGATACTCATGCTATTCAGTACTGGTGCTTGCTATGCAATATTGTTTCTCGGTGAATCTAGTTGTAATGACCTATAAAAAATGCATCTTGTCTTTAGTGGACATTATGGTCTATTTTAAAAGATCCTGAAAAGATGCTTTGGATGGAGTGGGAAGTTAAGGCTATTCAAATGATAGGGTGGTTACTTAAGACATCCCAAGCCTTCATTCAAGTGGTTGTTGAAGTTGAAGATCAAGAGTTAGAGAAGGAGTCGAAGAGTTGGATATTTTTTATTGTTTTCTTATTTTCTAGGAATGAAAAGTTGTAGGTTGTGTGTTTAGCTTTTCCAAGCATTATTGTTCATTTTGTATGTGAGTATTTTAATCTTTTGTTTTCACCCATTTTGGGTTATAAATACTGTATGTCACCTCGAGGTTATTAAATCCATGATGAGATCCATGTGTGTGGATGGAACTCGAGAGGACCCCTTGTACATTGTTTTATTTTTTATTTTGGTAGGAGAAGTGACCAACATGAGTCAACATATATTACCCTAGGCAAGCTCATTAATAGTCTGACTAGGGAAGAAAGTGAAGAAGATGTTGTGAAGGCAATGACTGAATGAGTAGAGTGGGTCTACATGTGTAGATTTAGTGTGAGGGAAGAGTAAATAACTGATGGGGACCGAGTCTTGAAAAAGAGGTAAAGTTCTTAGTGACTTACCTAAGGAAGGGGTCATGTTTTCCCTAGGAGATCTAAGAAAGATATCTCAATGCAGAGTCGGGATGACTCTATAGTAAGAAGATTACATGTCTCTCATTAGATTGGTATCAGATCCCTAAATGATTTGGGCATGTGTTGTTTGGGTATTATTGGCAGAAGCATCTATAGACTCATGTAAAATGGTGACCAATGCTGAGTTGGCAAAGAATATAGAAGAACAAAAAGAGGAGAATAGACTCCTGAAGGAATAGTTGGCCAAAATGGAAACTAAGTTAGAGGAAATGCAACTTAGGGTTGCATCAGTTAGTGAATTGATAAGAGAAACCAATGGGAAGAGTAAATCACTGGCCGAGGAGGACATAATACCATAGGCAAACCCTGTGCTTCAAGAAGACCCATTCCTGAGAGCTTTGAAAGTAATGAGCAGTAAGTCCTTTGAATGTGTGCCTCTGTTCAGTGGCAAGATGGAACCAAAAGTAGTCATGGTGATATAATGACAAGTCTTTCTCACAACCCTATCTTCACCTTGGGTGTCCTATAGGCCACTTCTCTAGCATATTAGGTTTCTTAGGCTAACCCTAAACCTCCAAGGATTATCTACTCAAATCCTTCACCAATTCAACATGTCAACACCATTTAGGAAATCAACTCAATCAACCATAAGCCCCATGATTATTATCTTGTATTTTCACACCAAGTGATCTAATAAGGCTATCATTTTTCACCAATGGAGAGGAAGGGCCAAATCAAGGAAATTTCATCTAGCACAATTCCTAATAACTTATTTTTCAATGAAACCCTAAACGAGTTCAAGAACTTGCTCCAAACTGACTAAAATAGGGATACAAGCATTAGGCCTAATTAGGCACCATTTAGCATATAACCTGAAATTCCTCTTAACAAGATGAAAAAATAACTCGGGATCCTTACACATTTTTTGATGACCTAAAGTATTTTCTAGTTCTTTCCTTTCCAAACTGTTCGTACAGAGGGTTCCTATTTGCAAGCCTATATTTAAGAGTTTCACCATACACTAAGCATAACCATCAGGGTTTTAGTTTACACCATGAATAAATCATCACCAGACCTTCCCATTGTATTTGGGGCTTCTCCGTGATATTTCCTCCTCTCCACATCCTCTGATTGAAGCAACCAATGATTTCAATCACACATATTGCATTTGCAATTCACTATTATCCCTAGGCATGCAACTATGGCTTACCTAGGGCATCACTATAAAATTATAAAATCATATTTCTAGGTCCCAAGCTTCTCCACACATATAGTACAAGGAGTCACCTCACCGATTCTAAGAGCCCATATAAATGCCACTGTTGAATAATGAGCTATGAGGCCATTTGCAAAGACTGTCTCATTCAAACTAGTGACAACGCACTAAACAAAATTATTTACAAATTTAATGAAACTAGAAAAAAAAAAAACTAACTAATCACATAAATAAAAAATTAATTACATAAAATATCTCATGCACAAGTCACAGTGCAAAGTTCAATCCATTAAAATCTAAAATGTGTACAAAATGCTCAATTGTAACCAATTTTCCAATTACACAGTCTGTGTACAGTGACTTTCAAACATCATCAAACCCCACACACAAGTCAAGGGTGGCCTTATATAGTTGACCATGGCACAAATCCAAATTTTTCTGATAGTTATACAACCAATTTCTTGAATATGCATAATTGCAAGAAATGTTGTTAATGTTGTCAATGACAACATTGACAACTTTTACAACTTTTTGAGTCTTGCACTCTAACTTGGTCAACACACCATGAAACCTATCCAAATGCAATAACATGCCTATTAGACCTCAAATTAGCTCTCCTATATTATAACAATAATAAAATGCATGGTTCCACTATTCTTGGAACATTAACCTAATTTGGACAAGTCATTACTTCTTAACCTCAAATGATCTAGTTTGGTCTTCTAACCAAAACAACGCACCCTATAACCTATCTAGTCCTATTATTTCACTAGTGTCTTGGATAAGACCACTACAAGAAAAAATAAAAATAGGAGCCCTAGGTCACCATCTATCCTTACCTAGGTTCTCCTACACCATACTCCCCGACAAAGGAAAGTCATGTCACCACTATGGACACAATGTCTTCAGGAATGCCCATCTTCTTGAAATTTGTATTTACAATCCATGTTGACTCTGACTCTGGTCTTTGTTTCCACTTGATGAGGTGTTCCAAGTACACCTTATGTCTGGTAGTCTTCTTGAGCCTTGAGTCCAACACCTTATCTTCTTATGTCTACATCTTGGGTGGTAAAGCATTAGGTTCCACATCCTTGCTAACCTCCTCTCTCTTCACATCTATCTCTGTCAAAGGTCCTTTAAAATTTATCAAGTCTGCCACAATGAAGACAGGTGAGATTCTCAAATTTGTAGGTAGATCTACCTTATAGGATTATCCACATACTTGGATAAGATCTTGCAGGGTCCCACTCTCTTCATCTGTATTTTTTTAGGCATCCCCTTCTACAACCTATACTTATTCAGATGTACCATAACATAATCATGTATCTCAAATTGAACATATTTTCTCTTCTCATCTACTTTAGCCTTTAAATTTTGGGTAGACTCCAATATAGTCTTCTTCACCTTCTCTTGGATCTCCTTCATGGTTTGAGTGAAGTTTTCAGCATGACCACTCCTATACTCCATGGCTCCAAGGTCTCTAAGATCAAATACACCCCTTGGGTGCATACCATAAATAACTTCAAATGGGCTTCTACTTGTTTTTTTGTCAACACTGTCATTGTATGCATAATCTTCTTGGGGAATGATCACATCCAATGTCTTCCCATACCCATTTTTTAGGAACCTTAACAAGTT
Source organism: Thuja plicata (assembly GCA_018584345.1). Lineage (NCBI taxonomy): Eukaryota > Viridiplantae > Streptophyta > Pinopsida > Cupressales > Cupressaceae > Thuja > Thuja plicata. The sequence goes on from MU223264.1 coordinate 2,710,596, forward strand.
ACCTAACACTATGTTAACCACCTCAGTTTGACAATCAATCTAAGGGTGGTAAGATGAACCAAATGGCAAGTTGGTACCCAATCTACTCCACAATATTTTCCAAAAATGGTTCATAAACTTAACATCCCTATTTGATACAATAATTATGGGTAGCCCATGGATTCATGCAATATCTTTATAGAAAAAATGTGCAATATTACTACAATCATGACTACTTGTACAATGCATAGAGTGGCCCATTTTACTAAATCTGTCAACCACAACATAAATATTCTTATGGGCATGATTTTTGTTAGGTAAAATTACAATGAAATCCATACTAACACGCTCCCATGGTCTATTATGGATTGGAAAAGGTTGGTACAAACCTTCATTGCTAGCTCCTCCTTTTTCTTTCATGCACACTACACACTATTCAACATACTTGGTTACATCTTTCACCATCTTTGGCCAATGGAAAAATCTTTGAACCAACTCTAGGGTTTTGTTAACACAAAAATAGCCACTCAAGATTCCATTATGATTTTCCTGAATGATATTTTCTCTCATTGAACCCTTAGGAACACATAATTGGTTCCCTTTCAATAACAATCCACTCTGCAAGGTAAAATCATAAAATTGGCTATGGAAGTGATTCTGAAAATCAGAGCATACCTTATACACTTCACCAAAGTCTTCATCTTCTCTATAGAGGTCTTTGAAACTCTCTATCCCAATTCTCTTCAATGGAACTTCCTGAATGGTCAACAACCTCCTGCTAAAGGCATCTACAACCTTGTTTAATTGTCCCTTCTTGTGATTTATTGTGAATGTGAATGCTTGAAGGTATTCTACCAACTTCAAATGTTTTTTACTGAGCTTCTCCTGTGTGTTTATATATCTCAAGGCTTGATTGTCAGTAAATACCACAAATTATTTGGGTAATAAGTAATTTCTCCACTTCCTAAGAGACTGAACGAAAGCATATAGTTCCAAATCATAAGAAGAATATTAATTCTTGCCTTTGTTTATCTTTTCACTAAAGAAGGATAATGGCCTACCTTATTGGCTTAACACACCCCCTACTACAACTCCACTTCAATCACACTCCAAAGTAAAATTTTGATCAAAATGAGGGAGTCTAAGGATAGGTTGTGTTGCTACGTGCTTCTTCAAATTTTCAAATGCTTTCTCTACTCCAAAATTCCATTTGAACTTAGTCTTTAGACCACCCTTAATGGTGTCTAACATTGATGCACAAATTCCACTAAAATCCCTTATATACTTTCTGTAAAACTGATCTAACCCGTGAAATCTCGTGACTTCTATCTCTGTGGTTGATGTGGGCCAATTTAGGATAGCCTCCACCTTACTTAGGACCATCTTCAATGACCCTTGCAGTACAAAAAATACCAAATACACAAGTTCTTTCTTGAAGAACTGGTATTTCTCAAGGTTGATTGACAACTTCTCTTCCTGCAACCTCTTAAGCACAATCTCCACATGCTTCACACGTTCCTCTTCTATCTTACTGAAAATAAGTATATCATCTAGATATACTACTACAAATATCCCTATGAATTCTTTAATCACTTCATCCATGATCCTCATGAATGTGCTAGAGGAATTTGAGAGGCCAAATGGCATAACTCTCCACTCATACAACCCATCAATAGTCTTTAAATCTATCTTCCATTGATCCCCCTCTTTGATCCTAATCTGGTGGTACCCACTTTTCATGTCTTATTTAGTGAAATAAGGTGCCTCCCAAGACACTCCATCAAATCCTCTATCCTAGAAATTGGAATTTTGTACCTAATTGTGATCCTATTAATTTCTCTAGAATCAGTGAAAAGTCTCTACTTACCACCTTTCTTGGATACTAAGACCAATGGTATGACACATGCATTGATGTTCTTCTTGATTATCCCTTGGTCTAACAACTCCTACCTTTTTCTATCCACCTCTAGGTTCTATTCTCAAGTAATCTTGTATGCTTCCTTATTTGGAAATGATGCACCAGGTAAAAATTCAATTTGATGACTTATCACTCTTCTAGGAGGTAAAGTTGTAGGAGTCCCATCACTGACAATATCCTTGTACTTTCCAAGTAGCTCTCTAATTTCCAATGGAAATGGTTCTTTTTTTGGCTTGTCTTGTTCCTTAGGCTTAAGAAAAATTGCATAGCCTTCACTCCTTTCATCTCTAAGGGAATTTATGAACTCCTTTCTACTACTCAACAAGACACTAGGAGTCTTAGGTTGTGGTTCATCTTCTTCCAATAAGGACTATATTTTGAAAGTTTTGTCATGTTTCTTGAAGGATATGGAGTTCTCCTTCCCATCATACACTACTCCTCTCTCATATTTATGAGGCCTTCCTAGGAGTAGATGACATGCATCCATAGGAAACACATCACATAGTAACTTGTCCTTGCACCCTGCAATAGAAAAATCCACCCAAGTTTTCTCATTCACCAACACACTTTGGCCCTTGTTCAACCATGTCACCTTGTAAGGATTGACATGAGGTATTTTTTTCAACTTGAGCTTTTTGATAGCTTCCTTTGATATAATTTTGTCTATGGAGCCTAAATCCACTATCACTTTTCAAACTTTACCAAGGATTTTACATCTGATCCTAAACAATGCTCTTCTATGTTTGGGCTAATCTTTAACTAGTTTGTCTAATTAAAACCCATCTGAACATCAAGTTATCTCCCATCTCTTGTTCAATGTGGTCAACCTCTGGTGCTTTGACACTTGTTGTGTCCTCTTGAGCATATGCAATCCTCTTTCTATTGTTATAATAAGTTGGATTATTCAGGCACCTATAGGCATGGTGACCCAATTGGCCACAATTGTAACATTTCATACTTGCAAAGTATGTGTTTCTTCTTCCTAAACCCCTTCATCTACTAGAGACTCCTTGAGTACCTCTTCCTTTAGTAGAACACCCTCTTATAGTAGTTTCATTACCATGCTCTATCAATTTGGACTCTCCTTGGTTCCTTTGTTCATTACCTCTACCTTGATAACCACTTCTATGACCCCCTTGATCTCTACCTCTTCCTCTACCTTTTAGATTAGACTCTCCTTTCTTCTTGTTCCTCTCTTCCACCTTCAGAGATAATTGGTGGCACTTTTGAACAATGGTTGGAGTCCACAAACTTATATCCTCTTGGATATTCCACTTTATACCATCCAAGTATCTAGCTACCTTAATGGGTTCCTCTTCTTGGATCTTGGACCTGAGGCATAGCTTCTAAAATTCATCTATATAATCTAGGCCACATCCAACTCCTTTAGTTTTATAACTTGTCTCTATCTATGAAGTTGAATTTCATAGTCTTCTGGCAGATAGTTCTCCTTTACCTTGGTCACCATGGCTTTCCAGTTAGCTATAGGTTGTTTACCCATCCTAACCCTTTCATATTGGAGATACTTCCACCATGTCAATGCTGATCCTCTGAGCCTTGACTTTGCAAATTTTAGTTTTTGTGCCCCAGTGACACCTTCACATTAAAAATGGTTCTCCATCCCCTCAATCCATTCCATTACTGATTCTATATCCATATTTCCACTAAATAGTGGTACTCCTTCCAATGCCTTTCCTCCTAGGGCTTTGATGGCTTCAATAATGGTTATTAATTCAAAATGGGGTCTAGTTCAGGGATGATATCTTCCTCAGCGATCTTTTTACCTTTGTCACTGCTTTCACCTTCTTTGCCTTTGTCTTTGGAATCAACTAATTCTTGTAGCTTTATCCTCATTTCATCTAAGGCCTCTTCAAGGAGTCTATTCTTCTCCTTTTTCTCACCCATATTCATATATACCTCTATATTAGTCACCATAATGATCTCCCCTACTAATTCACCAGTATTTAGAGACATACACCAACTCCCAAATCTTTAACTTGCTCTAATACCAATCTGATGTAATGAAAAGTCTTTCTCACAACCCTATCTCCTCCTAGGGTCTCCTATAGGCCACTTATCTAGCCTATTAGGGTTCTATGCTAACCATAATCCTCCAAGTATTCTCTACTCAAATCCTTCACCAATTCAACTTGTAACCACTGTTTAGGAAATCAACTCAATCAACCATAAGCCTCATGATTATCTTCTTGTATTTTCACACAAAGTGATCCAAAAGGATATCATTGTTCACTAATAGAGAGGAAGGGCCAAAAGAAGGCAATTGCATCCAACACAATGCTTATTGACTTAGTTTTCAATGAAACCCTAAATGGTTCCAAGAACTTGCTCCAAACTCACTAAAATAGGGCTACAAGGATTAGGCCTGATTAGGCACCATTTTTCATATAAATTGGAATTATTCTTAACAAGATGAAAAACTAACTCCAGATATTGACACCCTTTTTGAATACCTAAATTATTTTCTAGTTCTTTTCTTCCCAAATTGTCCATACAGAGTGTTCCTATTTGCAAGCCTATATTTAAGGGTTTAACCATACACTAAGCATATCCATCAGGGTTTTAGTTTTTACCATGAAGAACTCATCACCAGAGATTCCCATTGGATTTTGGACTTCTCCATACATGTTTCCTCATCTCTACATCCTTTGATTGAAGAAACCAATGCTTTCAATCACACATATTGCTTATGTAATTCACTGTGATCCATAGCCATGCAACTTTGGCTCGCCTAGGACATCACTGTGAAATTAGAAAATTGTCTTTCTAGGGCCCAAGCTTCTCCACACATATAGTAAAAGGAGTCACCTCACCCATTCCAAGAGCCCATACAAGTTCCATGGTGGAATGATGAGCTATGACCCCATTTGGAAAAAATGTTTGCTTCAGACCAGCGACAGTGCACAAAATGAAAGTATTTACAAACCAATAAAACTTGAACAAAAAAACTAACTAATCACATTAAGAATAAATAAATTACATAAAATATCTCATGCACAAGTCACAATGCAGAGTTCAATCAATTAAAATCTAAAATGCATACAAAATGCTCAACTATAACCAATTTTCCAATTACACAGTCTGTAAACTGAATTTCAAACTTCATCCAACCCCACACATAGGTTAGGGGTGGCCTTATATGTTTGACCATGGCACAAATCCAACTGTTTCTAACAGTTATATAACCAATTTCTCGAAGATGCATAATTGCAAGAAATGTTGTCAATGTTGTCAATGACAACATTGACAACTTTTAAAACTTTTTGACTCTTGCACTCTAACTTGGTCAACACACCATGCAACTTATCCAAATGCACTAACATGCCTATTAGACCTAAAATTATCTCTCCTCGACTCTAAAAAGCATAAAATCCATGGCTCCACCATTCTTGGAACACTAACGTAATTTGGACAAGTCATTACTTCTTAACCTCAAATGATCTAGTTTGGTCTTCTATCCAAAACAACAGACTCTAGGACCTATCTAGACCTATTATTTCACTAGTGGCTTGGCTAAGACCATTACAAGCCAAAATAAAAATAGGAGCCCTAGGTCACCATCTAGCCTTATCTAGGTGCTCCTACACAACATGGAGTGGATAGAAGGTCTCCAAAATCACTTTGACTGTGATAGTGTGACCGAAGCTCAGAAAGTTAGAATATCAAAGACAAGATTGAGAGGAACTACTCTCACTAACTAGAAATTTGTCCAAGATTAAAGGACCAAATAAGGAAATAATCCTAAAACTAGTTGGAAAGGTATGGTGGCCAAAATGTGGGAAACTTATCTTCCCAATGATTATGAAGTGTAGTTGCACAAGAAAAGACACAATCTTAGACTGAAAGACTTAGAGGTCAGTACCTATACAGAAGAATTTCATAGGTTATGCTTAAGAACACATGTAATGGAAGAGGAGAGCCTGAAAGTGGATAGATATTTGAATGGTCTCAAATGGAGTATCCAAGAGGAAATTAGTCTCTTAATCCCCAAGAGAGTACATCAATGCTATCAGATAGCTCTTAAAGAAGCAAGATTCAAATATTAGAGGAAGAGGAAGAGACAATAGAACCCAAAGAGGAGGATTTGGAGGAAGGAATTTTGAGGCAAAAAGTTAGAGTGAGTCCAACACCACTGAGAATCAAGGAGAATCTAGTAACACAATAGGCGGTTACAACCTAGGAAGAGGTTCAAGTAATAGTTCAAGAGGAAGAACCTATAGTCAAGGAAGGAGATCTTATTTCTCTTCAGTTAAGTGTTATAACTCTCAATAGTTTGGTCATCCTACCTATAGATTTCCTAAGAAGGGTTATACATCACAAGGAGGAGAGAAAATAATAAATTATGTGCAAGAAGAGTCTTCTAATAGCAAGACAACATAAGTCGCCCAAGATTCTGAGATAGGGGAGAATTTGATTATTCACAAATCACTCCTCAAAGAGCCCATGAAACAAGAACCAAGCCAAAGAAGATCTATGTTCTGAGTCAAATGTGAGGTGTTAGGTAAGGTTTGTAAAGTTATCATAGATTTTGGTTCTATTGATAACATATTTTCTATGGAATCTATTGAAAATTTAAAGTTGAAAAGGATTCATCATACTAACCCTTACAAAGTTACTTGTTTGAATAAAGATCAAGATGTGATGGTTATGAGAAAGCTTGGGTAGAATTTTCCATACGAAGGTATAAGGAAAAATTCTTGTGTGATGTCTTGTCCATGGTTTCTTGTCACTTATTGTTGGGTAGACCTTTGCAGTTCGACCAAGATGTAGTGCATGATGGAGTGAATAATTCCTATTCCTTTAAGAAAGATGGAGTGAATTTAAATATAGGTTAGAAATAATTCCTGCAGATACTATAAGAAGAGTATGGGGTAGGCTTTTCTTTGGTTCTAAAACTGAGGAATGATGTGAGAAACAAGAATGAATAGCTACCCTTAGAGATCAAGGAGTTGTTGACTCAGTACCAAGACATCATTAGTGATGGTAAACTAGCTAGTCTACCACCTGGGAGGTTTATTACTCATTAAATTGACTTCATCCTAGGAGCCTCACTTCCCAAAAAAGCCTCTTATAAAATGACCCCACAGTAGAATGCAGAAATAGGTAGAAAAATTCAAGATATACTAGATCAAAGATTGATTAGGAGCATAAGTCCATGTTGTTTTCCCATAGTCCTAGCCCCAAAGAAAAATGGCACTTGGAGGTTGTGTACTAATTCCAGGACCATAAATAGGATTACTATTCGGTATAGATTCCCAATCCCTAGGATAGAGGATTTAATGGATTGTCTCTGCGGAGCTAAGTATTACTCCAAGATAGATCTTAATAGTGGGTATCATCAGATAACAATAAAAGGTGGAGATGATTGGAAGACTACTTTTAAGACTACTAAGGGACTCTATGAGTGGCTTGTTTTTCATTTTGGGTTATCCAATTCCCCGAGCACATTCATGAGGTTGATGAATGAAGTATTGAGGGAATTCATTGTAAAATTGGATGTGGTTTACTTAGATTAAATTTTAGTGTTCAGTAAAAAACAAAGAGGATCATCTCAAACATCTACAAATGGTAATGCAAAGATTGTATGAAGAGAAGTTGACAATCAACTTAGAGAAGAGTGAGTTCATGAAGAAAGAACTCGTATACTTGGGTTTTGTTATCTCAGAAGGTAAATTGAAGATGGATACCAGCAAGGTGGAAGAAATATTGAATTGGCATGCACCTAGGTCAGCCACAGAAGTAAGAAGCTTCCATGGGTTAGCATAGTTCTACCGGATGTTTATCAGGCAGTTTAGTGAAATCAGCGCACCTGTTTTGGATACCATAAAGGGAGGTATGAAAGATAATTTCCAATGGAATGAGAAGGATGATAAAGGATTTGAGAATTTGAAGGAGAGGATAGAAACTCAACCTAATCTAGCACTTCCCAATTTTGACAAGTTGTTTACTATGGAATGTGATGACAACAAAGTTTCCATATAGGTGCAGTTTTGAGTCAAGATGGAAAACCAATAGCTTTTCACATTGAAAAAATAAATGATGCAAAGAGGAAGTAATCATAATATTATTTGAAGATATATGAATTAGTACAAGAACTAAGGAAAGGTAGACATTATCTCCTTCCCAAAGAATCTGTAGTCTTTACCGACAATCAGGCTTTAAGTTTACCAAATTCACAAGATAAACTAAGCCATAAGAATATGAAATGGGTGGAGTATATCCAAGCCTACACCTTCACCATCAAGCACAAGAAGGGAGTACATAATATGGTAGAAGATGCATTGAGTATAAGGTCACTCACAGTGCAAGAAATCTAGTTAAGAAACATTGGCATAGATAGCTTCAAGGATATGTATGTAGCAGATGTAGACTTTTCGGTAGCCTATAAGGTATGTCAAGAATTTGACAATCACTTTCATAGTGAGTATTATAGCTTCACCATACAAGAAGGTATTCTATTTAAAGGAGGACAACTATGTATACCGAAAGGTTCAATGAGGGATAACTTAGTGCAAGAGAAGCATAATGGTTCATTGACTGGACATTTTGGGGTGCTTAAAACTCTAGAGCTGGTACAATGGTACTACTATGGGCCAAGAATGAGAAAAGATGTCCAAAAATATGTACAAAATTGTATAGTCTATCAAAAGGCTAAGGGGACTTCATCAAATGTAGGATTTTATCTATTAATCCCTAAGTTTTGTTGATGATTAGTGACCAACACTTAGTCATTTACTTAGGCAGTTTTAGTTGGTTATCACTGTGGCCGAGTAAAAAAATTCAAGGCCACGCAAGTATACAGGTTTTTGAGTTACATCATACCGAGTCGAGTAGAATATTTAGGTGTCGAGTGCCAGATATGTTAAGTGTCGAGCAGAACAGTTTTTGCATACATGTCAGGATTGATTCAAACTTTGATGTAAAATGTTTAGGCCGACTTGTATGAGCTTTGGGCTGATATATGTAAGCATTTAATATTTATCTATAGATTTATTTACGCATTTAATTGTTTTATCCTATGCATGGCATGGAGAAAATCAGAAAATTAGAATGCCTCAGAGGCATAAATATTAGATCTTGATCATTGATCTAGATCTTGCTAACAGATCCGTAAAGACATATAAGATTGCTTCTAACCCTATTAGAAGAGAATGGTGAGAAGGGTTGTGTGTTCATATGAGATGAAAAGTGAGTTATTTTTGAAGAATCTAAGATCAAGCAGAGTGACAAAGCAGTGAACAAAAGATAAAATAAATATCATATTGAGAGATCATAGAAGGTATTGTAAAGAGAAGATTCATCATCAACATCTGAGTGCATAACGAAGGATCACTACTTGAAACATTCTAACAAGTTTATCAGGTGAAATCTCTTAATAGAGTAGTTCTAAAAGACCTTCTTTAAATATATTAGTCAAGTGCTTACTTTATTCTAAGTTGAAATCCTTTCACAAGGTAAATTGTAATGATCTTTAGTTTTTAACCGAATAGACCTTTAACCAGGTAGATTGCATTTTGTAATAAAAACTCTTGTATCCCTAACAGGCACACTTTATTTCTGTAGTAGTGAAGATTTTGTGGGTGTCATCCCCACCCCATTTTTACCTATTTGGGTTTCTGGGTTACTAAAATTCTGCATTATGGGATATATATTTCATTTTGTGTATGATATCTGATGTTAAGTTAAATTCATATATGTATGAATGTTGATCAATTTGTTTTAAGTGATTAATTTTTAAGATCTGATTCACCCCCTCCCCCCCTCTTAGTATCTTGTTTTCCCAATATTGTACTTCCAACAATTGGTATCAGAGCATAGTTCTCCTATAAAATCTTTTAATCAGCTTGTGAGTATAGATATTGAGATGGAGGTTTACAAGCTGGGTAAAGTCATTGAGAATCAGAAGATTGAGATTCTGCTAGCATTACATCAGCTTGAGACAGCAAGACAGGAATTGAAGAAATCATTGACAGCTAGGAGATATTTGGCCAAACAAATGAATGATAGTCATTATTAGGAAGAAGACACTGCAAATCTATTTCAGAATGGAGATTCTAATGAGAGCGATGCAACAATTGCAAATCTACTAGAAAATAGCAATGTACTATGTGAAGAAGTCAGGAACCTGAAAAGAGAAAAATAAATCCAGATAGTAAGACTATGTGAAGTAGTGGAACAAAAGAAGAAAGTTGAAGATGACAAAGCTATGGCAGAAGAAGATAAAAGAGTGATGTTCTGTCAGACTTGATGAAAGGACAGATGCTGTGCAAATGATGATAATCAATCAGGTTGTAATGGAAAATCAACTACTACTTGCAAATCACGAGATTAGTAGGAAATATATGGAAATGATGAATCTGAGATCTGATAAAAATCAATTGAAAGATGATTTTAGATCTGAGAAGGAACTGAATGAAAGGTTGAATAAACCTAATGAAGCTTTGACTCACTTTGAGAATCTGATGGAAGAATCAAGAAGACCAAAAGATTCATCTGGATTAGGTCACACAGAACCAAAGACATCTACTGAGAAAGGAGAATCATCAAATTATGGTGAAAGGTGGAATGCAATGACAAAGAACAACAAACCTATTTTCCACTACTGTAGAAAACTAGGTCATACAATAAACATTTACCAAAGCAAGAAAGGTAAGTCCAATCCTAAACCTAAGTTCAATGGTTACTATTTTAATTGTGAGAATTTTATACATAAAGAACATGAATGTTGGACTAAGGAAAATGATGCACCTCCCAAACCAAGATTCAATGGTTATTGTTACAAGTGTCAGAAATATGGTCATAAAGCACAAGATTGTAGATCTAATGCTAAACAGCAATGGACATCTAAGACACAAAAAACAAGTACCTAGGAAAGGAAACACCTACAATTGGGATTATAACACAAGGAAAAGTTGTCATTACTATGAATAATATGGACATGCACCTGAAGATTTCTTAAAGACACATTTCAGAGCAAAATCTAAGAGTTGGATGAATGGAAGCCTAGTTTTCTTTAGTTTTTTGAAGATTGGTCACACTAAGAGAGAGTGTAGGACAAGAGTACATTCTCCTACTATTGAGGAAATTAGAGCATGGATGAACCATACATGGGTAAGGAAAATAGAGCCGAGAAAAAGTGAAACTTCTAAAGCCAAGGTCACCCAATCCAATGGATCAGGTGATCACACCATCTCTAACTGAGCAATAGAGGTATGCAAGGAACTAGATTTAAATTTCAAATCTTAAATTAGTTCCTAATATGTAAATGTGTCAAAGTCCATATTTGCATATGTTGAGATGCGCCAAGACATGTTTGTGATAAATGTCGAGAAGAGTTAACTGCACTATAGGTGTCGAGCTGGCCTACTGAGTAAATTTTGTGATGGCCGAGTATGGTAAGCCGAGTAGTATGCAAGTTGTGTTAGTCAACCAATGACAGCTGGTTTGCACTAACCCAACAGGAAGAACATTTAATGCTTACCTACCTTTACCTTTCAAGTCTATATAAGGATGAACCATTTTTTCTTCATTTTACCTTGCAATTTTCTATATTTATAGAGTGATTGAAGAAGTTGCAGAATTGATCTTAGCAAAGTTTGTGTTGAAGATCTTGCCAGTGTGCCGTCGGAAACCCTAAGGTGAACAGTGTGAAGTGCTACTTGCCGAGGTACCCTGTTCTTCATTTTTGAACCCTAACTTCAGAGATTATGATTTCAAGTTCTTCCACACCAGTCAAGGGTATGGAGAAGGAGCTGAAACAAGTTTAGCTGGTGAGAAGTGATGCGTGTGCACCTCCTAACTTTTGATCCCTTCCTGAAAGCACAATTTTAGGTGATCTGAATGGAGCCCTCTTATCTATTCCACCAAAGGTACTCATGATCCATGATGTTAGATCTTGTTGCATGGTTAAGATTGGTGAAGTAGGTGATAGTGAATTGAGAAAATCCTACAATAATTTGTGCAAAAATAGAGTTCTAAAGGATGAATTCAAGCATTTATCCAACAAAGGGTTAACTCGTGCCTGAGCTCTTCCACCAGATTTCAAAGTTGAATGCATTAAGGTTTTTCTAAGCTGAGTTCATGATATGCATATGTGGTTGGACAATGGAACAGTTAGGATCACTAAAGACATTATTCTTCGAGTAATTGGATAACCTAATGTTAGCGGAAAATGGACGATGAAAGATCAAAGTAAGGAAGATATAGCAGCTAACATAAGAGCTGTCTGGAACAACAAAAGTATGACTATCTCTAAAACTGGAGATTTAGAACTTGACTTTGGAGTGAGAGTGATTGCACATAAGTTCTATCAGTCAAACTGACTGGATAGTGTTCCCTGCATAGCTCTGGACCAAGCATGGAAGATAGTTAAAAAGAATCACACCTATGACCTTGCCGAGCTGCAATTGATGCAACTAGCTGAGAACCTATTATTGATTACAAAATATAAGAGCTCATCATGTAAGTTTGGTTCCTTACTAGTTTGCATATTCTTCTATGTACAAAATTCATTTCCTACACTGGGAAATATTGTTTGGAAGAAGGATAGACCTATTAATGTGCAGATTAGTGAATGTATTCAGCAATTAGGAAGTAATTTCAATAGTATTATGGGAAACTACTTTGTTGAATTCAAAAAGAGAATGAGGTTGAGTACTATAATTCCTAGTTCACTAGTTGAAAAGAACTATGAGGACATATGTTTTCTAGTTGACACAGATTACACATACATTCATGCTGTGACACCTAGGGTATCATGGCTAGAGCCATTTCCCTATGAAGTTAATACTGATGAAACATCAATAGCTATCACAACACTCCTAGCAGAGGATATTGATACAACAACAAAGAGATTTGGAAATTATGAAGAAGCTAAGGAAAACATATCTATGAAACTAAAGGCTGGAACCATGGAGAAGAAGAAGAAGAAGAATGTTAAGGAAAAAAGAAAGAAACTAGTAGTAGCCAAGGAAACTAAGCCTATCCAAGTTCTAGATCAAAGACTCAATTTTCAACAAAGGCTCCATCGAGCCTACAAGTAAAAAGACCAAGAAGGAAACTATATTTGGATCCAAAAAGTGATGAAGAACAGACTAAAACTGATGAACCCAACAACATACCAACTACACCATTCAAAAGACCCACTGATATTAATAAGGTATGTTAGAATCTAAGGAATTCTGAAGGGTTATCTGGTTTTAAGCTTATCGATTATGAGAAATTGAATGTAGAAGATAAGAATAAAGTTCAGGAAGCTCTACTAGATATGTTGAGCACTTTCAAGTTAACTCCTATAGAGATAGGAAACAATGTGCTGACTGAACTATATGAGTTTCTATCTAGAAAATGGGAATTTTCACTTACTACTAAGAGATAGACTAGAGAAGGTACATTAGCTAAGGTCATCCCTGAGCTGATTAAGAAACAAAGAGCTAAATTTTTTGAGGAGTAAAAGCATAAATTCATACCTAAACTCATAGGATGTGTTGTTTTTTAAAATGATATTGAAAGTGTAGCACAATAGAGTACTAGGATATGGAATGAAATCTTTGGATTGGTAGCTCCACAAAAGAAGAAGACTAATAAAGGAACATCTGAGAAGAAGGATAAAGAAGTTTAAACCACCTCTGTAGCACAAAAAGCAAAAGAGAAAATTGCTACTGAGCCTGACAAGACTAAAGTAGAACCAAAAGAACAAACATATATAGTAAACATTGTTGATTTGACAATAGACAATCCAATTAATAACACGATTTATGACTCTAGCAATTTGAATGTCGGCGGTCAGGATGAGCCAAAAGATACAAGTATAGAATCACCTATTAAGGCTATTGAGGCTGAAGGACAGAAGAGTATAGAGAAAGATGAAGAGAAAACTCAAGAGAAACCTAAAGATAAAATTGAACAAAAGGAAGGAGAGAAGGAGAAGACAAATGAACAAGAGGTAAATACACAAAATCCACCTATTTTATAGGTTGTGAAAATTGTTTTAGATAGTGGAGAGGAGATGAGGGATAATGATAATGAGCCTAAGGAACAAGAGGAAGTGCAAGTGTTGATTTATTTACCACACTCTGCATCATCTACTCCCACTGAACTTAAAATAGGAGGTATGCTTAATCAATATTCAATTTTGACTAACTTGGAAGATGCAATGGTGACCGCTACTAACACATAAAAAGGTATTGAGGAAACAAAGCCGAGCAGTAGCTCACCTAAATTTAAGAGGAAATTTATGAAGAAGAAGTCTCCCACTCTTAATTTCACAATAGATGAAGTAATTGTGATTCCACCATGGGATCCCAATGTTTTATCTTATGAATAGATTGAGACTCTTCAAGAATTACTCAGGAGGAATAAATGAAAAGAGAGCAGAAGAAAAAGCAGGTGTTACATGACATCAAGGATATATTTGTAAAAGATTTTTACATGGAAGATTAAAATGCTCAAGCTCTTATTCTTAAACAATTAGTTCATATTGTGCAAAAGGTAAATGATGATGTAACATTGAATCAAATGAGAAGTTATTGAAATGGTCCAAGAGGAAATTCAATAAAAAAGTACTGGCAAAAATCTTAGAAGAGATTGTGCCAAAGAAGGTTGAACTTTCTTCTCTTGTAGAAATTTTGGAGTAAGTTGCAACTAATGTTTATTCTTTGTATAAGAATTTATGTGATGTAGAATTCTTCACAAAGGATAATCTATAGGCTATAGAGAAATTGAAATTAGACTTGAAGTCAACTGGGATTTCACTAAGTATGCATGCTAGCACTATCTCCTTGCATTTTAACAGATTGACTAATGCACAAAGGAGAATAGCCAAGCTCATGGCTGAAGATGGTTGGATAAGGGCCAAATTTATACAAACCTAATACCTCATATGGAGGTAATTCATAAAGAAATTTCAGTTGCAAAAGAATTGGTTAAGAGAAATTGAGATCTCTCTACTGCAGAAAGTTTAGTGAGTCTATCTGTCAAGCTAGAAGTCAAATTAGAGGTTATGAAGTTTGTTAAGGACAGTTTAGACACTACATTTTCTTCCACCTTACAACTTCATAAACAGTTTTTGGATAAGTAGAACTTAACCCCACCTACAATCAGTGACAAAAAAAGGGGGAATCTGACAAGGATACAACGTAAGAGGAATAGTATAGGTATAGTTGTAAATATTTTTTATGAAGGCATGTATACTATGTGAATTTTTGTATGTACTATGGAGTACATTCCTAAGGGGAGTACATTGTGTACTTAGGCAACATTTCAGATGGAATGAATCAAAAGAAATGATAAGTGTGTTTTTTCCACTAATATCAAAGGGGGGTAATACCACAATAGTGGGTTACACTTTTCAGGAGGATGGAATTCACCCCGGAAAGCGTGGCCCACTAAAAAATGTTTGACACTTTCGATCGGAACAACAAAAAAATTTTGATCGGAAGTGAGTAACTTCCGATCAAAAGCACCTAAAATGGGTATTTTCGATCGGAAGTTACTTTCGATCAAAAGTAACCAGTTACTTTCAATCGAAAGTAACTAGGTATTTTTTGATGGAATAAAACCCGCCGAAACAGTCATTTTGACTGTTTCGGCTG
>MU223264.1:2763739-2785280 GCA_018584345.1 Thuja plicata
TATATATATATATATAAGGTCAAGTTTTGATTGACTATGGAGTCATAGTAGAGTTATTTAATATGAAGAATGAAGGTGAAGTAAGAGGGAATTTTTATTAAGGATAGAATATCCACACCGAGGTGCAAAACAATATTTGATTAGTAAGGATCTAGTTAAAACTAGAACAAAGATCTGAATCATCAAAGATAGTTGCTTCTTCAAATACTTCAACTCATTTTTACTCTCTAACAATTGTAGTAGTGATCCAAATCTCTTTACAAAGTACACTTAACAGTCTTTTTATAAATCCTCTCACAAGGTGGCATTTCTACATTGATGTGTTTGAAGACCTCTAACAAGGCCACTCCTAATAGGGTGATTAAATCCACTAACAGGGTCACGCCTTATAGTGTGTTTTGCAACCTTTAACAAGGTTGGCTCTTAACAGGGCTCACTTCAGAAGAGTGAAAAAAGAATAACTAGTTGCAATTAGTGGTTTTCCCAAATTGGGTTTTCATGATAAATCTTGGTGTCATATATGTACATGTTATTTGTTTTATGCTTTATGATTCTCCACTTAATCACTAAAGGTTAATCACATTTAATATCTTAAGATTGCTTTGTTAACCGACTAACAACAGAATATCTTTGTTAACCGAGTAATAGTGATAAGTTTGATTAAGAAATCTAAGGGACTTGGATTTGTGTTTGTGGTAACTCATTCACCCCTCCCCTCTTAGTTACTCAATGCATTTCCAACAATTTCTATCAAATATTTTGGTGCTTTCATGGTAGGTTTCAAGGCCTAAGTTAAACATCAAGGATGTCTTGTAGAAGGGTTATCCCCAAGCTTAACAAAGACAACTTTGTTGCATGGAAAGAGTTGATGAGGCTACATCTATCTACTAGTGGAGATACTGGTTTGTAATTCTTGGACCAAAAGTATGTGGAACCACCTAGACCTATGGTTGTGGATTAGATGGTGGACATGAAGAATCATAACATAATGATTATTTATATAGCTTCTTTAGTCAACTATTCTGAATTTTATGAAGTCAAGGACTACCCTACTACCTATGATATGTGGAAGAAACTTCATGATATACATGGAGGAGATGAATATGTAAAGAGAGCCAAAGTAGAGATTCTTAGAGGTCAATTTGATCAAATGAAAATGAAATAAGGAGAAGACATTACAAAATACAATGACAGAATCAAGAAAAGTGTCAGTGCCATCAGAGCTTCTAGTGGAACGATTGAAGAAAAATTAGTGGTTATTAAGGTATTGATAACTTTACTTCCTATCTATGCAATTAGAGTTAGCTATTAAAGAGATGAGGTGTAGTAATGATATAAATCTAGATGCATTGGTTGGAAGGCTTACAACTTTTGAGTTGGACAATTTTGACAATTATTCTCCTAATCCTAGCAATTTTGAGTCTTCATTCAAAGCCAAATTAAGTCCGTGTAAGATGGATATAAAATCAAGAGGAAAACAAATTGACAGTGGCAGTGATGATGAATATGATGATGAAGATATAGAAATCATTGAATCACTACTTCGAAAGAGAGCTTCCAAAGGAAAAGGAAAGTACAAAGGAAGAATACCATTGATTTTCTTTTCATGTGATGAGGTCGGTCACATTGTTGTTAAGTGTCCAAACAAAGAAGACAAAAGGAGAGAAAGTTCAAAAAGTACAAAGGCAAGAAAGATTTCAAAAGTTACAAAAGATAAAAGGACAAAGGTAGGAAATCTTGTTATATTGCAAAAGATTCTGATAGTGATGAAGATGAAAATGAAGATGAAATAGTTTACATTGCTATTAAGGATGAGTCTAATAATGAAGAAAATGAAAAGAATGCACTTTTCTCACATATTTATGTTTATTTGTATGTGTATGTGTATGTGTATGTGTATGTGTATGTGTATGTGTATGTGTATGTGTATGTGTATGTGTATGTGTATGTGTATGTGTATGTGTATGTGTGTGTGTGTGTATTTTTATGTGTATGTGTACATATGTATGTATGTGTATGTATATATGTATTTGTATTTATATGTGTATGTATGTGTATGTATGCATGGATATGTATGTATGCGTATGTATGTACATGTATGTATGTATATGTGTATGCATGTATGTTGATGATTATTATGGAGAAGGAAATGTTCCTATTATTCATCACTCAATCCAAGCCTATCTGAATAATACATAATACATGCTCCACTTGTGTAGTCCCTCGTTATTTATCAATGGCTTCTGTTATACTAATCTTGCAAAAATAGAGTTTTTTGAAGTTTTGGGTCTCTTGTAAGTTTATGGTGCTCCTTAATTGCTGATACAAGTTTAGTTTGTAAAAAATTAGTTCTATTCTAAAAACAATGTGCATGATCTATATTTTCAACAATTTTGCATTTCGCTTCTCACTTCACCCTGACTTCACTTGAACCGTATGTTCAACCAAGGTTTTTTAACCATAAAAAGAAATTCATATATTTTCATAGAATCATTTTACACTACACTTTTCATTCCAACCCTTTCTTATATCGCCCTCTACTTGACATTTAGATTGTTTGTACAATATGTTTTGATACATGTATTAAGACATTATTGTTTTTATTTCTCAAACTTGAGTTTAAAAAAATGCCTATTAGTTTGGTTTATAGTTTTCTATAATAGAATCAATGGAGAAGATGCCTACCATAGTATTGAAACCACCTTACATCATATTTTTAATTTTTTTCCCTTCTTTTCTCATAATGTTTTTAAAGTTTTACCCTCTTGCAGGAACACAATTACCTATGCTAAACATGTACTGTGATGAAATCCTTTCTGATAGCCATGTGTTGGTATGCCTTCTTATATTTATACCTTTCTGTCAATATTACCTTTCCTTTTTCCAACTACTTTTTATATATAGAATTGTACAAAAATATTGTTCAGTTACAAGTGTAACTCCTTTTTCTTACAAGCTAAACAAGAATTGCCTTCGCTTCCCATTCTACCATAGTATTACATATGTCTTTCCTCTTCTATAGGTTGCCACTTGCAAATCACAAAGAGGATAAAAAGAACAATTATATTTACATATACACCTTTTTTTTTTAATCTTTCCATATATTTCAATGTCACGGTTCACTTATGATGTCATACATAAACTACAATATTGCACTACTATATTTTTAGTTCCTCCATAAAGGTTGTACTACTATGTACATGACACACTTATCCAATTCAAAATGTTTATGCAATTCCACTTTTATATGCTTCCTTCTATTATATAAATCTTCATTTATGCTTTCGAATCAAAAACCTATCTGTGTACACCTTGCACCTACTTTGGATACGAGTGCTAGTTTATACTTCTATATTTGATTTGATTTGATGAGAAGCTCCTCCATTTTACTCACTTTTACTAGGGAGACACTACTTTGTTAAAACTCCAGCTCCATTTCTTATAATAATAATAATAATAATAATAATAATAATAATAATAATAATAATAATAATAATAATAATAATAATAATAATAATAATAATAATAATAATAATAATAATAATAACAAAAAAAAAACTAGCGCTTGTAGGGTGAACATGTAAGAGTTTTACCAATAAGAAAATTGATAAGGCTTATAGGAAAAATATTAGAAAAATCTATACACCTGAATTTTTTTAAAAATATGTGACAAACTAACACCAATCCTCTTTTAATTTTTTTTTAAGTTTAATTGTTATTGGGTCTTTCTTTTCAATTGGTTCTTGGTTGTTATCATTTTAAATACAGTAACTTTTCTTATTTAATATGATGTCATTTATTGTTGTATGTGTTTTTAAAAAAAAGAGATAATGCCTTGACCATTACCAAACCTAATAAAGGTAATGTCACAGTTATTATGAATAAGCATGAATATATTTCTAAGATGTTGGTTTTTCTTTGGGAAACGAGTAGTTAAGAAATATTCTTGCACAACCCATGTGCCAAGATTTTTAGTAGAGTAAAGTTGGCCCTTTCCAGTTCTTCCTTTGATGAAGACACAAAAAGGAAAGAAGTGACTCCTCATATTTATAATGTCCAAAAAATCCACATATCAAACATTCCCCTAAGACCCATTATGGAAATCATTCACTCTCTAGCTTACAAGTTGACGCAGTCATGGAGTTTCCCCAATGAAGATGGTCCAAAGCACACAACAAGAGTCCAAAAAGTGAAAACCCCCAATTTAAGAACAAGAATAGACAATCAGGATGTTACAATATATATTCATATTATCACATGAAACATCAATTTACATCACATTGGTCTGCAATAGGCAACTTATAATATTTCAGCATACATGCCTGATTAGAAAAGAAATAGCAACCTATACCTAATGCTAGCCTTCTAAAAGAAATCTCCTAAGAACTGTCTACTACCATTAAACAAAGTTCAAGAGCCTCAATATATAGAGCCTTCGTAACACATGTGTCGACCAGATCAATTGCATTTTCCAAGACTAAGAATATGTAATGTGTACAAATATAGGTCAGGACCCAAATCATAAGATCACAATACCAAGATATGGAAATGATTGGTGATCCAATAGAGGCTTTGGAAAAAGATCCAAGAACATTGCGATATGAGGCACTAGGCTTTGTCGATTGAGAAATGCTTCTCAAGATTAGAAAACTCCAACCGACAGTTATAATATGACAATCACACATAACTGACCATGAATATTTAATAACTCTATAATGAAGTATATCCAAATGAGGTGTGAATGCATAAATAAGTAAAACATAATTTCTAGAACAAACCAATTGCATTTTCCTGACATGTTGCTCATCAAGAAAAGAGATGGGTCTCTTAGTCATTGTGTGTTTCACAAATCCATGCTCACCGACTGTTATTTGTAGCACTCCTCATCACTGCATCAAAAATATAAAAAAAATTGTTTTCCAATCCCTTACCAAGGGAGCCCAACATATTTGTGATGAAGATTACATAAATTAAGAGCTCGACCACTTGAATATTATCTTTAGATTGAATGAGTAGTTGGTGTGTGTGTGTGTGTGTGTTTGTATATATATTATCAAAGGAAGGGGTTAATTGTTTTTACCAGGTTTCTCTTTCAATTAAAAAATTTCAGATTTAATTTCTCTTGCCTTGTTTTTGAAAGTGGAATCAATTTGCATGTTTTCCTTTGTTCTTAATCTGCTAGAGGCCAGTGTGGATTGATATGATGCACTCAATATTTTACTTTGGGATCAATAGGGTCAACGATCCTTGAAGGGGGGGGGGGGGGGGGGGGGAANGGGGGCGAAATTTGAAGTTGATTCAAAGATGTCCTCTACAGAATCCCTCGGTGATGGGAATTTGCTTGTAGGGTGAGTTTTGGGGAATGGTGGTTATGACTCAAATTACACATTGCATAGATTGGTTTGGGTATTTCATATCATCTATTTTTTTGTTCTCAATCTGGAATTTTGATTTTTTAACAAAAGTGCGTGGCCTTTCTTTATCAAGGAGGATTGATGAAATTTTTGTATAGGTCCAAATATGTTGTTGTCACACAAGTTTCTTGAAATATGGTATTCGTGGCGCTATCAAATGATTGCATTGGTAGACACAAGATTTCATGCAATTACTTCTATCTCCAGAGGATATGGGCTTTCTGTTCAACCTCCCAAAATTGGGAAGGTCACTTGATTGGTCTTCTTGATACTTTTAATATTCAAAAAGTAAGTACCCATAATTATCTTCAATGAATTTACAAGCATTTTGTATTTGAATCCCCTAATTCACTATGCAACTACCCATAAATTGTGATTTTGTTTTATTGGATATGCTTCTACTTAGCACAATATGGAGATAGACTTGTAACTATGTGTGTGGGTGCTCTTGTGGCTTCTAATTCCACAATTGGGATAGTGACCAAAAAGGCCATTGAATTAGCACTAGAAGATGTTAAAAGGGACACAAATCTACTAAATGGAACCCAGCTTGAGATTACCAATGGACTCCAACACTTTAGTAGGTATGTTACATATCTCTAGCTGAGTTCATTATATAATTTAATGTTTCTAAAGTTGTTTGTTTTTATTTAAATGAATGTGGGCATCTAAGAGGATTTCCAAAAAAAATTGTAAGATAAACTATTTGTCAATATGAAATGTCATAATTATTTGTGCAAGAAAGAATATATGATGAAACAAATAGAAGCAACACCAGAAAGTTATATACTTTTTTCAAGTTTGAGTGCAAGGTATTCATGCTCTATATTTATGTGATGGTGAGATGTGTTGACTGTTCCATACTTATAAAATGTTTCTAGGAGATTGTTTCTCTGAAGGCAGGAATGTAAGATTTTTTGTTTAATGCTAAATTGTCATGGAAAATTTGTCTTCCATTTGTTCTTTGCTAAGAAACCTTGAGGTGCTTTACCTTTGAGTGAGCAAAGCCTCTTTGAAGTTACACAAAGGTGAGACCACTGAGATTTTACAGTTCCCAATGTAGGGAGGATTCCTCTTGCAATTGAATCCAATCCTAAGGCCACCTGAATATGGCTATAGGTAGTTTTCTGTTAATAAATTAATATTTTTTAGGGCTATTTTGAGTAATGTATTGAAACTCATTTATTTTCATTGTATTATATATTGCTTGTAGCATGGAGGAATATTATCGCTTGGCAAATCTAAAATAAAAAGAACCTGTAATAATTTAGATATGCATTTGTGGCATAGGCTATTTCAAATATACTATTATATCCTTTAATTATATATCAGCTTTCTATTTTGGTATTCCAAGATTATATTTGAGCATTACACATAGATCTTTAGAACTCCAAATGTTATAATTTCTTGTGCTTTATAATTTATGATAGCTTTTATTCCCTGAAATCTCTCTCTCACCAAATCACATTATCGACAAAAATCATCCTCTTTACCAGGAAGTAAAAATAGTTACAACTACAAGGCCTAAGGTCTTAACAAGTTACTTATCAGTCAAATCTAAATTATATAATTCATAGTTTGTTTTGTATAAATTTTTTTGGAATTGAATTGCATACTTTTAAATAATGAAAGAAGAATAGACAAACTCCTCCAAACATAGTAAGAGCATCTTTTTTCTTTTATATTGGAGATCTTAATTATTCCTAAAATTATAAATATAATTTAATTTATTATGGAAATACCAATGCTTTGTACTTAGCATAGGATGCATTTCTATCACCTATTTAATTTATTTACTTTCTTTTAAGGCTATTATATTGGGGCCATATTTAAAAGCAAACCTCTTAAGGTTGAACCAAATTAAAATTGAAAGAAAATATAAATAGTTTTTATATTTAAATTTTAATTCTGATTAAAGAATTTTAAAAATATATATATTTTTTTTAAAAAGCAACGCGGGCTAGCCGCTATATATAGATAATAAATGTTCTGGTTCGAGGACTCAACCGGGAAAGAACCAGAGAAGAAAACCTGGTATCCTTGTCCAGTACAATGCTTAGGAGTAGATAGTGTACATCTACACCGAATCTATCAAGATCTATAAGCTTCCAAGAGGTTTACAGAACCAGCATCCAATAACGATTTCACTATAACATCCATGGATGGGCAGGAGCGAAGAAAAGTGATGGAGCGAAACAGGGTAAATCTTACAAGTAACAGCATGATAGGTGTTGCATCACAAGGAATCCGGGTGGACAGAACAAGAAAAAGACCCGACCCCAATTTGAGGGGCGCCGTAAGCAAAAGAGCCTGGAACACTTGAGGCCAAGTAACGAGAATAGATGAGAAAAAAATCGATTGTAAAATTGAAAATCATCTGCCAGATGCTATGCTGAAGGAGCTCACTTTCAGAGGTGTTGCAACAACCAGAGGAGCCTCGGGATTATCTGTAACGGCATATTTCTCATGCATGAATCTACTATCCACAACAGATTCATCTTTTGGAACGATGTTGTAACAGTAACAGCTTTTCAATCCATCTTGGCTCTTATAGCATTCATGATTGCTGTTTTTGACTTGTCTGAAATTCCAAATGACAGTAAAATTGCCAACACTGGCAACAATATGCCTCTCCTGCTTGCCACTATCGGTAACCCAAGAGAATTGCCCACCATGAAACTTGTTATTTCCTGCATGATGTGACTCCAGAGGAGTTAGTTTAAGAAGCCTTGGAGCTGCAATCTTGTTCCCCATTCTACCCGTAAAACCAGTATTATATGGAAGAAAATGTAAATATAATCAAAATAATTATAATAGAAAATATTGTAATAATAATGATGATGATGATGATGATGATGATGATGATGATGATGATGATGATGATGATGATGATGATGATGATGATGATGATGATGATGATGATGATGATGATGATGATGATGATGATGATGATGATGATGATGATGATGATGATGATGATGATGATGATGATGATGATGATAATAATAATAATAATAATAATAATAATAATAATAATAATAATAATAATAATAATAATAATAATAATAATAATAATAATAGAACAACATTCAAAATGTAACAATATTGTAATTTTAATACTATAACAGTACAAAATTTTAAAATTATTATATGTTATTTATAAATAATTTTAAAAAATTGTACATCACTTATGGTATATAATTTTATTTGTTTATAATTAATTGCAGGATAATTTCAAAGTAATCAATATTAAATTATATTAAAATTTTATATGTATGGATCCTAATCAAATATATTAAGATTCTAATTGTACATCACTTATGGTATATAATTTTATTTGTTTATAATTAACTACAAAGTAAATACGAAGTAAACCATATTAAAATCAAAGTAATCAATATTAAAATTTTATATGTATAGATCCTAATCAAATATATTAAGATTCTAATTCTAATTACATCACTTAGGGTATATAGTTTTGTTTGTTTATAATTAACACATAATAGGTTCGAAGTAATCAATATTAAAATTCTATATGTACATATCCTAATCAATATATAGTGTAAAGCTAATAAATTTTAGATTCAAACTAATCAAAAATACATTATGAAATATTCCAAAATGTCCATTTCTATTTTAATAAAATATTCTATTTTATTAAACATTGTGAATAATACCATGTTCCCCAATGTATACTTCTATTTTATTAAATGTGAATAAAATTTGCAAAATGAAGAAGAT
Source organism: Thuja plicata (assembly GCA_018584345.1). Classification (NCBI taxonomy): domain Eukaryota; kingdom Viridiplantae; phylum Streptophyta; class Pinopsida; order Cupressales; family Cupressaceae; genus Thuja; species Thuja plicata. Next base: position 2,772,895 of record MU223264.1, read on the forward strand.
AGTACTGAATTGTAGGAATACTTTATTTTTAATAGTAATTTCATTTTTTTGCAAGAAATTTGATTATGTCATTAGATCGGATAACAAATTTATAAAAAGAATTGTAAAATATAATCAAAATATCACTATAGTAACAAACCTAATGAAAAATTTTGAATCTACAATGGCTAACCCCATATATCGGGAAGGAAATCACATGGTTGATGAGCTCGCTAACAAAGCTTCCTTGGGTTTTTGGGTCCCCATAAAACTTGTTTTTACCAGCAATCAAAAACAAAGCTTCCTTGGGAGAATATCTAAGGTTCATTGGATAGAGAAGCAGATTTAGTCACAATCTCATTAATTTGTCAACTTGTAACATTCCTTAATGGTCACTTGGAGGTAGAATTCGACCGAAAGGATAAAGGTCACTTCATGTCATGTCAATATAAATAAATAAATCACCTCCTCTGCTGAGTATGGTCGTTGGAGATTGGGAGGAGGTACTTGGTAGAGTCAATTAGCTTGCAAGAGCTATGGGTGGTTTACTTCGGAGCTTGTGCAATCATTCCCTCAGTCACATCATATTTAATAAGCGTCTAATGGGAAGAATTTAATCTACAACACCATGTCTCTTCTGACAGATAGGACCATTTTCCTTTGGTATTTGCGTAGGCTTTCCCTCCTCTTTTAGTGAAACATATAATCATTTTCTCGGAAAGAATTATGACTTCTTTTTGGAGGTGATTATCTTTAGTTATCTCCAAAATTGGAAATTGTCAATTTTTTGGATTTCCTCGAGACATGCCAAAGGAATAGGGTGGTATGCAAGCAGCTTGCAACCGACTGTGACATGATGGTTAATAGCAAGTGGGAAGGTTTGGCATGTGGGTTGGTGCACAAATTTTTAAGGCAGATTTTAGTCTCCTTCTTTGTGATTTCATATTTGGAGTTTAACAAAGCCAATTTTTCTACTAGAAGAGCTGAGCATTGCATAGGCTATAGAAATTGAAAGATAGACACTCCGATAAAAATCCACTCTGAATTAGAGCAGGTTACCTTTGACACCCCCATCACCACTACCAGGATCATGGATGTTTTTAACTTCCACCACCATCTTGTGATACATGCGGTGAGGAAAGTGATTGGATTCAGCTTCCTAAGCACAAATCACAGATTTTGAGTTAATTCGGATATATGTGCTATTTTTTTGGCTAGTATCTTGGTTGCTAGTTCTACAAAAATATTGGCAGAGGATATTTTCAGTCACTTGTTTATAGAACAATATATGGTGGGTCTTCACAATGCTATCAACAATATTAATTCTAACCTTACCACTTCACTGCCTTGGTATCTTGCCACTTTCATGAGTGATGGAGAACCTTTTTTCTAGCTTTGGGTCTGCAGCAAGATGAAACATTGATGGAGGGCCTCTAGGCATCTTTTCATTCTATGGAGATGGGAGTGGGAAGACCATCAACTGCGAAGGAGGATGATGAGAAGAGGCATACGATTCCTCGCCAAATTTCTTGGAATATAGTATGGATAGAATGTTCCTTATGGGGACAATCTCAGTAAAGCCATTACCTGGGTCTACCGATATAAATATGATGAGAAATTGGACAGCTTGAAAAGCCCTGACTATTCATACAATTAGGAGGAAGATAAAGGAATGGAGGTTGAGGAAGAGGAAGAAGATGGAGAGGATAAGGAGGGGGCTGCTAAAGAGGAGGATGAAGATGAGGACCCAGCTGAGGATGATGATGATGATGAACAAGAGGAAAACAATGTCTCCCTTGTTCCACGTGGAAGTCCAAAATCAAACTCTGCAGCAGGCATAGTGAATTACTCCACTTCGGCATAAGATTGATGCCAAAAAGATAATTCCTTGAGGGGTTTCTTGTGAATACTTTGGTGATTAGTCTTTAATTTTGTTAATACTTCATAGTTTAAAACTTCTAGTTACTTTCGGTTTGAGCCTTTGGTGCTCACATTGTTGTTCATAATCCTCTTGGTAGGGTTGGGTTTTGAATTTGCAATTCTTACTTTATTGTCATGTTTTTTTTAATCTTTTTTATTAATATATCTCTTGGCCTCGACCCTTTATGGATCAAAATAATAATAATCGTTATCTATTTTTCCTAGCGATCCATTTCAATGAAAGATATAGTAATAGTCATATTTCACTGGCCTGTAATCGACTATAATCGACTATAGATGCATCCTAATTATTCTCAAGATTGACATGTTTTTATTTTATAATTATCTTAGTGGTCTTGACCAAAAAAGTTGAGATAGTGGAGAATATAGAACATCTTCACCTTTTGAGTCGTCATGTGCAAAGAATGGCCATATAAATGGTCATAATCTAACTTGACTTGCAAACTTGGGATTAATACACCAGAATAGGGTTATTAAGATATTTCATATTCATATTTGTGCCTAGAAAAGTTTGATTCGTCATGGAAAATCTTTAATTAAATTACAAAATAGACTCATTATACTACATTCTAACCTTAGCAACCAATAAATGGTAATAAGTGTAATCATGCTAAATAAGAACCCCATTCAACAATTCCGTGCAAACATTTACATGTTTTCAAGTACTTGACCAATTTTAGGGAAAGAATAAAAGAAGTTGACCTAATACATGTGTGAAAATCTCATGGAAACCCAAAGGTACACATAAATGGCTACTCATTAGAGCTAAATCTCACCTAATATTTAACTTTTAACTCACTTGAATTGTGCTAAGATTCTAACCCATGATATTGACCCTCATTCTACAACCAATCTAATAGTAAATGCGTCAAAATGCTCATTAATCGGTGGAAGGATAATAATTGTAAGTGTTCATACACTTTGCTAAATTAAAGATATAATCAAATTATTCCTCAAAATTTTAATAATTTGACTAATTTAATTTTAAAAATATATACATAAATAAAATTCAAATTATATAATTATATAAAACATATACATTTATTACATATCAAATTCATAAATCATCTATAAAATTAATTTATTTTATATTAGTGATTATATCTAATTCTACTGTCCATCCTTTGTTGATTACTAATTATAATACATTCAATATCTTCTATATTAATAAATATAATAATTCAAATTATATAGATTTCATTTTCACAATAACTAAGTTGTCCTTCGAAGATGCATAAATTAGAACTTCGAGTGAACATTAACAATAATGTTCTTCATCACCAATCAAACTGCTCCATTTTCTCCAATCTAAACTGGATAAGTTATGAAACTGGAATCAACTGCTAAATGATCAACTTATTTTAAGTAAAGAAGAAAAAAATTGATAACATATGACCCGTTTGAATGGTTAAGAAAGTCACACCGCTTTAGCAGATATATTAGATGAATGTACCATCTCCATTGTACTTCAAACCTCACATTTCAATCTTATATTCCTCATTACGCATCTCATCTCATCCAACCTTTAAGAAGCAATGCATTCTCAATCATGGGCAGACATGGTAGACGAGGAAGAACAGTTGAAGAAAACGATGAGACAAACAGTGCATTCTCAATCATGGGCAGACATCGTAGAAGAGGAAGAACAAGAGAAACAAGAAATGGCAAGAATTACAGGCCAACAAATTTTACATGAAAACAAAAGAACGAAGTCAGAGATGACCAGGAATAGAGGGAGGCGGCCTGCACAGAGAAAGAAAGATAAACAAGAAGTACATGAAAATAAAAGAAAGAATTCAGACATGACCAGAAATAAGGGAGAGGGTGTATAGATAATTATAATAGGAAATCTTGTGTTACCCCGCGAATGAGAACTTGTGTTTCCGTTCGAAACGGTCATATGGTTTCAGTTTCAGACCTCAAAGCATATAGCGAGGCGTGTGATACAGATAGTATCAGTTTCATACCGTAATACCATTCTTACAAGAGCAAGAAGAATGAATACAAATGCAACAGCCAAACCATCTACAAAACCCAACATTTTTCCACCCGAAAAGAACAACCGCATCTCCCCTCTCCAATGTTTAGACATTGATTTATGAATAGTGTTCTATGATAAACAGAAATTGCCACAAGAACAGCCCATAAATGGTTCCAAAAGGTTGATATTAACCCCCTAAATATATATATATATATATATATATATATTTCCAACTTATTTCTTCATCTCCAACTTGATAAACATGGTAGTATGTGGATATTTCAAAGAGTATCAAATAAAAATGATGGCAGAAAAGAAAGTTGTTTGTCATCATCGAGCTTCTAAACATTGAACGAAAAATAAATACAAAATTTCTATCTAAAAATTCATAAACACTGAAAAACTTTTTCCATTTAAAAATTTGGTGTAATTCCTACTTAATATTGATAGCAGAAGCCCAACTTCTCTGATAAATGTTTCTCCCTGCACAAAGCCCTGATATTTCCATTTAAATTAAATTGTAAATTATATTTTGCTACGGTAGATATGTTTTCAGAATATGAAACGATAGATAACTATTTGATAAAATGGCTCGAAGGAATGTTATGTATATAGAGACGTACATACCATGTTTATTGATAAAGTTTCAGAAAATTTCCAGTAAAATCAATTGACAACATCTAAGCTGTATGCAAATTATGGACCAAAAGAAGGGGCACATAGACTGTTTGAGAAAATGGTTTATAGAAATGAAAATGATAGCCACAAAATGAAAATTTAAAGCTTTGAAACAGTGTGTGGGGATCTCTTAGTGTAGAATCTTATTGTCTTGTCAGACCATTTGACATGATACCCCATAGTAGGGCACACATTAAATGGATATTTTGAACGGGCTTTAGAAACTTCAAAAACATTACGTTTGATTACTGTGCTATTTTGAAGTCCGATTTACCAAACAATGAAAAAAATAGAAGTGCTATTGGACTTTCCAATCGAATTCATTTTCGTGGAAACCCAAAATGAAATGAAACTAAGAAAAATCTACGCTCACTTCTAATCTATAAAGAAAGTGTACCCGTGATTGTGTGGGTGTTGAAATCGGATAGGGGTTTCTGGAATGGTGTGTGAGGAGTGCTGTCCATACCCATTTACCCTTCTCGAACTCCATCCACTCACAACCCCCTATATATGCTTTACCCTGCGTATATTCTGATCTTCCGTTTAGCAAAGGAGTGAACGACATAGACAGTAGGAAAGGCAAAGGATTTTATTAGTGTGGCCGCATCAGGGACCGCCCGCGTGCATGCTATTACTTAAAGCACAAGATTTTTTTTGGATAACGTGATTTGGTGAGAGAGATTTCAGGAGATAAAAGCTATCATAGATTGTAAAGCACATGAAATTACAACGTTTGGAATTGTAATGATTAGTTTGGAATTCTAATGATCTCTGTAATGCTCAAATATAATCACTACACACCAAAACAGTAAACTGATAAATAATTAGAAAATATAATAGTATTTAAAATATTTATCAAAACATTGAAACCATGTCCAACATTGTACTTACTTTTATGACTCCTTGGATCTTACACATTACATTATAAACAAAAACCATGTAAACTATAAAGCTAATTAGCCTATGCCACAAAATGCAGATCTAAATTGCTGCTGTTTCTCTTTTATTTTAGACCCACAAGTACTAAATGTATCAAATTCAAACATAAATATTTGTTGTTATAGATTATCTAATAGTAGGAAATATTTTTTAATTTTTAAGAAAATGTTTAAACATTTTTAAAAATACTTAATAATGTACAATTATTTAAAATTATGAAAATATATTATTATTTTTAATCTAATATTTAAATATTTTGATACAATATATAATTATAAAAATATGATTGTAATAGTAAATTTTATTATAGAGAGAGAGAGAGAGAGAGAGAGAGAGCTCATTTTTTATGGTGTGATTTATTTTATTTCATTTCAAAAGTCGAAAGCATATATACCCAACAATTGAAACAAACTATACTTTGAGATTAATTTATAACATAATTGAGCTTAGCATAGTTGTCCAAACAAAATGTAATAATTTTGCATGTATGGAACAATAATGTTGAAATTATTCTAACTAATGTTTGTTGTGTAATAAAAATGTTATGATCACACTTTTCATATCACCAATACAATCACATTATTTAATATATATAATACTATGAGCGTAACCATTGCACTTCTCAAAGGTGCAATTTCTAGCACTATCTGCTATCTCATTCGTTGTATTTTTTTCCTAATAGTCTTTTCCATTTTCTCATCTAGAAAATTTCAGGAAAAATAGGGTTATAGAGATGAAAAGGTGGCAATTTGCAAGAGTGATAGACATGTCATTCACCAGAGGATTCTTGTTGCATTTTGCATTTAAGCTTGCTCTCGAGTCTATTATTATTTTTTTCCCTGTTCATCTATTAATATAAGCCCTTCATTCTCTTTCATAGATGAAAATGTGATTACTTCTCTCTTCTTCTTGCTAGATTTTTTCATTCAAGCAACTTGAACAAGTTAGAGATTTTCTTGTATGAGTTTTGGAGGATATATTCGAGTACCTCTCTTGCAGGTGAGAGATTTCAGTGAGGTTATGCCTTACATCATTTTAAATTTCTTTGAGATATTTTGTAAATATTTTCAGTGCCCTGTTTATGCTTCCTCTGACTTTTTTCCCTTTATACAAATTCATTTTGATCTTTCATAAAGTACTTTCTAAGGATTTTCTCTTATGCTGCCCTTTTTACACTTATTTCACTAGCTCTTTTTGTCTAAAAAAAGGATTGACTTTATTGCATTTTTATTGTATCAGGTATAGGCTTTCCTTTCTTGGATTCATGTTTTATTTTTATTTGATCCCAAAAAGAAATTAAATCACTGCTCTTAAAAGCATTTTGGATTTTAAGGCATATTGGGTATCATAGCATTCAATTTCTGTGAAATATGCAATACATTCCTCTTATCCTATGGTCAATGTGATAATTTTAATTAAAATAAATTTCCAAAATTTAATTTTTGTTTTCTAGTTGGGGCTCATCTTTTTTTCCCGATAATCTTATGGATTTTATTACTCGATAAATTGGAGAGAAATAAAAGTTTGTAGGGAGGCTTGACATTCTTCAACAATGTGTGTGTTCTCAGATTTGCAGTGGCACTTCCATTATATGCAATCGCTAGTGGTACAACCAATTTTTTCAAGAAAAAAATAGGGAATCTACGACACTCTTCCCAAAGTTTGTTTCTTTTCACATATCGCGCGCATGCTGAATATAGGGTAGAATTTATAGCAAGTAGGCACGTCTAGGAATGGGGCTACTCTTTACATTATTTGGAGGGGATTCTACAATTTTATGCTTCTCATCGACTGAAGGTACCATTCATTTCCACCTACATATTTCATAGCGTATCATTTTCTATTTTGACCGCATTTGCGGTGAAGATTTCATCTATTTTCATGCACTATTGCTCATATTTTCCTTCAACACTTATCTCTGGTGAGATATGTTTCAAATATTATTGCATGGTTTTCCCATCTTTCCCTATCACACATTCTTGTGATTAGGGGTATGTAATATTTCCCATATAATGGGTTTCCTTTTAACATTTGTCATTAACATTAGCGTTTTATTGGTCTTTCACTTTTTTGCATACCATGATTGTTTATATGATAATTTTGATTTCATATCTTTAACTACAAGTATGATAGATGGTTTTGTTTTTTTCTTCTTCCTCTCATTGCCACAATCTCTATAGTTAGGGATTTTTAATGTTTATCCTATAAGCTCTGGCCATTTTCCCCTACACATTTTTTCTCTGATAGAGTTCTATAACATTTTCCCTACAAACTCTTCCCTTTTTATTGTCATTAGCATTGTTTTTAGAATCAAACAATTTGTGCATTATTTTTAGCATCCAACCATTAGTGGTCAACACTATTCAAAGACACCAATGAGAATGTTCAATCATGTCACATATGTGAAATAAGTGCAACCTGATAAAGACATCACGTGAATCCTTTACAACCTATCTATCAGGTATGCCATTTCATCCACTAGGGTTTGTATTTCATTGGCATGATTAAATCATCATCTTAAATATGTCATAGGTATATTTTGATATGAACTAATTATTGTACACACTAGACTAAAGCTCAAGCTTACAAAAACTGCACCATGAAATTTGTTACCAGGTTCTTGGAAGAGTTCATCATTACTAGGTTTGGCATGCCCTTATATTTTGTATGTGATTACATCCCTTCCTTTTCATCATCTTCACTTACGCAATGGGAATTCAAAAATAAAGAATTAATCAATTTTTCATCCAATTATTATTCAAAAGGGAACGGTGTAGGAGAATCTACAAACTAAAACTTGATTACTATAATTAGACATCTCCTTGATAAGAACCTGAAAGATTGGCATTCAAAGCTTAAATATGTATTATGGACTGATAAAATATGATTCAAAACTTCCTTTGTAACATCACCATACCAACTAGTGTATGGGTTAGAACATGTCTTTCCTATGAGCCTCAAAATCCTAGTGCTCAAATTCATGATTATATACATTGAGGGTGAGGATAGGGTTTAGACTAGACTCATGAATCTTCTAGATTTAGAGGAGAAACAAATGAAAGCCTTAGAATAGGTTTGAAAAAATAAATCCATTCTCAAGTGTTGGTTTGACAAGAGATTTGTGTAGTAACAGCCTTCAAAATATCAAATTGTGTCTTCATGTGGGACAAGGCTAAAGAAAATGCAAGTAAGCACACAAAATTCAAAAGATTGTGGATTAGATCATACCAAATTGTAGATATTTTGGGGGAAAATAATTTTAGGATCATTCCCCTAAATGGGGAGTTGGTTTCATCCTCTATGAAGTGTTACTTCCAAAAATTTTATTTTAGATCCTAAGAGTCAAGTAGATTTCACCCGTTTATTATAGACATTTGGATCGTAGTGTTTCCTTTTATTTCCTTTTGGTTTCAGTTTTGGTTTTGTTGTTTTATTTTCTGTATCCAGAGGTTAGGATTGTTTCTCGGTTATCCCCGACTAGTGGTTTACTCCAACTGGTTTGTAGACAAAAGGTATAGGTATTTCTTAGTCAAAACTTAAAGAATGTGCTCTTGCTAAGGGTTACACATAGAAATTTAAATTAGGAATACTTTTTCATTAGTATGTCAAGATGATCTGATGCTAGAAATGAAACATCATAATATATACACATTTGAAAATAGATATGAAGTGAATGGTCCCTTGGTTGGATGTAAGTCAGAGTCATTATAAGCCAGTGTTTGATGGGATGACCACATGAATTTAGAACCCCGTATTCTAACTATGTAAAACAAAAGTAAGATAGAGAAGGTTACTAATTAATCTTTAAATTATTAAGAGAAGCTATGAAGAAAAGAATAAAAAATAATTAAGTGATTCCAAAAAAGAGAAAAGGACAACAAAGCGGTTACTAAGTGGCCCATAATTATCAAAGAAGAAATCAAATACATGAAGACTACAATGGTTACTAGAATGATCTTACAACTTTAACAGAAAAAATTATCTAAAAAAAGGCATTCTCGAAACAAAGGGTGGTTCTAGCAACCTCTACTAGCGTATTGATTCCTATCTAAAAGTAGAGAAAGACTAGACTAGGACATACGCATAACTCCTTTGGGGCTATGGATGTCTGACTGGAAACCAAGCAATCTCTAGGAAATATTTGGTCTACATCTTTTTGGGGGATCCTCGTAGAAGTCTCTGCTTGGAATCAATACACTTGAGCACACACAAGAAATCTTATGCAAATATGTTTTTCAAAACTCTTGAAATGGTTGTTCTCTTTCTCTAATGACTAAGTGTTTTTTTTTTTGTGCTGAGTTAGTTTTAAGGTGGTTTATTGATGAAGAAATGCCTTGGTCATTTATCCCTTTTATTAGGTATATTTTTTGTGCCTCCACAACTCACACTATATTTTGTGTGCTTCGCCAAACGGGAACCCTCCCTCCTTATTATTTTTCCTTTGCCTTGTTTTCATATTCTTAGGTTTAGGTTGATCATAGATTTCTTTCTTGAAAGAGTTGCTAGATATAGTGTATTGATAATGGAATGGATTGCAAATCATTTATGTGCTCAGATAATAATATGAAGTTTTTCTCTCACCAAAGTCCTGCATGTCCTATGTTTGGCAACAAATATTTTATTTGTCCATCAACTTTATAATCATAAACTTAAGGTGGAATTTTAGATCAAAGATGGTATCAAATTTTGTCTCATTTCTCAAGATGGCATGGTTATTTATAGAAGTTTAAGGATGGTCATTTCTTTTCCCTTGATGTTATTACCTCCTTAAGAATTTCTCTTTTTGCTTCTACAAAAGATTACACTTCTCTTTATAATTACAAATATGACATTATAGAGATGGTAAGAGGTCTTTTCCATCTTACTCCTTATCCTATATCTTTTAACTATCTTTCAAGAAAATAACATTAGGATCCTTTCAATTCTAGCACCTATTATTGAACATAGTGTGTTGTTGAGAGAGAGGGTTGCTAAGGGTAAGTGCACCATGATGGTGTTATATTATGGTGACTGGTCAGGAAAGTGATTTACTTTTTAAGAGATTTACCTATCTGCAAGGCATGGGGTCTTATTTTTGGCCAATTTCTTGACTAACATGTTCTAACCCTAAAGCGGCATAAATTTGTATAAATTGGCTTAGGGTTAGGGTTTCATTATTATGTTGTATGTTTTATGGCGGTATTGAGTTGTGAGGGATCTGTGCATTGTGATCTGATTGTAATCATTGGATAATAGTAATATTGGACTTTGTTGTTTGGTGGACGTAAGCCAGGGATTGGGTGAACCACGTTAAATCTTTGTGTCTTGTGTTCTCTTCTGGTTTGGTTTATTATTCTCTGTTATAGATTATATTTCTGCATGTAACTGATATTTCTTCTTTGTTAATCCTAACAAGTGGTATTAGAGCTACGGTTGTTTTCAGTTATCCTCTACGAGAAGGTCTCAGGGTTGAGTGGGAGTCTCATGGTCAAGTGTGAGTTATGGCAGACGAGGGTAGGCTAAAGCTTGAAAATTTTAATGGGCAAAACTTTCATTTATGGAAAATGCAAATGGAGGACTATCTCTATCAGAAGGATTTATGGTGACCTTTGGAAGGAGTGTCCAAGAGAGATCCAGCTATGTCTCAGGAGGATTGGAACATTATGGATAGAAAGGCACTAGGCAACATTCACTTCTGCCTAGCTGAATCGGTGTTGTTTATTATTATGAAATTAACAACAACTAAAGAGATGATGAAATCCCTAGCAAAGTTGTATGAAAATCATTCCACTTCGAATAAGGTATTTCTTATGAACCATTTATTTAATATGAAGATGGTAGAAGGTGAGTCAGTGGATGATCATTTAAATGATTTTAATAAAGTTACTAGTCAATTATCCTCTATGAATATTAATTTCGATGAAGAAATTACGGCTCTCTTAATTCTATGTTCTTTGCCAGAAAGCTAGAATAACTTGATAATGGTAGTAACTCTATTTCTAATACAAACACCCTAAAATTTGGTGATTTTATTGATGTTATTCTAAGCAAGGAAATTCATAAGAAAATCTTGGGTGTATCTACATCAGATAGCGTGTTGAATGCAGAAAACAAAGTCCAAACACGAGATAGAGGAAACAACTGTGGAAATCATGGGAAATCATGAGGGAAGTCAAAGGGAAAGAGGTATCAATCAAGAGGACCTAGTGACTGCTGGTACTGTGGAAAACCATGTCATAAGAAGAAAGATTGCTGGTCTCAGAAAAATAAAGAAGGAGACAAACAAGAAGACAATGAGGAGGCAAATGTGGTAAGTAATAAATCTGACGATGATGTTTTGGTCCTTTCCCATGAAAATGCTGATGATTCATGGGTTCTATATTTAGGGGCTTCTTTTCATGCTACACCCCATAGGATTTATTCTATTGATTATGTCCAAGGTCATTTTGGGCTATTTTATATGGGAGATAATGAACCTTGTCAAATTGTTGGGGAGGGAAGAATTAAGATTAAGTTACAGAATGGGAATCATTGACTACTACAAGAGGTAAGACATGTTCCAAGGCTGAGTAGAAATTTAATTTCAGTAGGGTAACTAGGTGATGAGGGTTGCATAGTTATTTTTAATGATTAAAATTGGAAGGTCTCAAAAGGTTCCTTATTAGTAGAAAAAGGTGTGAAAGTAGGCACCTTATATCTTTGTACAGGCAATATTGTTCCTTCTACTTTAATTGTTATAGAGAAAAATGAATGTTTAGGAACATGTTAGGAACCTGTGTGTTCCTTCTGTTTATTTTTCTAGTGTAGTGTTGTCAGACGCATATGCTTTGTAAGTCATCCCGTGAGTATATTTTATTATCCCACATGCATAGGTAGTATTACTTTTCTA
>MU223264.1:2790330-2809691 GCA_018584345.1 Thuja plicata
GTTGTCGGACGCATATGCTTTGTAAGTCGTCCCGTGAGTATATTTTATTATCCCACATGCATAGGTAGTATTACTTTTCTAGATCATACTTAGTATATAAGAGTAGGTTAAGGCCTTTGATGGACACTGTCAAATTTATTGTATTGAGCTTGCTCAAAGGAGGTTACCCCCTCGAAGTGGCCCGCGATCAATAGGTTCATTCTGAGTTCTTCTATTGCTCTATATTCTGTTATTTCGTGCATTCTCACCATATTGCTGTAAGGAGGTTCCTCTCAGAACAATTGTTGCAGTTGAGTAGGTTGAACATGAAAAAATTGATGTGGATACAGAAATAGCATTATGGCACAACAGACTTGGGCACATGAGTGAGAAAGGTTTGAAATTACTTCACTCAAATAAAGTTTTACCGGGTCTGAAATGTGTAAATTTAGATTTCTGTGAAAGTTGTGTGTATAGAAAATAAAAGAGAGTTAGTTTCTTGAAGGGTGGGTACGAAAATAAAGATGATAAATTAGAGCTTGTGAATACATATGTATGGGGGCCAGCTCATGTATCTTCCCTTGGTGGCTCTCAGTATTATGTTACTTTCAATGATGATGCAACTAGGAAAGTATGGATTTATTTCCTTAGGGAGAAATCTGATGTGTTTGAAACTTTTAAGAAATGGAAAAGCTTGGTTGAAAATGAGACTGGTAAAAGATTAAAATGTCTGAGATCTGATAATGGTGGTGAGTATTGCAGAAAAATAATTTGAATATTATTGTTCCTCTAATGGTATCTGTAGGCAGAAAATGGTCCCAAGAACTCCACAAGAAAATGGAGTGGCTGAATGCATGAATAGGAAAATAATGGAGAGTGCAAGGACTATGAGATTTCATTCTGGGCTCCCCTTAAACATATGGGAAGAGCTTGTAAATAATGTTGTTTATTTAATCAATAGAGGTTACTCTACTCCTTTGGGTTGTGGTATTCCAGAGAAAGCATGGACTGGTAAGAAGCTAAGTTATTCTTTTCTCAGAACCTTTGGTTGTGAAGCATTTGCACATATAGATTTTGAAAATTGAACCAACTTTGAAGAAAAATCAAAGAAATATGTATTTTTTGGATATGGCACTGATGAATTTAAGTATAGACTTTCCATTTTGAAAATCATAAAATTATAAGAATCATGGATGTCATATTCAATGAGAAAGTGTTGTACAAAGATCTGTTGTGACAGCATGAGAAGAAAGACACTGATTATGTAGAGTTGGATGATACTCCAAAAGATAATGTTCCAGTAATTCCTTATGCTCTGCAACAACAACAAAAACAAATACCACACACCCTAGTGAATGTTAGATAGTCAACAAGGCTAAGTAGACCTCCAGATAGATTTTCACCTTCTTTGTATTCCCTTTTATTAACTGATGGTGGTGAACCTGATTGTTATAATGAATCTATGCAGGTGGATACAAACCTTCAGTGGGAGTCTACAATGATAGATGAAATGGACTCCTTGCTGAAAAATAAAACTTGGGATTTATGTAAGTTACCTGCAAGTAAACGGGCTTTGCAGAATAAATGGATTGATAGGTTGAAAGAAGAAGATGGAGGTAAGAAAATATTTAAAAATAGATTAGTCGTAAAAGCATTTGCACAGAAACATGATATTGATTTTGATGAGATATTTTCTCTAGTTGTTAAAATGACTTCTATTTGTACTATTTTTAAGTATTGTGGCTACTAAAGATATGCATTTAGAGTAGCTTGATGATAAAACAAATTTTCTTCATGGGGATTTGAATGAAGAATTAGATATGGTACAACCATAGGGATTTGAGGTCAAGGGTAAGGAGAGTTTAGTGTGCAAATTGTAGACAAGTTTATATGGATTGAAGCAAGCACCTCAGCAATGGTATATTAATTTTTATAATTTTATGAATGAGAATGGATACACTTGATGTAATTATGACCATTGTTTTTATTTGAAGAGGTTAAATAAGGAAAACTATATTATTTTATGCTTATATGTTGATGATATTAAAGGGTTGAAACAATAGTTAGCAAAATATTTTTCTATGAAGGATTTGGGGGTAGAAAAACAAATCCTTGGCATGAAAATTTGTAGAGATAGGAAGAACAAAAAATTAACTCTATCTTAGGGTGATTATGTTGAAAAGGTGTTGCAAAGATTCTCCATGAAGGATGGCAAAACTGTCACTAGACCTTTGCCTGGTCATTTGAAATTGACTAAGGAGATGTGTCCAAAGACACCAGAAGAAGAGGCTAAAATGGCCAAAATACCTTATGCTTCAGCTGTAGGTAGCTGAATGTATGCTATGGTCTGTACTAGGCCAGACATTGCATGTGCAATGGGAGTCGTTAGCAGGTATATGAGTCACCCTAGGATTGAGCATTGGAATGCAATCAAATGGATTCTCAGATATTTGAGAGGTATATATAATAAGTGTTTACACTTTGGGGGCTCTACTACTACTGTTCATGGTTATGTTGACTCAGATTTGGTAGGAGATATAGATACTAGGTGGAATACTATAGCTTATGTATTTACTATTGGTTGGACAACAATGAGTTGGATTTCTTAGATACAAAAGGTGAATGCTTTATCCACTACAGAGGCAGAGTATGTTGCTGCTATTGAGGCAGCCAAGGAGATGATATGGCTTCAGTTCATCATGGAAGAATTGGGACGTCCACATGCAGATAACTATCTGCATTCAAACAGTCAAAGTGTCATTCATCTTGTGAAGAATTCTACTTTGCATTCAAAGAAAAAGCACATGCAGTTGCTGTATCATTTCATTCGGTTAGTTTTGGATGCTTGGAAGTTAATGTTGGAAAAGATTCATATAGATGATAATCCAACGGATATGTTTACAAAGGTTGTAATGAGGGAGAAGCTGAATTCTTGTTTAGTTTCGGTTGGTCTTCTAGATTGAATAGACTAAGAGATTAGTAGAGTCCCGGAAGGTTGGATCCAGTTTCCAAGTGGGAGAATTGTTAGTTTATGTGGAGTCTGATCAATACCCAAGTGGGAGATTATTATATTATGGTGACTGATCAGGAAAGTGATTTACCTTTTAAGTTATTTACCTTTATTTTCGGCCAATTTCTTGACCGACATGTTCTAACCCTAAAGCGGCATAAATTTGTATAAATTGGCTTAGGGTTAAGGTTTCATTATTATCTTGTATGTTTTACAGTGGTATTGAGCTTTGAGGGATCTACGCATTGCGATCTGATTGTAATCACTGGATAAGAATAATATTGGACTTTGTTGTTTGGTGGACGTAGCCCAAGGATTGGGTGAACCACATTAAATCTGTGTGTCTTGTGTTATCTTCTGGTTTGGTTTATTATTCTCTGTTATAGATTATATTTCTGCATGTAACTATTATTTACTCCTTATTAATCCTAACAGATGGTGTGTAAAAATGTGGTCACCCACACAAAAAATATCAAAACACCCCTAACATGATTGGGTTACTTAAAATTCAAATAACTCACTTGTGCTTAGGTTTGGTAAATTTCCAATCCGAGAAACAATGATAGTTAATAGGATTGGATAGGAAGGTTGGGGCTTGGGAGCTTCATTTCCCTCCTTTTTCATGTGTTTCATTCTCCAAAACATATTTCTCCACTTCCTTGTCATCAGGTTTACACATCATCAATTGGGTATTTCTAAAATTGCCACCGTAATTTTGCACATCTTCTAAGCTTTCTATCCATATAATGTTTTATATGTTTGAACAACATTAGCATATTAAACTTTTTTTTTACCAGTGTCTTCATAGTTCTCAAAGACATACATGTACCAATTTATTAATAACTTTTGATCAATTTGACAAGATATAAAAAAAATAAAAAATACATATTATTGTTTTTGAATTAAGAAGCACATATTATATAGTTAATTCTATACCATTTAAAAAAAATTGTAGTTTTTATAATTTTGATGCAAGTTATATGTAGCACATAAATACACACCTAATATTAAGAATGTGCCCAATTCCAAAAATTATTAAAAAAATTACTTAACAAACATACAAAAAATAAACAACTTCTAACTCTCACTCTTTTCTATGCTTACTTGAGGTTTTAGATCAAGTGTAATTTATCAGACTAAACATTACTTTAAAATACAATATTTTGAGCAATATTTTGGTGTCTTTATGAAGTGTACAAGGTAAAGGGCTTCCTTACTAAGATGCACTATATTCAACAAATTTTCTAATTCTTTTCATCCATATCAACATTTGCAAACTCTGTGGAACCATTGCCTATTTTTTTGTTCATTGTTGTTTCTTGTTGTTTAACTTTTAAAGCTTATTGAACTAAAAATATATTTTAATTTATGAATGCTCTTTATTATTTGGAAATGTTTTGATGCATATTTGTATCTTTCCATTAGTTTGAATTGTAGGCATGTGACTACATTTAACTGGTTATTAATAATTATTTTCTAACAGATCAGATAGAAAAAAAAATTCTATTTATAAACTATTAATGTTAATTCAAATATAGATACAAATATTTTAACAAAACACGTTTTAAAATTTATTAGTTTTCAATTTTATTGCTCTAGAAAATTTAAATAATAGGGGTTATTATTGCACTTCAATCTACCATAGAATCCATAGAAAAGATAATTTGGAGGAGAATGTGCACAAAGATATACAAACCATGACAACACAAAAGTTATATGGTTTATTTTCGTCAAAAAAGTCATATTAAAATGTTTTCAAGTTATGTTGCAGTCATAATAATTGATATTGTACTGCTGTGTAAATCATGATAGGTTACAAGAGAGTAAGCATCACTTGTCTAAAGGGGAAAGAGATCTCTACGACAAATATCAACATCTTTTTTACATTTCAAATAGCATATGTACAACAACTATGTACAAGAACATCATAAAAAATAGCTGAACAAACATGTAATATAAACCCCAAATAAGGTTCTAAATACCAAATAACCTCCTAAGTATTTGATTAGCTGGCATTTCCTGTTGGTTTATAAATGGCTTCATATAGTTTCAACAATATTAAAACATGAAATTTAATCGACCATATAAAACATCCATTAGTAACATCAACAATTTTTTGGGAAACATTTTTTAATATTTGTTATTTCTTCATTTCTAATCAAAATCTTCATCATATCCTTCTCTTCGTCCTTACATTTATTTTATTTTGGGTTTCTCGCCATTTTTTCCCTCTTCTCCTCCAACATCCATTTATAAAGATGGAGTTGTTTTTCTACAAATATTTGTGGTGGTGTTGTCACAACTTTGGTACTTTGTAAGGTTTCACTCGTCTCCTTTACAATGGTCCTATCTTCGGAAAAATATTCAACTTTTTCTACAACTTAAACTATATCTATAGTCTTCTTTTTATTTTCCAAAAAGATATAATTTACTTCTCACAAATATAGGACACGCCGTTCAATGAGTTTCTTTCCTTGGTGTGTGCTTCTTTAGATTTAACATTTATTTTAGCTTTCTACCTCATGGCTAATCCTCAACAACTTATTCAAATAATTGATATTTCAAGTAGTACATAAGAGATAATTGGTCCACTTACATCTACTGGGTGAAATGTGTTTGTGAACCTGATTTCATGAAATCAAAATCCAGAATCTTCCAAACTCTATTTCACTTAGTTATAGTTAGAATATTGAACAATTAAAAGTGACAAGTGCGCGTACATGTGATGATAAAGATTTTGAAATCATGGCAATGGAAGAATCTTTGCTTGAACATCATGCAAACTATGTAATTTTTTTGGATTTTGTACTTACCTTGGAGAAATGTATGTTGATGAGTATTATGAAGAAGGAAATGTTCCTATTATTCATTACTCAATCCAAGCCTATCTGAATCCTACATAATACATGCTCCACTTGTGTGGTCCCTCAATATTTATCAATGGCTTATGTTATACTAATCTTGCAAAAATAGAGTTTTTTGAAGTTTTGGTTCTCTTGTAAGTTTATGGTGCACCTTAATTGCTGATACAGGTTTAGGTTGTACAAAATTAGTTCTATTTTAAAAACAATGTGCATGATCTATATTTTCAACAATTTTGCATTTCGCTTCTCACTTCACCCTAACATTTATTTGAGTTACTGTTGGAGTAATATTGTGTAACTAATTTACTCTTTATCTAAGTTTACCTAGGTAACCTCATTAATGAGGTAGATGGATATCATTGAGTCTTTTTTGGACTCTTACTTATCTTAAAGATATTATAGAGTTCTATTAGAACTCTACTTCCTCCATGTTGAGACAAGTGTCTCAACCCTATCCTTATTTTCTATATGCTCTTGCCTATATAAGCAAGTCTTATTGTATGCTTATATACACCTTAATAAATACATTTCTAGTGTTGATAACTGCTCTTTTCTGCTGGATGTCTGGAGACTGGGTTCTGGGTATAGGATAGTTTATCCTAACATGGTATTAGAGCAATAGTCTTACAACTCTTTATAGTTTAGAGTCTTTATTAATTTTTGAGTCTTGAGGTCCCTGGTTTTTTTTTCTGTAGATTACCAGTGTTTGCAGATCAGTTTATTCCCTTCAATCTGTGTCTTTGCAAGTTTCCTATAGTGTTAGATCAACGTTTGTTATCTTCATTTTGCAAGGTTGCATTTTGTTGTTTTCTTGATCGAATCATTGCTGAGGTGAGCCACCGTGAAAGACTTCTTATCAGAAATCGTTCTCTCTTTCTTGATTTCAATGGAGTCAAGTGTTTGAATCCTACAATGGTGGTGTGATTGGTTGAAGTTATCTCATATGGTTCACACATATATTTCTCTTGCTCGAGAATAGCAAGCGGCCTTGTCCTTACCAGTGAGTTGGAGCTGTTGGTTGGGATGCTAAATGGAAAATTTGCTACATGATCAAGCCTTCATTCTAGTGATCGATCATTGCTTGGCATTGACTTATCTTTTGAATCAGCTTCAACAATCGTGGCTATTCATTTAGCCAGATCTCTTTTTTGCGGCACTCTTTAATTGCACTGGCTTGTTATTCATTCTTTGCCCTTTGATCATGCCTTGATCGGCTTGTCACAAAAGATCAGGCTACATGTATCTGCATTGGACGGTATTTTCATTTGGAGTGGCGGTTTCAGTAATTTGGCCCTATAATTGGAAGTCTTGACATTATTGCGAAAGGGATCCAGCGTGTGTGGAGCCCAAGCATAAGTAGTGTTTTTCGGTGCCTTTACTAGAGAAAGTGATCTCAGTTAAAGGTGGATCCACTACTTTGACTGTCATTCTTTTTCATTGCGATGGATTCTTATGGACCGACTTTATTCAGTTCTAGTGCTTAAAGCATTTCAAAAGTCATCTTTTTTGTGCAATTTGGCATGTGAAGATCTTCTGTGGGCCCGAGCCCCACGTGGGATTTTTCTTTGTTTATTGCTCTCATTGAGGGCGATGCTTGTTTAGATGGCCCACATTTTCTTTATGGCTGGTGATGGGGCTTTCTGTGTTTGGTGCATTATTGCTTGGATCTCCTTGGTGCTCAACTTGTATGGTCCGTGCTGAAGTCTTTGGTGGGCCAGCCAGCTGATTTGTCTCCATCAATGAATCTTGTTGCCGATAGATCTATGCTATCGCACTTCACTGTGGTTGGTCTCATTTATTGACCAGCATTGATTTTTTCCTGAGTAAGCTGCACCGATAAAGATCTCTACACCTTCCTTTGAATCACGTGATGTGTCTTCTCAGCAATTCAGGTGTCGCTGATGGATCAAAGCTGGCTTTGTGAATTGTGAATGATGTGTTTGGACGACAACTTCACTATCACGTTCACAGCCTAGTCGTAGTTGCTCTGCAACAATTGGCGACTTCATTGGCCCGCGGCAAGTTTAGGTGGGCATTTTCTTTCTCATTAAAAGCCCATGTGGAGATCATTTTCGATGAGGCTTGTCAGCATCTTTATAGCCTTCTGCAATGGATCACACTATTTATGTGCTCTACAGCATGGCTCGAGCCACATCAACATTTCTTAACAATATCTAACAATATCCTCTAGTCAATTGGGCCATAGCATGGATCTCAGAGGATGTTGAGTCACTTTGACCAGTTTTTGTGTTTCCATAAAGAGGCCCACGCCGCTTTCACAAACAAAGCCTATTTTCCAAAATTGGAATATCCAAGAATAGCTTCTTCGACGAACTATGTGCATTAGAGGTATTTTTCTGAAAGTTTTGCCATTTTTGTACTCTTACTAGCTTGAACCTACGAGTTCTTTCTGTTTTCTCTCTTGGGAAAATTATTTTTTGGGAATTATAAAATCAATTTGTATCTGTTCGAGGGGTGGGGTGTCTTGCATATTATCCTTTTTGTACCCTTATACAACATGTCAAACCCTAGGATTGAGTTGCTCACCCCACATAATTATCACACATGGAAGCTCAAAATGATGCAATTGTTGCAATCTCGAGGTCTCTGGCAGCTATTGTAATCTCGAGTTCACCAAGGCATTTGAGCAATTTGTTCATAGAAGCAAAATGGATGAGGCAAAAGGACTCATCGGTCTCCACGTGTCACATAATTTTTTGTTTCACATTGTTGAGTGTACAACACCAAAATAAGTATGGGATAAGCTTACAGGGTTGTATGGTAATGTCAACCAATTCAAAATCTTGCAACACCAAGCTGATCTCACTTCTCTTTCCCTAGATGCATTTCCCTTTATTCAGGATTTCTTTGCATGGTTCAAGTCCATTTTGTCTCAGTTGAAAGGTTGTGGTCATGCTAAAACAAATCAGGAGTGTATTTTCTTGATCTTGTCTAAACTTAGAGGTCCTTTTCAATTATTTGCCTCTACCCTCTATTCTACTATGGATTCTATGGGAGAAGATCATAAGATGCCCTCTTTTGAGGAATTTTGTGATAGACTTACTAGGGAGCAAGCCAAGTTACTTCAAATGGATGCTCTTCCTAAGAGTCATGCCTTGATGGCTCAATCTCCTAAGGGCAAGGGTAGGTACAAGAAGCAGCCACAAACAGATTCATCTATTAGAGGTAGGTCTCCCTATAAGCCTCCCTATAGGCCTCACTATAAGCCTAAGGTGAACAATGCTCAAAAGCCAAAACCTCCTTCTCGTCCTCCTAATCCAACAATATTATCTTCTCGGTATAAGAAGAAACAAGAGAATTATTCTTTTCAAGGGAGACCCAGGCATGCTGACACACCATACTCTCAGATACTAGTAGCATTAGAAGAATCTATGAAGAGGCACAACTTTGTAGTGCCTAATTCTTCTTCCTCAAGCAAAGGACAAGCCTTCTCAGCTAAGGCGTCATCATCTACAAGTTCCAGTTGGATTCTTTATTCTGGTGCTTCACTTCACATGACTCATTCTGTTGACCTTCTTGATTCTCTTTCTGATAGTCCTACTTCACATATTACTGTTGGGAACTCATCACATATTCCATTTCTAGGGACAGGCTCAGTTCAAATGCATGATGGTAGCATTGATAATGTTCCTTTTGTTCCTAACATTTCACAGAATCTCCTTTCTATCTATCAAATTTGAAATCATGGTGATGGAATAATTGTTGAGTTTTCCCCTACTAATATGATAGTTAAAGACATGGAGAATCCTGAAAAGGTTACTGCTACAGGCACAGTTGATCATGCAGCCCACTTGTATAGGTTTGATGGATTTGATTCTTCATCTGGATCATCCCTTATTTCTCATGTAAATTCTATGAGAAAGCTTTGGCACGAAGTGTTTGGGCACCTGAATTATAGATATCTTCAGTAGATGAGCACACAGAACCTGGTAATTGGTCTACCTCAGATCTCTTCTTCTGATGGAGTTTGTTTGGGTTGTGTTCTTGGAAAACATCATTAAGATCCCTTTCCTAATGGTATGGCCACATGAGCTTTGACTCCCCTTGAGTTGGTACATAGTGACCTCATGTCATTTCCAACTCCTTTTTCAAGGGCCAAGTATGTGCTCACCTTCATTGATGACTTCTCCAGGTGTACATAGGTGTATTTTTTAAAGTACAAGAATGAGGTCCTTCATTACTTCATGACCTTTCTTACATTTGTGGAGAAGTAGTCAGGATATTCCCTCCAAAAGATCTGCACAGATAAAGGGGGGAGTATGTTAATCGTGCATTTGTGGAATTCTGTCATACTCAAGGTATTCTTCATCAGCATTCAGTACCATACACTCCTCAGATAAATGGTGTGGATGAGTGGAAGAATAGAACCTTACGGGAAATTTCCAATTGCATGGTTCAATCTCGGTCCATGGCTCCAACATTTTAGGCGGAGGCTGTCAATTGTGCCAACTATATTCAAAATCATATGCCTCATAAGGCAGTACTAAATAAGACTCATGAGGAGGCTTGGTCTCATGTCAACCCCCAAGTATCCCATTTTAGAGTATCTGAAAATGATGCATGGAAATTCATTCCTGATAATCGATGCAAAGCGATGGAAAAGAAAAGTCAGCGCTTCATTTTTGTTGGCTATTGTGAGGATGTGAAGGGTTATCGATTCTTTGATCCTCACACTCAAGAGGTTCATTTTTGTCGTGATGTTCAATTTGATGAATCCTTTACTCCAAAGGATTCTCCATCCTAGGCACCTCCCTCTCCTCTACCACATTCATCTTCTGAAGATGTTTTTCCTTCATATGAAGATGATGATGATGTTCATAATGCCCCCATTCAAGAAGATAGTATTCCTCTAGTTGTGGACATTACTTGATCTTCTCCTCCTCCACCTGTACCTAGTCGACCCTTATGGGCTCGAAAAGTTGTTGAGGATGCTGGTTCTTTTGCAGGTGATCCCACAGCCACTCGACGCACTCATTACAAAACATCAGGTATCAATCTTTTGAGTCATGCAGTCTCTTCTGATCCTCAAAAGTTTTTAGATGCCTCAGGTATACCAGAATGGGATAGTGCTATGGCTGAGGAGCATTCTTCTTTGATGAAAAATCATACTTGGGATTTGGTTCCTCTTCCTAAGGGAAGAAAGATCGTTCAATGCAAATGGGTGTATCGTACCAAATTTGCAGCTGATGATTATGTTGATAAGTATAAGGCTTGTCTAGTGGCTAAGGGGTTTTCTCAAGTTGAAGGCATCGACTATTCTGAGACCTTTGCTCCACTTGCCAAGATGGATTCCATTCATCTTGTACTTTCTATTGCTGCATCGAAGGGCTGGTTAGTGTATCAGATAGATGTGAAGAGCACTTTCCTACATGGTGATCTTCAAGAGGAGATCTATATGGAGAAACCACTAGGTTTTGTAGTTAATTCTTCACTTGTTTGCAGGATTTGACATTCATTATATGATCTCAAGCAAGCTCCTAGAGCTTGGTATGAGACGATGGATAGTTTTTTGCTTGCTTCTAGATTCACTAGATGCCACTCTTATCCTATAGTCTACATTCAATGAAATGAAGGGGATCTTCTCATTATTGTTCTTTATGTGGATGACTTGATACTCACAAGGAGTTCTCATGCTATGATTGAGAAAACTCAAAGAGATTTGATGAAACATTTTGACATGACTGACCTTGGTTTGTTGCATTATTTCCTTGGTCTTCCAATTCATCAGTCTTCTGCTGGTGTTTCCATTTTCCAGAAGAAGTATGCTCTTTATTTGCTCCAATGGTTTGGCATGGCTGATTGAAAACCAGCCCCTACTCCTTTTCAGTTAGGTGTTGTTTTGTCTACCAAATGTACTACTCCGTCAGTTGATGCTACCTTGTATAGGCAGTTAGTTGGTAGCTTTTTGTACCTGACACACAGTCATCCTGATATTTCCTTTGTAGTTAGTCCTTTCTCACGGTTCTCTCAAGATCCTTATAAGAGTCATTTGTAGGCAGCTAAGCGCATTCTATAGTATATTCATGGCACCATAAATTTTGGCATTCACTACACATCAGGTGCTACTGAGATTGTTGGCTTCATCGACTCAGATTGGGCTGGTGATGTCAACGATCGAAAGTCTACCTCAGGCTTTGTTTTCTACCTTGGTTCTGGTCTAGTTACTTGGTCTTGCAAAAAATAAACATTTATTTCATGTTATCCTCAACTGAAGCTGAGTATCAAGGAGCTGTGTTGGCTAGTCAAGAGATTCTTTGGCTTCGACAGTTGATGGCTGAGTTTGGCTTTCTAATAACTCATCCCACTACTCTTTGGTGTGACAACAAGAGTGCCATCCATATTTCTCGCAATCTTGTGGAACATAATAAAAAAAAACATATTGAAATCCACATGCACTTCATTCGACAACTCATTCATGATGGTTTTTTGTCTTTGAAGTATTTCCCTATAGATCAACACGTTGCAGATATATTCAAAAAACCTTTAGCATCTCCGCGCTATCTTCAATTGTGTCTAATATTAGGGGTCAAGGAAGTAGTCTTTGGGGGTTCTTGAGGATTCCTCCTTCCTTCCTTTTCAATGTTTTTCAATATTTGTTTGTTCTCTCTTTTGGAGAGGAGTTTTCTCCCATTGGGTTTTCTCCTTTTCTCCGGTTATGAGATATTGTTTTATAGATGTACATGGGTACCTAACATGGCTTTTCTGCTAGGACCCATATAGCTCTCCACTACATTATTTTTTACTCCCTAAGTTGCACCTAAGGGGGGGTGTTGGAGTAATATTGTGTCACCAATTTACTCTTCATCTAAGTTTACTTAGGTAACCTCATTAATGAGGTAGATGGATATCATTGAGTCTCATTTGGACTCTTACTTATCTTAAGGATATTATAGAGTTCTATTAGAACTCTACTTCCTCCATGTTGAGACAAGTGTCTCAACCCTATCCTTGTTTTCTATATGCTCTTGCCTATATAAGAAAGGCTTATTGTATGCTTATATACATCTCAATCAATACATTTCTAGTATTGATAACTGCTCTTTTCTTGTGGATGTCTGGAAACTGGGTTCTGGGTATAGGATAGTTTATCCTAACAATTACTTCTAAAATAGGGTGGTTTAAAGTAGACACACATTATATGGTCCACTTCACTTGATCTATATGTTCAGCGAAGGTTTTTTAATCATAAAACAAATTCCATATTTTTTCATAGAATCATTTTACACTACACTTTTCATTTCAACCCTTTCTTATATCGCCCTCTACTTGACATTTAAGTTGTTTGTAAAATATGTTTTGATACATGTATTAACACACTATTGTTTTTAATTCTCAAACTTGAAGAAAAAAATGCCTATTAGTTTGGTTTATAGTTTTCTATAATAGAATCAATGGAGAAAATGCCTACCATAGTATCGAAACTACATTTTATCATATTTTTAATTTTGTTCACTTCTTTTCTCGTAATTTTTTTTAAAATTCTAACCTCTTGTAGGAACACACTTGCCTCTACCAAACACATACTACGATGAAATCCTTTTTGATAGCTATGTGTTGGTATGCCTTCTTATCTTTACAACTTTCTCTCAATATTAGCTTTCCTTTGTCCAACTACTTTTTCTATCTAAAATTGTACAAAAAATATGTTTATTTACAAGTGTAACTCCTTTTGCTTACAAGCTAAACAAGAATCGCCTTCATTTCCCATTATACCATAGTCTTACATATGTCGTTCCTCTTCTACATGTTTCCACTTTCCAATCAAAAAGAGGATACAAAGAACAATTATATTTACATATACAACTATTTTTTTTAATCTTTCCATGTATTTCAATGCCACAGTTCAATTGTGATGCCATACATAAACTACAATATTGCACTACTATAATTTTAGTTCCTCCATAAAGGTTGTACTACTATGTACATGACACACTTCTTCAATTTAAAATGTTGATACATTGTCACTTTTATTTTCTTCCTTCTATTATATAAATCTTCATTTATGCTTTCAAATAAAAAACCTATCGGTGCACACCTTGCACCTACTTAGGATGCAAGTGCTAGTTTATACTTTTATATTTGATTTGATTTGATGAGAAACTCCTCCATTTTACAAATTTTTAATGGGGAAGGCAATACTTTGTTAAAACTCCATCTCCATTTCTTATAAAATATTAATAATAATAAAACTAGCGCTTGTAGGGTGAAGAGGTAAGAGTTTTACCAATAAGAAAATGGATAAGGCTTGTAGGAAAAATATTAGAAAAATCTATACACCAGAATTTTTTTTAAAATATGTGACAAACTAACACCAATCTTCTTTTAAATTTTTTAAGTTTAATTGTTATTGCATCTTTCTTTTCAATGTGTTCTTGGTTATTATCATTTTAAATACAGTAACTTTTCTTATTTAGTATGATGTCATTTTTTGTTGTATGTGTTTTTAAAAAAAGAGATAATGCCTTGACCATTACCAAACCTGATAAAGGTAATGTCACAGTTATTATGAATAAGCATGACTACATCTCTAAGATGTTGGTTTTTTTTGTGACACAAATAGTTACAAAATATTATTGCACAACCCATGTGCCAAGATTCTTAGTAGAGTAAAGTTGGCCCTTTCCAATTCTTCCTTTGATGAAGACACAAAAAGGAAAGAAGTGACCCCTCATATCTATAATGTCCAAAAAATCAACAAATCAAACATTCCCCTAAGACCCATTGTCGACACCATTCACTCTCCAGCTTACAAGTTGATGCAGTCATAAAGTTTCCCCAATGAAGATGGTCCAAAGCACCCAACAAGGTTCAAAATAGAAAAAAACCCCCAATTTAAAGACAAGAATAGACAATAAAGATGTTACAATATATATTCTCATTATCACACCAAACATTAATTTATATCACATTGGTCTGCAACATGCAGCTTATAATATTTTGGCATACATGCCTGATTACAAAAGAAATATCACCGTATCGCTAATGCTAGCCTTCTTAAAGAAATCTCCTAAGAGCTTTCTACTACCATTAAACAAAGATCAAGAGCCTCAATATATAGAGCCTTCGTAACACATGTGTCACTAATATCAATTACATTTTCCAGGACTAAGAATATGTAACGTGTACAAATATAGGTCAGGACCCAAATCATAAGATCACAATACCAAGATATGGAAATGATTGGCGATCCAATAGAGGCTTTGGCCAAAGATCCAAGAACATCATGATATGAGGCACTAAGCTTTGCCGATCATGAAATGCTTTGCAACATAAGAAAACTCCAACCGACCGTTAAAATATGACAATCACACAGAAATGACCATGAATCTTTAATACCTCCATAACAAAGTATCCAAATGAGGTGTGAATGCATAAATAATTAAAACATAATTTCTAAAACAAACTAGTTGTGTTTCCTTGACATGTTGCTCATCAGGAAAAGAGATGGGTCTCTTAGTCGTTGTGTGTTTTAAAAATCTACACTAACTGACTGTTATTTGTAGCACTCCTCATCACCACATCAAAAATATAAAAAAATTTGTGTTCTCCAATCCCTTACCAAGGGAGGCCAACATATTTGTGATGAAGATTACATAAATTAAGAGCTCGACCACTTGAATATTATCTTTAGATTGAATTAGTAGTTTTATATACATATGCATGTATGTATGTATGTATGTATGTATGTATGTATGTATGCATGCATGCATGTATGTATGTATGTATGTATGTGTGTGTGTGTGTGTGTGTGTGTGTGTGTGTGTGTGTGTGTGTGTGTGTGTGTGTGTGTGTGTGTGTGTGTGTGTNTATGTATGTATGTGTGTGTGTGTGTGTGTGTGTGTGTGTGTGTGTGTGTGTGTGTGTGTGTGTGTGTGTATGTGTGTGTATGTATGTATGTATGTATGTATGTATGTATGTATGTATGTATGTATGTATATGTGTGTGTGTGTGTGTATATATATATTCTTCTCTTTTTTCATTTTAATTTTTATTTATTTCTTTTATTCCTATACTCTGTGTTTATTAGTCCTGACCTCTATTGTAGGGATTGATCTTTTTTCCCCTTATTTTTAATTAATGCCCACCTTGGTAGTTGTGCAGATTGCCAAATTCCTAGTTTATATCACGGTCAGTGCAAATTTTCTTATTAAATTTTCTAGTAGTATTACATTGTTTGTTCGGTAAGTATTTCATTTCACATTGGTGGGGTGGTAGCAATAAATTATATCAGATATTTTTACTTCGGGAAATGGTTGTTAAAAAATTCAAATGTAATTCAGTTTCTCCATTCTTACGTTGTGAAACGTGGCTGCAAAATAGAGTTCTAGGGCATGGCCATGATAACCATTTATACCTAGATGCAGATTATTCTCTATTGTCCATGATCAATTCTTCAGTAGTGTAATATATTTAGTCCTTCTTCAGGAACACGAGACTAAGAAGCATAGAACAAAATGAATTGAGGCATCAATCAATTTTGGTTTCCAGATTAGGAGAAAGAGGGATTTTTAATGAAAGCCCTTTATTAAAAGGCTTCTTTTGATTGAAATATGCATCATGATCTGATTCATTATGAGAATAAAATTATTACATGTCACAAGGTTTGGACAAAGGTGAATTTTCATAGGAATAATGCAATAGAAATATCCCAATATCCCAAATTCCCCATCATAGGGTTTTTTAAGTGGCTTTTGTAGTACGCCATGGAGCTGGCTCCAATAATTTTTGCATTGCCTATAAATGTGGTTTTTCTTCTTTCACGTTGGAACCAACAAAAGGCAAATTACCATAAAAAGGAAGGGGCTAATTTTTTTTACCAGGTTTCTCTATCAATTCAGAAATTTCAGATTTAATTTCTCTTGCCTTGTTTTTGAAAGTGGAATCAATTTGCATGTTTTCCTTTGTTCTTAATCAGCTGGAGGCCAGTGTGGATTAATATGATGGACTGAAGATTTCACTTTGGGATCAAGAGGATCAACGATCCTTGACAGGGGGGGAATTTGAAGCTGATTTGAAGATGTCCTCTACAGAAACCCTAGGCGATGGGCATTTTCCTGTAGGATGAGTTTTGGGGAATGGTGTTTATGAATCAAATTACACATTGTAGAGATTGGTTTGGGTATTTCATATCATCCAATTGTTTGTTCTTAACCTGTGATTTTGATTTTTTAACAATGGTGCATGGCCTTTCTTCATCAAGGAGGACTGATGAAATTTGTGTACAAGTCCAAATATGTTGTTGTCACATGAGTTTCTTGAAATATGGTATTCATGGCATTATCAGATGATTGCGTTGGTAGACACAAGATTTCATGTAATTACTTCTATCTCCAGAGGATATGGGCTTTTTGTTCAACCTCCCAAAATTGGGAAGGTTGGCTGATTGGTCTTCTTGATGCTTTTACTATTTAGAAAGTAAGTACCCACAATTATCTTCAATGAATTTACAAGCATTTTGTATTTAAATCCCCCAATTCACTACACAAGCCTATAAATTGTGATTTTGCCTGATTGGATATGCTTCTACTTAGCACAATATGGAGATAGACCTGCAGTTGTGTATGTGGGTGCTCTTGTGGCTTATAATTCCACATTTGGGATAGTTTCCAAAAAGGCCATTGAATTAGCACTGTAAGATGTTAAATGGGACACAACTCTACTCAATGGAACCCATCTTGAGATTACCATAATGGACTCCACCACTTCAGTAGGTATGTTACATATCTCTAGCTGAGTTCATTATATAATTTAATATTTCTAAAGTTGTTTCATTTTGTTTAAATGAATGTGGGAATCTAAGAGGATTTCCTAAACAAAAATTGTAAGATAAACTATTTTTCAACATGAAATGTCATAATTATTGGTGCAATAAAGAGTATACGATGAAAAAAATAGAAGCAACACAAGAAAATTATCTACTTTTTGTCAAGTTTGAGTGCAACATATTCATGCTCTATATTTATGCGATGGTGAGATGTGCTGACTATTCCATACTTATAAAATATTTAGAGGATCTTGTTTCTCTATAGGAAGGAATGTGAGATCTAAGTTCAATGCTACATTTTCATGGAAAATTTTTCTTCCATTTGTGCTTTGCTAAGAAACCATGAGGTGCTCTATCTTTGAGTGAGCAAAGCCTCTTTCAAGTTACATAGAGGTGACACCAATGAGCTTTTATAGTTCCAATGTAGGGATGATTCCTCTTACAATTGAATCAAATTCTAAGGCCACCTACATATGGCAATAGGTAGTTTTCTATTAATAAATTAATATTTTTTTGGGCTATTTTGAGTAATGTATTGAAACTCATTTATTTTCACTGTATTATATATTGCATGTAGCATGGAGGAATATTATGGCTTGACAAATCTAAAATAAAAAGAAGCTACAATAATCTATATCTGCATTTGTGGCATAGGCTATTTCAAATATACTATTATATCCTCTAATTATATATCAATTTTCTATTTTGGTATTCCGAGATTATATTTGAGCATTACACATAGATCATTAGAGCTCCAAAGATTGTAATTTCTTGTACTTTATAATTTATGATAGCTTTTATCCCCTGAAATCTCTCTCTCACCAAATCCTCAAATCTCTCTCTCACAAAATCACATTACCAAGAAAAATCATCCTCTTTGCAGGAAGTGAAAATAGTTACAACTACAAGGCCTAAAGTCTTAACCAGTGCTTTGTACTTAGCATAGGATGCATTTCTATCACCTATTTAATTTATTTACTTTCTTTTAAGGCTATTGTATTGGGGCTATATATAAAAGCAAAACCTCTTAAGGTTGAACCAAATTAAAATTGAAAGAAAATATAAATATTTTTTTATATTTAAATTTCAATTCTGATTAAAGTATTTTAAAAATATTATATGGAAGAAAATGTAAATATAATCAAACTAATTATAATAGAAAATACTGTAGTAGTAGTAATAATAATAATAATAATAATAATAATAATAATAATAATAATAATAATAATAATAATAATAATAATAATAATAATAATAATAATAATAATAGTAGTAATAGTAATAGTAATAATAATAGTAATACTAATAATAGTAATACTATAACAGTACAAAATTTTAAAATTATTATATGTTAACTATAAATAATTGCAGAGATAAAGAATGGAATGAAGGACCTATGGGATCTCCATAGGAGGTCTACCAAATTTGCACTGAAGGTGATGCATGCTTCCGCCCTAACCCTCTGTAATGTGCAGGTGAAGCTGTCAGATGGTAAGCTGGAGGCCCTCTTGGTAAGCCACAAGGTGACCCGCTGAATAATCCTGTTTCGCCGGGCGTGGAGGACAAGTATAACCTTGCGGGAACCCTTAAGAGCAAGTTCGCGAAGGTTGAAAAATAAATTGCAGAGATAAAGAATGGAATGAAGGACCTATGGGATCTCCATAGGAGGTCTACCAAATTCGCACTGAAGGTGATGCATGCTTCCGCCCTAACCCTCTGTAAT